>JAXQQM020083370.1:0-19866 GCA_034641835.2 Pinus albicaulis | reverse complement strand
ACATCGGAAAAGCGTCGTGGTATCACGCGGTAGCGGTACAATAAGCATGGATACCAAGAAACGAAATTAGACAAAAATACAAAGCATTCAAAATATAAGAAGCATGAAAAATGAGGGAGTCAATTGAAATTTGATAGTATGCATGTGTGGTGAATTATTTTTATATGATAAATAATTTATAAATATAAAAGTTGTGTGAATCCAGCGAATAACACTAAATCTAGAGGAGAGTTCAGAAAATAATTAAAATGAGAAATTAAAAAAAATAAAAATAGGCATAAAAAGTTAAAATTTAACAATATATAATATGAATTAATATTATACAATAAATATATTAAAATATAAATAATATACTAAGTATAAAAGATAATGAATTTATTTATAAAAATTGTTTTTAGAATATATATATACTGAGTGTAAAAGTTAACAAAATTATTTATAAAAAATGTATTTAGAATATATATATATATATATATATAAGTATTTTGATGGATAATAGGTTTTTTATTCCTTCATAGTCTAAGGCATTTATGAACAAAGTTGGGTGGTGATCTTTCTCTTCGTAGTTAATTGGTCTCATTAAATGTGGAGTAGAATGTGGTAAAGAGTTGAGGATAATGTATTTACTCCTTGCTCGGAAAAAGAATTCAACTATCAAGACTAAGAGGAACAATCACTCCCTCATTCAATTTGATCTGCAAGTAATTGGTCGTTGTGGTTTTCACATAGAAAAAGATTCGCGAAGCTTGAAGCTAGGGGCAGAGAATTTTCTTGCATAACTGTCATGGTCCTTGAAAAGGGATGCACCAAGAGAGTTGGAAGTGGATGTGAGAATTAACATCTCCCCCTTGGCATGGTCACAAAGAAGAGAAAATTAATGAATATTTGCCTCTACATATCCATTTCTTAGTTGGTGCCATGGAAGCGCGGGAATGTAGGAACATAGGCAATGGCCATTGGGTAGTCAGGAACCTACTTGGCCACCATTTCAGGGATTGAGAAGAAGTCTGGAAGATGGTGGAAAGAAAAATTGCAAATATTGATTCACATGTCATCCACACTTGATCGACTCTAGGAAACCTATCCAAACCTCCAAAGCTCCCATTCCCTCCCCATCCCCTTCCTCTGACTTCCTCTAATTCGCCAAAAGGATTAGATGTTGTAGACTCGATCCATTAAGCAACCAAGCCACCTATCCCTAAACACATAGGGACTCAACAAAATATGAAAAATCTGTTAGGCAATCCTAGCTCTTCTAGCCATGAGGTGCAAGAACAAATTTGGCTAACCAAACAACTAATGCAAATAAAACCAAGGGTGAAACCTCTTAGAAGGATGTTGACACCAATACAGGGGTAGTTCTTGTTACAAAGGGAACGCCCTCCATGGTTTCTAGAAGGCTATGACGATCCATTACAATATCTCACTCATCACGACTACGCATGACATGACCAAGCCTATCATTACCACGATCAGAGCAACTAGCCTCAATGAAACTAAGACCAACATTACCAGGCTCAGACACAGCATGGCTAGGCTCGTTAACCATTTCCAAGAAATTCTTACCCAACCTCTATTACTTCTATCTTTTCCTTTTATTTTTGGTTGTCCATGTCCACTCAGTTTCTATTACATCTACTTTTTTTGTGGCTCCATGTTGTCAAAAATTTCTCTTAGAACTCTTAGAGAGACCATTAGGTTTCCCACATGGAGGGCAGATGATCTCCCTTAAGTTTAATTCAAGAAAGGAAAGTTTATTGACATAATGAAATCATCTTGGACATTTTCCGCCCATGTTTCTCCATCCATTTATTTTATGTAAAATTATGATAGTACAATGAATTTTTTCTTGCTTATAGAAAAACAATATGTATGTGAGAAACCCCGATGGGGCTGGATAAACAACAAAATGGTGGGGTTGGGGGGCGAGGGCACCAGCCACCCTACCAACTCCCAAGGCACATAAATATGGGGGCGGTATAGCATGCCCTCCCCCCCCATACACCATATGTATCATTAAGGTTTAAACCATGGTGGGTATTGATTGTAATTTTATGATCCTTCATTTTAGTTGCTCATTGTTGAGGGTGGTATGGTGCTTAAAGATGGCTTCATAATCTTGGTTCTCAACTACATCGAGGCCATGTTTTGTTCAAGTGGTTGTATTCTATGAGAGTTTGTGGCTAGAAAATGCATGACGATGACGCTTGGGACCCTGGTGATATGAAAATTTTGTACTCCTAGAAGGTGCCAGTCATGGACATGGCTTGGAAGAAGGTTCATAATTGTGTTGTGAGCGTCTAATTGAGCTTCCCTGTCTTCATTCGGTTTTTTTATGAGGTAAATTATATTCCCTGGACGGATTGGTGTATTATTTCTGTCATAGTGATTTGCAGTTGAATTTTATGTTCTATCTCCTCTCTTGTTATATTTTGGGTGTTGGATTTTGTGGTATACCTAGTTTATTACATTTGGCTTTGTGTGCTTTATATTGGTTCAATTCTTGTGTGTTATACTGATATGAAAATGGAACTATTTGTAAATGTTGTGCAAAGTATCAATTTCCATTTAATTAAGTGTACAAAATATTCTCCATGTCTTGCAAGTTAAACAAAATGTTTTTGGTAATTATTTCTGAGTTTATGTGTGAGGAAATGTTAATTAAGTTTACTGTTTAACATATTATATCAGAAATACATAGCAAGAGAAATTCACCATAGCATAACACAATAAATTGATAAGGCAGTTCACCCCTCATGGGCTACATCTGCCGGGTCCAAGGCTCCCAATGGGCATGTCCTTGCTCTATTAAGTTGCTAAAAATGGTTATACCATGAAATATATGCCTAAAAAAGCAAATAAAGCTCTGAATTTGACTTCAGAAGACAAAAATAAGCTAAAAGTGGCTTTTGTTTCACCTCAAACAGTGAAGTACAACCCAATACAACTCCATCTCCCTGATGGCACTAGTGGCTCTTTCCTATTCCTTGAAGAAAAAATTGCTATAGAACACCTCTATTAACTCTAAAACCTATCCCAAACTCTCTAGAATGCTTAGAAGACCCAAAATTGAGTAAAATTTCGTCCAATTTGGTTCAATATTGAGGAAGTTATGACCTCCCCAAGAAAACTGCCCAATGTCACTTGAAAACCCCACCAAATGTGGGCTAACTCCTGTTAACTCTGCTAAAAAGGTGGAATCTTTGTAATAGTCGGACTGGTGCAAAATATGGTCGAGCAGTTTAGTGGTGGCATTTAATATTTATCGTGGGGCGGTCATATAGTGACCACCACCCAAACTCTGACTAAATCACCGACATGAATGTTTGCAAAAACCGTAATATAAAATGGTTATATTAAATGCCACCTCATGCGCTGGCACATGTAACAGTTTTCATAACCATTTACTCTCACCGGTTGAGGCCTTTAGGCCCTGGTTCATAGCGCTCGGTCATGTGGTAAGGTTGAAGTGGGGGCTGGCCCCCTTTTGCCACTGACGGAATGCAATTTAAACTTCAAATAAATATTGACTCCATAATATGTTAAGAACCACTTGATAGATGGACTGATCGGGCTCGTGGGCTGCCAGCGGAGAGACCTCAGTTCGACTCCTGCGAAGTAACAAAATTTTTGTAACACCTTTCAACTACAACTTGGGGCCACGTGGCGGCCTCCGAGCTTGCCACGTGGCAGCCACTGATTGGCAAACAAAACCAAAAAGTCAACCAATCAACAAATGAAATGCTGCCACATGTCGGATTTTGGTATGCCTGCAAGGAATATTCTAGGGGAATATTCTTTGGAATATTCCAAAGAATATTCTTTTTTAATTTTTTTCCAATTTGCAAAAGTCGAACTTGGTCAACTGAAAAATGGAGTTTACTGGAGACTTCAAACCTCAATAACTTTCAAATACGACGTCGGATTTGAGTCTCGTTCACGGTACCAGAATCACAGTGATGAGGCCTTTCCGGTAGTTCAGATTTAAACCAATTCTGAGCAGTTCCATTTTTGAGCATTTTTTCAACTTGGACATGATCACGTGATCATACCTCCCAAATGGGAAGCTTTTGGACCCTAAAAGCTCTCTGAATTATAGAAACTGAAGATGAGGAGATTGATTCTCCACTCTTCCAACCTTGAACCACTGAAATCTTCCTGACTTCATCAAATTGAGCTTCTCATAAAAATATAAATTCTTCCTTGAGTTTGTTGACCGACTGTTGCTAACCTTGACTGTGTCATACTGCAATTTTTTGAAACTTGCAGAACAGCAACTGAAATTTGCAGAATACATACTGTTTCTACAATGGTCTAACTTCAAAGGAAACTGAAAATAAGATTCACCTTGCCAACTTCCCTCATGGTGATTTTTTGCCGAATGAGCCAAGTACTTATGTTGGTTCCGACCAAGTTTTCTTGCCATACCAAACCGCCATTCTGAAACCAACATTGATCCATGTTGAACTTTATGTCCTCTTTGCTTGCATGCTTTTCCCTTTCTTGGATTCTTGCACCCCTTTGCACTGACACTTTGTTCTCTGCACCAATTGACACCAAAGGCACTTTCTGCAACATCTTGTCATCTTCCAAAGACGACCTGCTTTCAGGCTGAAACATATCATCATTTATATCAGCAATAAAATGAAAATGATTATGTACAAAATCTTTTCGCTTAACCATCAACAAAGTCAAATTTTGACTTGCATTGACAAGCCTTTTTAATTGCCCTGTGTTGACTAAAGAATATTCTAGCTTCTTCCGATGTGCTGTCACAATAAATTCCTTACCATCCTTGAACATATGATACTTGTTCTCATGGCGATGGAAGATCGCTTTTCTGTCATATAAATACACACTACCCAACACCACACCTATAATGTCAAGCGGTACCACATCTAGTTCAACTAAATCAACATAATGAGCTGTTATGGCAAAGTGCAACATGCACTTTCTTGAGACTTGTAAATTAGCATCCTTGCAAATACATCCAAGTGGATATGGCTTTGGATGTGGAATGGTCTCAAGTTTCAACTTCTTGACTAAGTCTTCTGAGATGAGATTCGCTTGTGACCTACTGTCAAATAGTGTGTCTATATTTGTGTGCTTTGAAATTATCCTCACATTATATCCTCCTCTTCATTTGGAGCTTCTATGTGACAGTTTAAAGTGCTAGAACTGGGATTTGTTTCCTTTACAATCTCTTTCCCCTTTATGTTCTTTAGTACCATGGCTATGATTTTAGCTTCATCACCTGATTCAGACCCTAAGTCTTGTTCAGCAGTTGCAACCGTTTTTCCCTTTTCTTTAGCCTTATCTTTGGTTTTAATTTTTTTTTGGTTTCATCTCCGGATGAAGTTTCCAGCAATATTCTTCATTGTGGCTTGTTCTGGAACAATTTTTACAAAAGAAATTTCATTTTTCTTTCCTAGAGTTTGCATTTATTTTCCTCCCTTTGCCTTTAAATTCACTATCCACATTCCCATCAAAAGATTGTTTCCCTCTAGCCTCTAAATGCGTGGCTTGGACACAAAACTCGTCTAGACTAGTAACTTTGAACATAAGGATAGTATGTAGAAGATAACTGTGTAAACCACCTATTTATTTCAGCAAAGTATCTTGACTATGCAAATCAATTCCAAGTAATAAAGCCCTTCATCTAAACTCTTGAGTGTAATCTTGAACACTTTGTCCCTTAAGTTGTCTAAAAATTTTCCAATTCATGATATCCTTTTGTAAATGAGCTAATGGATAAAATTTCTTCTTAATTGTGGAAATAAATTCAGCCCATGATAAAGTGATCTTACCATGTTTTTTAATTTCATCCTTGGTATTGGCTTCCCACCATACCAATGCTGCTCCTTCCATTCTTAAAGAGGCTAACTGTATCTTGGTTTCGTCTTCATGAAGGTTTTGTATCCTCAAATAAACTTCCAACTGTCTTATCTAATTTTCAAGTTTCTCTGCATTGACTTCACCATTAAACGTAGGCAACTCAAATTTAAAATCAAGATTTAAAAATGGAATTTTACCAGTGGTTTTAGACTTGTGAGATTGATTCACCGAAGTAGGGGATGACGATGTAGAGGAAGAGGATGAAGATGGGGATGGTGGATCACCATTTCCTCCATGTATTTTCTTTGACTTGTCATCACTTTTCTTTCCTCCTGAAGAACCCTCTCCTTCTTTCTGATGTTTAGACCCTTCTCTAACAATCCTATCATTCCTTTCTTGGTAGAGTATCCTCACCATCTCTGTCATGTCTAGGAAAGCCTTTCGGAATACCCGTTCTTCTTCTTTGGGATCCATGTCTTCAGGAAATTATCCTTCTCTTGAAGACATGCTTAAGGATTCTTCAGTAACTATTGGGGGTCAAACAAATGGTGGAGACAATGGCACTCTAGCCCTCCTTGGTTGAGAATTAATTTGTGCTCTAACCAATTATCCTTCCCCTCTTTTGAGTTTAAGCCTAGTAAGCATCAAAACTTGCAGAAAATAAACTATATCTTTGCACAAAACAAATGCAGAGTAAAACTTTAGCTCTGATACCAACTGATCTGAAAATGGAACTATTTGTAAATGTTGTGCAAAGTATCCACTTCCATTTAGTTAAGTGTGCAAAGTATTCTCCATGTCTTGCAAGTTAAACAAAATGTTTTTGGTAATTGTTTCTGAGTTTATGTGTGAGGAAATGTTAATTAAGTTTATTGTTTAACATATTATATCAGAAATACAGAGCAAGAGAAATTCATCATAGCATAACACAACAAATTGATGAGGCATTTCACCCCTCTTGGGCTACATCTGCCAGGTCCAAGGCTCCCAATGGGTATGTCCTTGCTTTATTAAGTTGCTAAAAATGGTTATCCAATGAAATATATGCCTAAACAGGAAAAAAAAGCTCTGAATTTGACTTCAGAAGACAGAAATAAGCTAAAAATGGCTTTTGTTTCACCTCAAACAGTGAATTACAACCCAATACAACTCCATCTCCCTGATGGCCCTGATGGTTCTTTTCTCTTCCCTGAAGAAAAAATGGCTGTAGAATACCTCTGTTCACTCTGAAACCTGTCCCAAACTCTCTAGAATGCTTATAATGACCAAAATTGAGTAAAATTTCGTCCAATTTGGTTCAATATTGAGGAAGTTATGACCTCCTAAAGAAAACTGCCCAATGTCACTTGAAAACCACACCAAATGTGGGCTAACTCCAGTTAACTCTGCTAAAAAGGTGTAATATCCGTAATAGTCGAACTGAACACCAAATATGGCTGGGTAGTTTAGTGGTGGCATTTAATATTTATCATGGGGTAGTCACATGGTGACCGCCACCCAAACTTCGACCAAACCGCCGGCATGAACGTTTGCAAAAACCGTAATATAAAATGGTTATATTAAATGCCACCCCATGTGCTAGCACATGTAACAGTTTTCATAACCATTTACTCCTATCGATTGAGGCCTTTAGGCTATAGTTCATAGTGCTCGGTCATGTGGTAAGGTTGAAGTGGGGGCTAGCCCCCTTTTGCCGCCAACGGAATGCAATTTAAACCTCAAATAGACATTGAATCCGTAGTATGTTAAGAACCACTTGATAGATGGACTAGTCGGGCTCATGGGCTGCCAGCGGGGAGACCACGGTTTGAATCCTATGGAGTAACAAAAATTTTGTAACACCTTTCAACTGCGGCCTGGGGCCACGTGGCAGCCTCCGGGCTTGCCACATGGCACCCACTGATTGGCCACCAAAACCAAAAAGTCAACCAATCAACAAATGAAATGCTAACACATGTTGGATTCTGGTACGCCCGTAGGGAATATTCTAGGGGGAATATTCTTTGGAATATTCTTTTTTAAAAAATTTTCCAATTTGCAAAAGTCAAACTTGGTCAACTTAAAAATGGAGTTTACTAGAGACTTCAAACCTCAATAAATTTCACATACGACGTCGGATTTTGAGTCCCGTTCGCGGTGCTAGAATCGTAGCGATGAGGCCTTTCCAGTCGTTCAGATTTCAACCAATTCTGAGCAGTTCCATTTTTGAGCATTTTTCAACTTGGACATGATCACCTAGAATACAGACTAGAGACCACTGTCTTTTCTTTTGCCTCGTATCTCCTCTGGTGGCTTTGCATTAACCTAGTGAGAGGGATGTTTTTTGTCCCATGTCCGATTTATCTGAGGTTAGGGGGCTTTCAACTTTCTTTGTTTCCTTAGGACCATGGAAATTCGCGGCCAATAGGCTCTGTTGGTATCAAATTCACCATGTGGTGTTGCTCTTCCCTAGTGGTGTGGGAGGCCCTTCTCCAACAGTTTATTTGTGAATTCTCTAAGCTTTTTGAGGTGTTAGAAAAAGGGGATAGTTAAGCAGGCTTTTACTTGAGGGGCAAGACCGGGCGAAAGAAATGACTTTTCATATTGAAAATTCACCCAACCTATAGAAAAAAACTCATTTTTTGTAGGGCTTTGCTCGAAGGGAACGACAATTGTTCTTTGACTTTAAGCTTATCAATAGATTTTTTTGTTGGTCCTCAAACATTGGAATTATTAGGGGGCATAAAGTTCAACACCTCCATTTTCTCACCCTACACAGGAAGCTCAAAACACGTCTAAAACATCTCCTAAATGAAATGCATTTTGACTGCCATGCAATTATTTCTTTCATGAATGACCTTCAAAGGAACCAATGGCATATCCAGTGTAACACCCTCCTCCCATATCTACCCAAGTAATCGTCCAACCAGGGTAAACATGTGACGAGAGGCTACTATGAAGTGATTGAACCTCCTAGGTGACCTTAAGGTAGTGGAATATACGAAAACACATCACACAAGCCTTCCACATCAACAACAAGACTCCCAGGAACCATCCCAACCACACAGGTAAATAGCCCCTAGGTCCCACTGAGGTTTTAGATCATTAAACCCTCGAATTCTTCCACAATATATACATGGGTGCGTATGGGAGGCTCTGGAAGCTCCCACAACATATGCATGCATGTGTTCAAGGACTTTTTCCCACACAATTGTGCTAGCATCTTCAGAATTTGAGCCACTTTTTCAGGCCTAGATCCCAAGTCACTTCCCAGATGTCCTCTTTTTTTTATTCTTAGCTAATGATAACCCATTCGTAAGTCTATCTTGGAAAATACTGAAGCTCCTTTTAGTTGGTCAAAGAGATCATCTATGCGGCGCATGGGGTACCGGTTTCGGATGGTGGCCTTATTTAGATCTTGGTAATCAATACATAACCTAAGAGTTCCGTCCTTTTTCTTCACAAAGATCACCATCGCACCCCAAGGTGACACACTGGGTCGAATGAATCCTTGATCAAGCAGTGCTTTAAGCTGTATACTCAGCTCATTAAGCTCTGGAACAACCATTCGATAGGGTGCTTTGGATATGGGTTTTGTTCCCGGTTTTAGGGAAATGGAAAAATCAATTTCTCGGACAGGAGGCAAGCCTGGTAGCTTTGGAGGAAACACGTTTGCAAATTCCGAAAGTAGTGGGTGCCACTTGTCAGAAGACTTTCCGTCGACACTAACCATTTCTACTGCATAAACCTTACATCCCTTCCTCATACACTTATTAACCTTTTTCGCTGATATGAGGCGCACTGAAATATCCTGTTTAATTCCCTCGATTACCGTGGCTTCTCCCTGGTCATTTTTGAAGAGAATTGTCTTATTATAGCAATCCACTACAGATTGATGATATTCAAGCCAATCCATTCCTACAATTAGGTCATAAATGCCCAGAGTCATGTTGTACAGGTTCATCTTGGTGTCACATCCCCCAAGGTTAACAATGCAATCCCTTACCAGTGATCCCACTGATTGTTGAAATCCTGATGCCATTTCTACCATTCTAAAGTTACTTTGCTCATGAGCTATCAATCCACATATAAGAAATGCTGTAGGAGAAATAAAACTATCAGTGGCACCTAGATCAATTAACACAGATAGAGGAACATTGTTTATCATACCTGCGGACTCCACAACTGTGGCTTGGTGCTCGGCCTGGCGATGGTTAATGGTGGCATGAATTCGATGCAGGTTTTGTGGTCTTCCTCCTCTTGCTTTATGTCCCTATTGATACCTTGGACAATCTCTTTTATAATGTGGACCCCCACATTCGCAACATTCTGCTTGCCTTCGATTCTCATTTGGTCCCGATCCTTGGCCGCCAAATCCTCTACCTCTACCATTTTATCTTCCCATGTAAGGCTGACCCCTACGTCCTCTTGCAGGAAATCCAAAAGTTGCACTAGCAATCCGGGCAACATTTTTTCATTTTTTTTGGAATCCATATGGGTTCCCCCCTGGTCTATTTACCCTCATCGTGGGCTACTTTTTCTCGGATTTTTCATCCACCTCCATATGTTTTTTCATATTTATCATCCTTAGGACTTGTTTGGCTAAACTAGTGGTTATTTCCATAGTGGTGGGCTTCCACATGTCGACTTCTACTCGAACCAAAGGGTCGAGCCTGTGCAAGAACCTCTCAGCTTGACATTTGTCATCTGCCATGTAGTCCACATGATGGACCAACCTATAGAATTCAACGTCATAGTCTTGGATAGTCCTACCATTCTCTCATACTGCATGGAAAGCCCCCATTTGTTGGTGTTTGTAGTCCTTTGATAGGTACCTGGTTCTGAAGGCTTCCTCAAACATTTCCCAAGTAACTTGTAGTGGCGTGATTTTCATATTTGGTTCTTCATTTACCCACCATAATAAGGCTTTTCCCTTTAGGAGGCTCATTGCTATTTGAGCCTTTTCCCTTGAAGCGTATTCCTTAAAGCTAAGTGCCCTCTTGACACCGACTGCCCATGCCTTTGCCTTTGAACCTCCATCTTGACATATGAACTCTGGTAACTTGGATTTTTGAACTTCTTTCATGATATCAAAGCCGTAATACTAACCTTGACTAAGGTTCAAATTTCCGGTAGCGGGAGGTGGGGTTTCACCTCGGGGGTGACATGTTTGTCTTGACAACACGGAGGAGCCATAGTCTACTGTAATGGTCCGAGTTTAAAATATTTTTCTTGTTCTTAAAATAGCCATATAACCTACATATTTTATATATATATATATATATATATTTTAACACAATACATAAAAGGTAAACTTGATTATTAAAAAAAAATAATACATAAAAAGGTAAAACAATACATAAAACACAATACATAAAAGGTAAGCTGTATTATCCTTGTTAAAAAAATATTGTTTTTAAAAGGTAAGCTTGATTATTATTATTATTATTTTTAATCCTTTTTTTTAAATTTTATTTTTAACACAATACATAGATATCTAATTAAAAATATAAAAATATTCTTTTAAATAATCAAGCTTACCTTTTCTCTAGACTCCTCTTACTATTCCAATTTTATTACACAACTTTTACTCAATTAATAATTGCTCAATTTTATTTTTTTAATATTTATTTTCTTACTTTTTATTTATTAATGTTTTATATAATTACAATAATATGTAATTTAAAAAATAAAAAATTAACTTTATTCACTTTTCAATTTCCTTAAATAATATATATCATTAACTAATATATATTATTGTTGTTAACTTTCATCTTACATGTACTAAAATACATTAAAATAAGTCATACCACTTAACATGTTCTCCTCTAAACGTTAAGTGACTGTTCTTAAAATAAAATAGCTAAAAATTAGATATTATTAATACATGCATTAAAAAAAACATGGAAGTTCCTGGAATTGGTTGTTGCTATCCTTGCATGCGTTGGCATATTGGGGTTGAATTTAGTTGTATATAGCGTGCTTTGCATGGTTGTAGGGTTTGTGTTATTGCAGTAAAATTACCAACTCTGATAATATGTAATACATACATTTAAAAAAAAAAAAACTCATCGTTATCCGTGGTTGCTATACTTGCGTGCGTTGGCACATTGGGGTTGAATTTAGTTGTATATCGTGTATCACGTGGATCCGTGTCAGATTCAAGCAAATATGAACTATATATAAAACGTCCATTGCCTTAGTAAACAAATGTTTTGCCAATATTACGGCTAAATATTGCAGGGTGTGGGGTATGTGTTGTTGTAAAAAGTGCCACATGGAACGAACTTATCGATAGCAAGTTGATTTATAAACTTTCCGATGCGCAATAATCCAGTGTTACATTCTTCTGCCGGTGCCGACACTCCTTTGCCCAACAAAAACCATAGTGAGCTTAGGGCTTTTCAAAGATTCGCAGATTATTTTCCCTGAACCGTGGCTAGCTCGCATTAACGTGTGCGGAGACAATTGCGGAAGAGTATCGAATTGCATCCTGTATGTTCAGACATTCGAAATCGAGACTTTGTGCTTCTGAGAGCAAAAAGAGTAGAAAAGGAAAGTAGGCTGAAGCCAGCGATCAACATTGACTAGGTACTGCACATCGACCTTGTATTCAAATCCGCGCACTCAGATATGGAGACAGGGCATTTGATTTAACTACACCAACATAAACGATTAAGAGGGATAGGGTTTGGCGAAGAGGGCATTCAAGGCGGTGGCAGGATCGACGGTGAAGACAGGGCAATGACAGAATCGACGTACACAAATATAAAGGAAACATAACACGTGTTGATATTCTATAGGCTAGAACAGACGACGATAGCGTCTAGAGCAACCTCCCCTTAATAAAACGCCTTCGGCGTAATGAATTCAAAGCTGTTGCAGGAGATCCAAAATTTCCTAGAGACCAGAGAAAGCACTGACAGCAGGGATCTGTGAGAGCGACGGCAGCAGGGGCCTTGACCGGTTGCAATAGAGCAGGGTTGTGAGGGCGACGACAGGAGGGGCTGTGAGAGCGACGACATTCTCTGATCCGAGTGGTAGGTTATATCAATGCCACGACAGAGGTCAAGGGTTCGATTAACCGCAAGCTGCTGCAACCAAAGTGATCAAGAGTAGTGTTCCATACACCCTAAAAAAAAATCCACATATTCTTTTTTGGTTATTCCATTTTTTTTTTTAAAGGTTGGCAATGAGAAGATATATATATATATATATATATATATATAGTACTTAAAAGAAGTGTGCATATAAATTTATAAAAAAAATTAATTTAAAAATATAATCACGGATTTAAAAACAAGCATGTATATAATTACATGTAAAATCAAAATCAAGTTTTAACTTTTATCTAGAGGTCACCTAAAGTCGAAATCCGCTCTGATATCATATGTAACAACCCTAATTTTAACATGCAATTAATTATATCACATAAACAATGAATAATCAACCCAAAAACTGTTTAACTAATCATCATGGAATTTTCAGAAACATGAGCAAGACGACTTACCTGTAATGGCGCTTTTCCTTACTTGAGACTCCAAGGTTGAATGCTAGCTGAATCCTGCTAACCGCAAAAAAGTTTTGGGGAAAACTCTCCACTCAACCGTAGGCTCAGCTGTATGTAATCTTTCCATAGCTGGCCACCCCCGAGCTCTCAATCAACTTACTACTGCCAGGGTATCCTTTGCCTCACCATACCTTTATCTCCAGAGAATGGATGAAAGAATGAATGCCTTGAACCTTCCTCAATGTCTATTAAATGGACCAAACCATGGAATGAGAACTACATGCACACATTCACTGTGTCAACATGCAACTTAAGTTTTACTTAATTTTGTGTTCTCTTACTTTTTGTTAGCTTTACTTAATTTAGTGTTCTCTTAGTTTAAATCTTTGTTAATTTATTTACTTTTGTTAATTAATTCTTTCTTTAACTTTCTTTCTATTAGTTTCTTAGTTTAACTCTTTGTTAATTAATTCTTTCTTTAACTTTACTTATTGTTTATTGTTTTAGGACTCCAATTTATTATTTACCATTTTATTTAGAACTCCAGTTATTGTTTAATGTTTTATTTATTATTTATTTATTATTCTCTTGACTATTTATTTATTTACTTATTTATTAAATTATATTATATTATTATTTTATAATTAATATGGGACATTACATTTTGAGCTAACTAGATGTGATATGTTTATACATGATGATTTGATCAAACAACTGGTTTGACTTGTTGTGACAGGAAGTGAACAAAATTGTAAGTGTACCTTATTGATGAGCTACTAATGAAGTATGATGTGTATTTATTTCAATTAATTTTGAATCTAATGGCAGTTATGTGCTTGGTAGTGGAAGTACGAAAATGCCCGGTTGGGTGGTCGAAACTAATTGCAAGCACTAGCAGCAAGAACAAGAGGAATTGAAACATGTAATTGTATATTGGTAAAGCACTTCATGAGCAAGGCCATTGGGACACTATTACCCAATAATGTACGTCGATTTCCATGAGCATGTTATGACTGGTATGATGGTTTTAGGGCAGGTATATGCCTTGGTTGTTTGAAATTTTGATGCGGGGAAGCCTTGCTAAGAAATGGATTTCCCAGGATAGGGGATTCCGAGGAACTTTGAAGGTTAGTGATTTCACGGAAGGGATGACCTGATTTCTCAAGGGACTGTGTATCAGAGAAGGGAAGGCCAAGGATGGATTTTTTTTGGTAATTAGCATTTCCAGATGGCATCAGATGCACATTGGGAGTGTGCCCTGGAAAAATGAGTTGGTAACTGTTCACTAAAAGGACAAATGGCGCAGGATTGTAGTGCTGGACATTTGATGCAACTTTGACTTGGTAGTGGATTCTGGACTTCCTGGGAAGGAGGTGAATCCTGGTATTACTTTGAGGGTGGATATGTGAGACTCTCGATTCCCTTGTTGATGATAGAGACTTCATATCCTTTTATTTTCCCAATGAGAAAATGTGCATATGTGTATATTATTGTAAATATTGTATCAAGTTGGACTTATAGTAAATCTCCATAGATAGTATGGTTATATATATTTATGTCATTGTAAATACTGCAACGAGATTTGTTATAAATCTCGATAGGCAGTGTGTTTTATTTTCAACGGTTTGCTGGTTTGTAGGTGTCATTGAACACAGAGGATGGTGTTCCCCCAACGGTAAGGGTTCTGTAATAGCACTGGTGAAAATTCCATGTAATAAAAGTTAATAAAGGAAAAATAATAACCACGATTGATGGGACTCTTATTCCAAGATGAATGGTGGGAAAAACATCCTCGTGGGTGTTCATTTCAGTTATTATGGCTAAAGGAAATTGGCAAAGGCAAAGATAAAGGCTTTGGAAAGGAAAAATGAAAATTTTGGCACATTTATTTATGAAAATAATGGAAAATAGGAGGAAAGGAAGGTGAAAGGGCACATGTTTCATGTGAGGAGGAAAATGAAGGAAAATAATGGAAAATGAAGAAAATAGAGGCCTAATTGATAAAAAGGATTCTCAGGATCAGATGGTACCTTTTGTCAATTCAGTGTTGGAGCTCTCATAATTCTCTATCTCTCTCTCTCACTCTTGGACACTTATTGCCTTTCTCTCTCACTCTTGGAGCACTTTGACATTGGATCAATAAAGGAAAAGAAGGCAAGAAAAAGGAAGGAGAAAGCAAGGAAGAGCAGGATCAAGAAGCTACAACAAGATTCTTTGCAGGTATCAATTTGCATGTGTGATTTCCTTTCTAGATTTGGAATTCATGGTATTTCATGTGGTTCTTTTCTTTCATGTCATGTGTTTTTCCAGGTGTGACAATGTTTTCAGCCTAGCCTTGCCATTTTAGGATAGCCATGGTGTGATGGGGTTCTCATGTTTTGGTTGAGCTGGATTTCCAGATGGATTTGAAGACAAGTGAGGCGGATCTATGAATGATAGAACACATGGCCTAGTAACCCCTGAAACAGACTGTGGGTTCTGGTAAATACAGATAGTGTGTTTCCTCGTTTTAGGGCCTAGTGATCTGGTGTGGATTGCGGTAAAGCCTGAGAGGTGGGTGCTCTCCATCAGGCATAAGAATCCGGGGTTGGGATATACGATAAATCTTGGAGAGTTTGTTTCGGTTTAGGGCCCAAAAATCCCTAGATCAGAATGTGGATTGTGGTAAAGCTTGAGAGACTAGGAGACAAGAAAATTCCTCACGGTGTAGGTGATAAATTCAGTGGCATCCATGCTTGTTTTCGCCTAGTGATTAGGTGGATTTCATGGTAAATCCTATTATGACATGTTTATTATTTTGGCTTAGTGATCTGGTGTGTATTACGGTAAAACCAAGTTTTTATTGATGAGGGTGAGGTGGTTTAGCCTCGGGATGCCTTGGTTGGTTCTTTCAGTTTGAGTCCCACATTCATGCTTGGAATATGGCACAAGGGTGATTGGTTGAAGAGAAATTTGGCTTATCCAATCTATGGTCGAGTGGAATGTTGTAGTCCCATCTCGGGTTGACTTTTGCATTTGTTAATAAGAGGTTTTCTCCTTGACATCTTATCTGTAAATTTAATGGTTTATATGTGGATTCTATGGCCGATGTATCCTTTATATTTCTGTTGATATTATGCTAGTTCTAAGCATGTATTATAACAATGATGATGTATGGATCTCCTCATGTTTTGATTTGTAAATGAATGGATAATGTATCTATGAAACAATATATGATAATGCAACTAATGATATAAGGGAACAATGCTTCTTAGTGATTCTTAGATAAGTATGAGACCCATATGCTCAGATCTGTGGTTTATACCTGTAGCTTACATATTTGTGACATGTTTGATGAAATTCATGTCATGGATAGTAGGGTTCCAGGCAAGTCCTTGTCAATGTTTTTGCAAATGTATCATTGTTCTGCTGTTATAATTCATTTATGAAATTGTCATTGAGTTCTGAGAAGTGACCTGGGCTCCGGGCCTGAAAAAGTGGCTCAAATCTAGGAGAAGTTGGCACAGTTATGCGGGAAAAACCCTTTGGATGCATGCATGCATATGCTGTGGGAGCTTCCAGAGCTTCCCATACACACCCATGTATATAATGTGGGAGAATCAGAGGGTTTAATGGTCTAAAACCTCAGTGGGACCCAGGGGCTAGTTACCTGAGTGGTTGGGAAGGTATGTGTGATTTGTTTCTATAGATTCCAATTCCTTAAGGTCACCTAGGAGGTTGAATAAGTTCATAGTAGCCTCTCATCACATGTTTACCCTGGTTGGATGATTAGTTGGGTAGATATGGGAGGAGGGTGTTACACTGAATATGCCATTGGTTCTTTTGAAGGTCATTCATGAAAGAAATAATTGCATTGCAGTCAACATGCCTTACATTTAGGAGATGCTCTAGAAGTGTTTTGAGCTTCCTGTTGAGGGTGAGAAAATGGAGGTGTTGAACTTTATGTCCCCTAGTAATTCCAATGTTTGAGGACCAACAACAAAATATATTGATAAGCTTAAATTCAAAGAAAAATTGTCATTCTCTTCGAGCAAAGACCTACAAATAATGAGTGTTGTTCTGTAGGTTGGGTGAATTTGCAATATGAAA
This sequence comes from Pinus albicaulis, assembly GCA_034641835.2. NCBI lineage: Eukaryota > Viridiplantae > Streptophyta > Pinopsida > Pinales > Pinaceae > Pinus > Pinus albicaulis. Next base: position 2,453 of record JAXQQM020083370.1, on the reverse strand, counting down.
AGTTATTTCTTTTTCTTGGGCTTGCCCCTTGGGTCAAAGCTTGCTTGACTATCCCCTTTGTATAACACCTCGACGGGCTCAGAGAATTCACAAATAAACTGTTGGAGAAGGGCCTCCCACACCACTAGGGAAGAGAAACACCACATGGTGAATTTGATACCAACAGGGCCTATGAGACGCGAATTTCCATGGTCCTAAGGAAACAAGTAAAGGTGAAAGCCCCCTAACCTCAGATAAAGTTGACATAGGACAATAAAACACCGCTATGACTGGGCTAATGCAAAGACACCATAGGAGATATGAGGTAAAAGAAAAGACAATGGCCTCTATTTTGTATTCTAGGTTGAACAAACAAGAATTGAACCAATATAAATCACACATAGCCAAATGTATTAAATTAGGTTTACCACAAAATCTAACACCCAGAATATAACAAGAGAGGAGATATCACCTAAATTCAACCTGCAAACCACTATGATGGAAATAATACACCAAGCCATCCAAGGAATCCAAGTTACCTTGTAAAACAACTGAGTGAAGAGAGGGAAGTTCAATTAGAGGCCCACAACACAATTATGAACCTTCTTCCAAACCCTGTCCGCAACTAGCACCTACTAGGAGTAGAGAGGGAAGCTCAATTAGAGGCTCACAACACAATTGTGAACCTTCTTCCAAGCCCTGTTTGCGGCTGGCTTCTTTTAGGAGTACAAAATTTTCATAACACCAGGGTCCCAAGCATCATCGTCATGTTTTTTCCAACCACAAAGTCTCATAGAATACAACTTCTGGAACAAAAAATGTTCTTCGCTGTAGTTTAGAACCAAGAATATCAAGCCATCTTTAAGCACCATACCACCCTCAACAATGAGCAGCTACGATGAAGGATCATAAAATTATTATTAAGGCCCACCATGGTTTAAACCTTAATGATATGTATGGTGTAAGGGGGGGGGGGGGGGTGCGCGCATGCCATGCCACCCCCCCTATTTATGTGCCTTGGGAGTCGGTGGGTTGGTTGGTTCCCTCACCCTTCGACCCCACCATTTCACTATTTATCCACCCCCAACGAGGTTTCTCACATACATATTATTTTTTTTAAGCAAGAAAATATTCATTATCTTATCATAAGTTTACATAAAATAAATGGATGGAGAAACATAGGTGGACAATGTCCAAGATGAGTTCATTATGCCTACAATAAGCTTTCCTTTCTTGAAGTAAACTTAAGAGAGATCATTTGCCCTTGGTTGGGAAACCAAATGGTCTCTTTGAGAGTTATAAGACAAATTTTAGACAACATGGAGCCACAACAAAAGTAGATGTAATAGAAATTGAGTGGACATGGACAACAAAACTACAAGGAAAAGATAGAAGTAATAGAGTTTGGCTAAGAATTTCTAGGAAATGGTTAATGAGCCTAGCCATGCTGTGTTACAGCCTGGTAATGTTGGTCTTAGTTTCATTGAGGTTAGTCACTTTGATCGTGATGATAATAGGCTTGTTCATGTCATGCCTGGTCGTGATGAGTGAGATATTGGAAGGGATCATCATAGCCTTCTAGGAACCATGGAGGCCTTTCCCACTGTAACAAGAACTGCCCCTGTACTGGTGTCAACATCCTTCTAAGAGGTTTCACCCTTGGTGGTATTTGCGTTAGCTGTTTGGTTAGCCAAATTTGTTCTTGCACCTCATTGCTAGAAGAGCTAGGATTGCCCGATAGAATTTTCTTATTTTTTTGAGTCCTTATGTGTTTAGGGATAGGTGGCTTGGTTACTTAATGGATCGAGTCTACAACATCTAAGCCTTCTGGAAAATTAGAGGAGGTCAGAGGAGGGGGATGGGGAGGGAATGTGAGCTTTGGAGCTTTGGATAGGTTTTTTAGAGTTGATCAAGTGTGGATGACATGTGAATCAATATCTGAAATTTTTATTTCCACCATCTTCCAGATTTGTTCTCAATCCCTGAGATGGCGACCAAGTAGGTTCCTGTCTGCCCAATGGCCATTGCCTATGTTCCTACATTTTTGCGCTTCCATGGCACCAATTAAGCAACATATATGTAGAGGTAGATATTCATCAAATTTCTCTTCTTTGTGACCATGCCAATGGGGAGAGGTTGATGCCCTCATCCTTGTCCACCTCTCTTGGCGCATCCCCTTTCAAGGACCATGATAGTTAGGCTATAAAATTCTCTACCCCTAGCTTCAAGCATCCCGAACCTTTTTTCCATGCGAAAACCACAATGACCAATTACCTGCAGATCAAATTGAATGAGGGAGTGATTGTCCCTCTTAGTCTTGATAGTTGAATTCATGTTCCAAGCAAGGAGTAAATACATTATCCTCAATTGTTTGCCACATTCCACTCTGCATTGAATGAGACCAACTAACTACTAAGAGAAAGATCACCACCCAACTTTGTTCGTAAATACCTTAGACTCTGTTCATAAATGCC
>JAXQQM020089262.1:0-34251 GCA_034641835.2 Pinus albicaulis | reverse complement strand
ATAATATGAAAGGCATACCATAAATTTTTCCACGTAAGTCAAACAACCTATAAAAAGGGAAAACCTTCTTTTTCCATGGGAAATTTACATTTCCTTTTTAAGGCAATCTAAATCACAAAAAATATGAACTATCACGCATTCTTGACCAAAAAAAACCCAAATAGAGTCAACCTAATATAGGAGGAAGGGCACACGTCTTAAGAACTTACCATTTGCAATTTTGCAAGAGGCGAGGGCGAATGTTGTTAAGAGGCGGGGGCGAACGGCGAGGGCAGGTGTGCAGGGCGAGGGCGAATGCGAGGGCAAGGGCCCCCGGTACACCCGGGCGAGGGGGTGAATGCGGGGCGAATGCTGTTCGAAAAGAGCTCAGGGCGAAGAGGGGGAATCCGGGGTGAATGCGCATTGCGAGAGCTCAGGGCGAATGCTGAGGGCGAATGCTGTTCTGCAAGAGCTCAGGGCGAATGCTGAAGGCGAATGTTGTTCTGCAAGAGCTGAGGGTGAATGCTGAGGGCGAATGGTGTTCTGCAAGAGCGGAGGGCGAATGCGCGCGTGATATCGGACGTTAATGTAGCACACATGTACATTTGAACACTAATATATTTTTGTAGTTGAAATGCAATGCTTGTTTTCATTTAAATGTAGGGTTTTTAAAGCAGGGAGAAATAATGGCTGCCAAATTAATAAGCGTTTCTTTGGAAAAAATTTAAATCTTGTATTGGGTGATGAAGATAATAGAGGGTATTGAATCTTGATTCTTGACATCTAGAGAGAACCATACAGCCTAACAAAATCCAATAGAATTGACCAAAAAAACCCAAATAGAGTCAACCCTACTATAGGAGGAAGGGCCTGCAGTAAGAACTTACCATTTTGCAAGAGCTGAGGGCGAATGTTGTTCTGCAAGAGCTGAGGGCGAACGCTGAGGGCGAATGCTGAGGGCAAATGTTGTTCTGCAAGAGCTGAGCGCGAATGCTGACCGCAAATGTTGTTCTGCAAGAGCAGAGAGCGAATGCGCGCGTGATATCAAACGTAGCTATTGCGACAAATACCAAACATTTTTATGTAGCGCGCATATAAGTTTCGAATTTTTATGTAGGGCCCATATAAGTTTGGTATTTTTATGTAGCGCGAAAATAACTGTCACTATACCGACGACGGAAAAGGCGTCGCTATTAGGACGGTGCCTCCAAACGTCGCAATGGCGACACCTAGACATTGTGTCGCAGTTTCGACGTTTAGAGTCGTCTCAATAGCGACGCTTTGGGCCATGGTGTCGCAATTGCGACGTCTTCCTTTAAACGTCGTAATTGCGACACTAGTTTAAGTGTCGGTATTACGACACTTTTCTATATACGTCGGTATAGCGACGGTTTCGGGCGGGATGGAAAAAATTTGGGAAAATTTCCGACATTTGGTCAAAAGCGTCGGAAACAGGTGTCGGAATTTCCGCGAAATGTAGTAGTGTAGATTGTCATGGAAAATGACAAGCAGATTGTCTGACTTGGACGTAAGGTTGAGTGCTGAGACTGTGAAGTGGTGTTACACAACAATTTGTCACCGTCCCTGCAATCCCCCGTCCCGCACATTGGAGGGCTCATTCCGTGACCTGTGAGCAGTGACATAACCTGAAAACACTTTCATGGCATTCCCCTAGACATGGGCTTTCTTTCCCCTGAAGACATCTTGTGAAAAACCCTAAAAATAGCCTTTTCATCCTTGGCGCGGCTAGCCAGTGTTATACCCGCGCCAATAGGGGAAATCCTTCAAAGAGGGCATGCCAATTGGCACTCTGTCTCAGAGTCGCACTCACGCCAGGCTTAATAAAGGGTGTTTTTAAAAAATAAATGGCGGAAGATTGACTCCAACCAATTCCTAAATTGGTCTCTAAATTGAGTTGGGAGGTTGGCTCCAGATCTCCATGTAGAGGAAGTAGTTTTCCACCTCTCATGGAAGCTTCCTTGAGGATAGGGCCAATCCCATGATTGTAGGGATCCCAACTCCCCTTCCACCATCTATATAAGCTTTCCAGTTTCCTTTGCAAGCTAATCTCCAAGAGGCTCCAAGAATCTCCAAGAATCTCCAAGAGCCTTCATAGCCTAAAGAATGCTGCAATTGTCCTCATAGAGACAAATCTATAGCAAGGAGATTGATAATCGAAGAGAGAGGCTTGTCCCCATTCCTGACAAGCGTTACTGAGACGTATTCCGCTGACGACCTGCCGAAGGAAGATTTCAGCGTCAGAGCCAGGTTGTATTTTCCTTTGTATGATTAATAATAAGTGACTATTGGTTATGGTTCCACTTATTTTGTTCATTATGATCATAAGTTGTGTCTTCTATGACTGATACATAGTTGCATCTATCGGGTTTTATGCTTGTGTTTGTTGTGTTTCTTGTGTGTGGAGGTGTTCGATCGCGGCAAGCGAGAGGATTGTGATCTGTTGGAGCAAGGAAACAGGAGCTTCATCTTCTCTACAAATGACAGCATTGGAATTGAGGTAGGCCTTCTTCGCGATTTGGTTTAATGCAATTAGGAACCTGCACCATAGCGTGTTATGATTGTTGCTAGACCCGATCTGTGCTAGTATGGATCACCTCTGTCCGCAGAGGGGATTTACCTCTGCAACAAATTGGCAACTCCGCTGGGGAGCGTCTAGTTGGTTGTTTGCTTTATAAACTATAGACGGAGCCTGAAGTTAGCCAGATAGCCTTCGAAACGCTCTTGCTCTTCATTAGCGAAGTAGATCAATGCTGCTTCAGTCAATCTCCGGTCTAGTTTAATAACTGAACACTTGGGGTATTGTCTTGTCTTTTGGTCGATTCTTGGCTTTGCTTCATCGATCAGCTCTTTTGGGCTGGCTCTTGCTGTTTGTTTGGCTTTTGTTTAGCTTAACCATCACTGTTTTTCTTCTTGGATTGCTATTTTTTCATTTTTCTTTAGTAAACTCGACTGGCGCGCTTTTAAGTGTGACAGTCGTGCCCACTGGTGCATGTTGTCAGTGTATTACTCACGCCAATTCTGTTTTGGCGCAAGTTTCAACCTTATAGTTGCGCCAATCCTGTAAGGTGCTAGGGTTTACTGTGTTTTGAGCCTTCTGAGACTGATCTGGGTGTTTGGTCTTATTTTTATGACTGCTTGAGTGTTCTGGAGCCTTGCTTGACTGACTGCAACCTTTATTCTTTGGTTGTTTGCCCTTTTCTATCGATTTTACACTCTAGCCCTAGGGCCCTTTTCTATTGATTTTACACTCTAGCCCTAGGGCATTTGGGCATCTATGATGCAGGTTGACCCTGCAAACCCAGAATCTTCCAACCACATGCAGTAAGAATGCATCTCAAAAAACTGCCCAAATAAAATTACAAGTCCAAGAAATTACATACACATCATTCGCGGAAGCTTGTAACGTTGATTCACAAATTAGAATGGTTTATGGAACCCATACTTCAACAACACCCTAAACTCAATTCCTTCATGCGAAAGCTCTCTCTTTTTAACTTCAAATCTATGGTTAAACCCCACTTCATATAGCATCTAGAACCATTTATAAAAGTCTTATAAAAGATTTTAACCAACTATTAATCTCGTTGCTTAATTTCCAGGCTTTTATGATTAATTCCCCAATGCTTATTTCCAGGCTTTTATGATTAATTCCCCAATGATTATCATGGCATGAGAATGTTTTAACATTGTGAATTTCACTTCAAATAACCCATGCTAGTTAGGGATTCACATATTCATAAACTAAATTTCTTCAAGGGTTAATATAACCATAGTTATATGGATACTCCCAGCTCACACATAACCCATCGCATCGATATATCTGGTTCCAACGCAGATCAATTGAACAAAACTAATTGCTACCATTTAACTTACCATTATTCCATCCAACGCCATTGGAACTATTCCCCGTGGCATTTATATTCTTCCATCGAACTGCTGATTTTCCCTTCGTTACTCTTTCCAACGCAATTAGCGTTCCCTTTCAGCTCCATAGTTAACGATGATGCTTTCACTTTGCTGTGTGATGCCCTTTTGCATCTTTCGAATAACTCCACCTTTCCTTCGCGTTCCAAATGCTGAAGATTGCTTTCAAAATTGTACATAGTATCTCAATGATGACATAGATTCATTCATCACTTCTTCAATGCGTCTTTTCCAACACGTACTGACCGTTTGCTGATTCATTGCTGCAAATCGTTTCTGCTCCATTCACAGATTGTATAGTATCACCGAGACTTCAGAACCATTCACGCATTTCATTAACTCTCAGATTGACTCTAAAACTTCGCTATGGTATCATTCATGTCTGAATTGACACAACCACTCCAATTTGCGAATGTAAAACACTTTTCTTCGGCATTCCAATGCTGTAACTTGCAATGGATATTCCCATTCTGTAGCGGATTTAAATTATTCGATTTCCATCGATCCATCCAACGCTTCTATGTTCTAATTTTAACACCTTCACTTCAAAAATTGACTCGACCAGTCTCCTACGGATTCGACTTGATGTTTCGTTCCTGCATCTTCAATTAACTTGCAGGTCGATTTTAAGACTTCAATAAGGCACCTCTACCTCTGATCGATTCACTGTTCCATTCAAAATAGACAGAATCTGAAACAAATTATGCGCCTCTTATATAAGAGACTTCATCACATGCTTTGTCCAGAAGCTGCGTCCAACACCCTTTGACAGGTCCAACTTTCTTATTCGTTGCTGAGTGTCCCCCCCCAACATGCTGGCTCGAATTCCCATGGAGAATACAGCTGTTAACGCTGTATATATTCTATACATTATAGTCTGCAATTTAATCAATGCATTAATTAAACAGTGAAATCGATCTCTTCAAACCAGATATGAAACTACCCATGTGAATTGAACTTCGACTTAACTCCAACATGAATCGATACTAACTTAAAATCGATTCTCTCCCATATGTTATTTCACAAAAATACAAACATTCAAACATTCCGGAAGCCGAACTTAACCAACAACATATATAATTCACCCAAAAATTTCAAACAAGTCCTCTATAAACAAATATAGTTAATTACAAAAATCCTCTTCATCCATGGCCAGATTTTCAAATTGATGGCCCTTTACAAAAACCCGTAGGCTTGCAGACTTGCTATCCAGACTTCACTCTCAATCACTCTATTCTACCTGATCTCTTTTTTCCTTTGAGGCATATCAATTTATACAAAATTGAATTGAACCAATTTTAGGTTCAAATCCCCTTATTAACTCAACAAACCCTCAAATATCTCAACAAATCCTACAATCTAGATTCTTATCCCTAAAACCTTGAAACTAAATCTAATTTAGGCTCATAATTATCTCTTGGATATCTCTCATCTAATTTCTCTCATGTTTTCCAGTTGTTTGGAAACATTTACAAATTATCACATATAATTAATTAAAAACATAATTTAATCACTCAAAAATAATATTAATATTTACATGAAATTTAATATTTCCTCAAAAACATAAGACCCCCTAATTTAAATAAAATACAAAGTATTTTTGAATCTGATGCTCCTGCATCAGTGCATCGAGCCTCCCTTGGGAGTTTTCGGTTTCTGTCTGTTTAGCCAGCTTTGTGATTGCTTCTCTGAACTCGTTTGGTGGTTGTCCATCATTTTATTGCGTTATTTGAGTGATTGGCTTCTTCTTCATTCAAATTCTGTCTTGTCTCATTTTGGGTCTAGATTACATGGTTCAATTGGGTCTTTGGGTGTCTTTTGATTTGAGGGACTTTTGTCAATTTGAGTGTTTTTCTCTTTTGCTATCACTTCTCAAATTGCTTGTCTCATTAGTTTTCATTTTGTTTAGTGCATTTTGCTCTTAAACACTGAAAATACAAAAAAACCTCTTTTGTTTTGGATTAGTTAGTGTGAATTAAATCTTTTCGGTGTTACTAGTGATTAGTAACTTTGAAAGAAAAGCTTTTAGTTTCCATTAGCTGCATCAGAGATGTCATTGGTTGTTGTCTGATCATTTTTTTGTTGTGTGAAAAGCTCTTAATTCTCTCGTAATTAGCTTTCATCGAATGAAATGATATACTGTGGCATGTAGTGTGCATTTAGGCGATTTTGAGACATAACACTCGCTACGGCCTGAAAACTAAAAAATAATTGAAGATAAACATTAAAATTCATTCAATTTACACTAAGGCAGCATTGAAACATTAACGAAATATTTAGAGGTCTAGGCTAGAGACGTGTTCCGGCGTCTTTAAACCTAGTAGCTATCGTTTGCCTCTTGGCTTTAGACAGCACTAGTACGGACTTGTGCTCCCCGTACCGTCGCGTATATAAAGGGAGACCCCACTAGGTTTCTATCCTTTATCCATAGGAAGCCGAGTCTGCCGCCCTATACCCGTGATACACCGGACACGTCATTCGGGGAGATTGCCTGCACGTACGTTAAGTCCTTGGTTGATTTCTCTATCATTTTGAAACCAAGGTGTATATTGCAGTTCGTGGTTATTTGGTACACCCTTTGCCTAGTATTCCTGAGCAGTCATTTTGATCTTATCTGACTCCTTAAATTTGAAAAGATTACCAAGCGCTTGTCCTTTCACGCTTGTTTCAAAACTGAAAGAGATAGAGTCACCTTTCATCCGTTTCTCGACTCTTAAAACATGAAACGGTGAAGTTTCTAAGTTTCAATGTGGTAAAATAAATCACCTGCGATCACACGCCCTGTTAGAATTTTCTTGTTGGCTGTTTGATTGTGTGCCTTGGTTTTTAGCCCGTGTGCAATTTTGAGTTGTTGATGGCAACTTTTCCGGAGTTCACCAACCAAGGAATCCCCTCCGATGGGAATCCTGGTCATTTTCCTCCTTTTGGGAATGTTGGTGCTCCTCATATGGCAACGTTGTCCCTTCCTGGGTTAACTGTTGGGTTGCCTGTTTGGTTGTTCTCAGCCTCTGTGGTCCCAAATGTTTCAGCTACTAGTCAATCAGTTCCTCCACCTGAACAACATCATGTTGATTCCAAGGTGGACCTCTCCCCTTCTTTGCCTGTTTCTGTGTCCTCCTCTTCTACTTCGCCTGGTGAAAGTCTCGATTTGAGTAACCAAGTGGCTAGGAAGAAGAAGAAGAAGACAAAGAAGAAGAAGTTTGATAAGAGAGAGGCTAAGGCTGCAACTACTGCTTCTGAAACATCTCCTCCTGATAAACCTCCCAACCCTCCATGGAAAGTCAAGTTCCCTTGCATGTTGTGCACGGGAGACCATATTCTTCGAGATTGCCCTGGCATTCCCAAGGTTCTCGAAGTATGGACCAACGATCGCCCACCGTTGCCTTTGGCTTCTGGGAGTTAGGTTGGGGGCACGTCTTCAATTGGTGCTGGTAAGGCTCCTAAGAAGCAGGGTAAGATTACCAATCCCTGTAAGTTGTGTGAAGGGCACCATGCCATCCACCTTGTCCTTATATGAATGAAGCCAAGCGAGTGTTGGACAACTCGATTGTTTCTACACCATGCCTTTCCACTGGTTACAAACAGTTTTCTTTGAGTCTTCCACCTGCTGATGCCACGATTGGTCAAGAGTCATCCTTGGTCAATCCCGCTCCCTCGGAAATTCAAATTCAGGAATCCATTCCCAACCAACCATTGGCCGTGGGGTCGGCTGAGCTGGCCCCGTCTACAGTGCACCAGTTCTTTTCCGTTGAGAGTGGACCTCACATCCCTTAGGTTCTTCTTGTTTCTTCAGACTTGGAGAAAGATTCTCCTATCCCTATACCTCAAGAAGCTGCTCCTCCGCCTCCCGAGATGGAGGTCCCGGAGGATCCCCTTCCCACCTTCGAGATGGAGGTCATGGAGGATGCTCCTTCTTCTTCCGTAACATCAGGGGAAGACCTTCTCGGTTCGATGGTAGCCCCTCCGAGTAGTTTGGTCACTTCCTTTGATTGGAATCGATTTGCAGGATACCGCCTTCCGTCTTATGTGCCTTTCTAGATAACAATACAGGCCTTTGGTCTGGTCGTACCCAGCACCATTATAAACGAAGGTGCCTCTGTTAGTGTTCTATCCTCAACTACCTGGCAAGATTTCGGTTCGCCGCCGCTTGCACCTGTTACGCAGAATCTTTTGACATTCAACAGAAGAACTACTCAACCATTAGGGATCCTTCCAAGGTTACCTGTTACTTTGGGAGGTAAAACCATCCATATGGACATAATGGTTGTTCCAGGCCCCTTGGATTTCAATATGCTCTTGGGGCGTGATTACACCTATGCCATGGGGGCGCTTGTCTCCTCCCTTTTTCGTGTGGTCTGTTTTCCACATGAAGGACGGATCGTGACCATTGATCAGCTTTCGTTCTTTGGTCCTAATATGGCAGCTGGCTTTCCATCATCCCTTCCTGGTTTTTATCCACCCATTGTATATGCCCCACCGCAAGTCAACTATTTGGCTACCTACCCCGTGCCTGTACTTAGTGATAGTGCCATTGTGCATCAGGTGCTGGGGGCATTGGGTCCTGACTTCTAGGACATTTTCCTTCCATCGGGAGTGGAACTCTTGGAAGCCATGACTTCTTGTTCATTATGATGAGGTCTATCAAAGCATAGTTCATTTTCTTGTGTCAAGCTCCTTAAAAAATGAAACAAGACAGTCGAAGCATGGTTCCTTTCCTGTGTCAAGCTCCCTAAAAAATGAAACAAGGTTGTCGGAGCAGAGTTCCTTGTCTTGTGCCAAGCTCCTTAAACCATGAAACAAGTTGTCTTGAGGATAGTTCTTTTAATGTGTCAACCTCGTTAAAATAATGAAACACTTTCCTGTTCAATTCGAGTCTTTGTTAAGATCTCGTAAAATCCTAGTCGAGTCTTTCTCTTGATCTCGTAAATTGAACCTTCACTCCATCTGCCTTTCATATGGATTGAAGCTTGGGGGGCATGTACCTCGAATTGAGTCACCATGCTGGGGGCATGCTTACTTTTTCAAGCATAGTTTGTTTCCGTTTCAAGCTTGTGTAAAAATGAAACCGGTTTCAAGCATAGTTTATCTTTGTTTCAAGCTTGTGTAAAAATGAAACCAAATTCAAGCAGAGTTTCTTGATTTCAAGCTTGTGTAAAAATGAAACCATTCCCATTTTACCCCTTGTGATTGCCATTTCATCAGCTCATTTTTTCCAGATGAGCCTTGGTTTTCTCACTCCATCGTCACTATCTGCTTGGCCGATCATATGCCTTCACTTGGTTATTTTACCCGTTCCTGAGGAACTGCTGCAATGAGTGGTCTTGTTAGCTAGCCTCTTAACCTTCACTTGTTTTGAGCAGTTCCATCATTACCGGAACCAGTTGCTTCCCTTTATACCACTCGTTCCTCCAGGAGGAGTCATCTTTCAGCTCTTTTCTGATTCTCTAAACATGAAAAGATTGCCGAGTCCCTTGTCGTTTCGATCTCGTTAAAGTGGCCACGAAACGACATCTACCCAATATACATTTACCCCTTTTTCGAGCTGGGATAGATTATTTACGAAAAAGGAATACCCTAGCCTATCGCGACTAGGAGGTTTTCTCAGACATAGTTTTCTACCTTTTCGGATCTGAGGAACTATTTACGAAAAGGGAATTTTGGAGTTTACTTTTCCGCTGTCTTTTCAAACTCTCTAAACATGAAAAGACGCCGAGTTCTTCCTCTGTCAGACTCGTTAAACCTTGATGACATTGGATTCAGTCGTAATTACGATATTCAATTTTCTCCTTCCTAGGGCTCGTTAAATGTACTAGGATGGATTCGTTCGAAGGATGAATTTATATTACAAGCATATGCTATCCCCTTCAAGCTTGTTTTCAAAAATAATTGGGGTACTCGCCAAGAATGGTGGGGAAAAATGGAACCAACATCATTGTCGTGTCGGCAGTATGTCGCTCTTGAACATGGCACTTGTCTGCATTCGTGTCGGGTTGGGGACATCTCATCTCGTTTTCCACTTGCCTCCGTGGGTTTGGGTGATCCCTTTTGACCTCTCATCTGCTCTATGCCTCGTCATCATGACCTTTGATCTTTTGATGTAAAATACTGCCAAATCCACCGTCGTGCCGCCGATATGTTCAAGAGAAGTTGACCTCTGCAAGTTTCAACCTTCCTCTGATTCTCATCTGATCCTGATTCACAAAGACATTATGTTCCTCTGTCTCGTGTCGATGATGTGGGAAACACTATGGCCTACCTTCGATCAAGGTCACTTCCTGTCAACTTCAGCTCATTATCTAGGAAGTTGATCTAGAGACTCCCTTCTGGTACCTTGGAGCTTGCATGCCTCAATGGCAGGTTCTTCGCGTTCGACATGAGGTTTTCATTATTGGCCTTCGATCGAGTGATTCTATGGGTGTTTGGTGCCAGCTCATTGATTCACATGCCGTAGACTGTACCTATAGTACCTTGAAGACCATTTTCATTATTGGTGGTATCTCTCGTGTCTGTTAACAAATTTCATCATTGGCTGGTAATCAGACGATGTTCTCGCATGTTCAACTTCAGCTCACTTATTCACATGCTTGAACTTGTACTTTGATCGGGTCGAGATGGAACGCAAGACCCTGGATTTTTTTTGTTGGAATCTAGGCTGCGATTTTGTGGATTATTATGATTAGTTACATGACTCATTGATTGGATGGCTGCGACCATACCTGAGTCTCTTTATCGATCCTCACTGGATGGTTGCGCCCATGCCTTGGATCTAGATTATTGTATACTCTGTTATGGATGGCTGCGCCCATACCACATATATCATGTATTTGAGATATCAGTTGTACTTCTCTACGTAGGTTTTCCAACGACAGTGTTTTCAGTTGGACACATTCTCGTAAAGCATTTCACCCCTCTCTCTCTTTCGGGCCTCATGCTTTAGGGGGCATCTATTACACAGCAATTTGTCACCGTCCCTGCAATCCCCCGTCCCGCACATTGGAGGCCTCATTCCGTGACCTGTGAGCAGTGACATAACCTGAAAACACTTTCATGGCATTCCCCTAGACATGGAATTTCTTTCCCCTGAAGACATCTCCTTGTGAAAAACCCTAAAAATAGCCTTTTCATCCTTGGCGCGGCTAGCCAGTGTTATACCCGTGCCAATAGGGGAAATCCTTCAAAGAGGTCCCGCCAATTGGCGCTCTGTCTCAGAGTCGCACTCACGCCAGGCTTAATAAAGGGTGTTTTTTAAAAATAAATGGCGGAAGATTGACTCCAACCAATTCCTAAACTGGTCTCTAAATTGACTTGGGAGGTTGGCTTTGGATCTCCATGTAGACGAAGTAGTTTTCCACCTCTCATGGAAGCTTCCTTGAGGATAGGGAAAATCCCATGATTGTAGGGATCCCAAATCCCCTTCCACCATCTATATAAGCTTGCCATTTTCCTTTGCAAGCTAATCTCCAAGAGGCTCCAAGAATCTCCAAGAATCTCCAAGAGCCTTCATAGCCTAAAGAATGCTGCAATTGTCCTCATAGAGACAAATTTATAGCAAGAGATTGATGATCGAAGAGAGAGGCTTGTCCCCATTCCTGACAAGCTTTACCGAGACGTCTTCCACTAACGACCTGCTGAAGGAAGATTTCAGCGTCAGAGCCAGGTTGTAATTTCCTTTGTATGATTAATAATAAGCGACTATTGGTTATGGTTCCACTTATTTTGTTCATTATGATCATAAGTTGTGTCTTCTCTCACTGATACATAGTTGCATCTATTGGGTTTTACGCTTGTGTTTGTTGTGTTTGTTGTGTGTGCAGGTGTTCGATTGCAGCAAGCGAGAGGATTGTGATCTGCTGGAGCAAGGAAATAGGAGCTTCATCTTCTCTACAAACGACAACATTGGAATTGAGGTAGGCCTTCTTCACGATTTGGTTTAATGCAATTAGGAACCTGCACCATAGCGTGTTATGATTGTTGCTAGACCCGACCTGGGCTAGTAGGGATCGCCTCTGTTCGCAGAGGGGATTTACCTCTACAACAAGTGGCAAGTGGACTGCTTTAGACTTGGACGTGGAAGCGAGTGCTGGGATTGGGGACTGAACGTGAATGCCATTGGATTCAACGTGGAGCACAAGTGGATGGTGAAAGTCTGAATGTAAAGGCGAGAGTGCAAGTGGATGGTGCAGGTTTGAACGCAAAGGCGAGAGCCGAGATCGCTTGAGATGGTGAACAACATGGTGGACGCACATGAACTAAGCCTATGTAATGTGAGAACCATTTGGGAGAGCACACTGCAGTTGTTGTGATTTCTGATCGATATTGGTGTTGAATACTTATATAAGGAGTTCATTTGGTTATCAAGTGACCTGATGGAAGTACTGTAAAAAAAATCCACACTACATATATTTTATATGTTTTTTTTTTAAACAAACAGTGGTTCATAAATGCGATAAGCAGATTAGTGTTTTATTTCCTCAACAATAAAGAGGGTGTTAAGTCCATTTTTGTGCAGAAGTCCTGGTTTGTAGCACTCGTATATTCACTACATCAATTTTTTAACGTATTTCCCTACTCACTACATCACTATCTGTCTTCAAGGACTAGAAAGCAAATATTTAAAGACTAGAAAACAGATAAATGAAAACTAGTGAAGTACCCATCTAATACGTTTGACACTACACAACTTTATGGAAATAACTGTGAAAATATTCACTGTCAAATTATTTTAATTATTTGAAAAGGAAATACACCACACTAGAATTTATATAAAAATAACTGTGAAAATCTTCACTCCCACATTATATTTTAACTTCTAATTCACTAACAATAAAAATATTTGAAAACAGAGTAAACCACACCAGACTACCTCAATCCCCAAGCCCCTCACAATAAATTCAATGTTGTGCTGATAGAATCTGCCTCTGCGCTGGTTAGAAGAATAACCTAACTTCTACAATTAAGGGAAAATATACATATGCAAGTAAGTGCCAAATACAAGCCTCACCTGAGTAATATGCCTCTTCTGGTACTGCATTTGCCTTGTATATATGAAGATTATCCAATTCAAGCTTGAGACCCAAATACAACCTCTTCCATTTCTCAGCCTCTTGTTCTCTGCTACCAACGCCATCCGCGTAACATCGCAGATGATTCTCAGCACTGGACATCTCCATTTCCTTAGCCTTAACCTTAGCCTGAATTGAATCTCTGACTCCAGCAGCATCCTTCTTAGACATTTGAGATAGTATAAAAGCATCCTTTTCCTATATCTTCCTTTGAAGTCTCATCATTCCTTCTGTAACACTTCTGAGGGCAGTTTCTACATGTTTCTTGTCTTGGGCTTTTAATTTCCACTTTTCCATCTCTGCTAGCGAATTTCTGAGCATACTCTGCGCCTTATATTTTTTACGCTTAAGCTCTGCTACATACCTACTATGGCTAATTACTTTCCTGCTGGTCTCTGCAACGGATTCATCCTTGATAGGAATATCTTCATTATTGTTAAAGCGTTGAAATTCAACCTGATTTACCAGTTGTATTTTCTCACATCTCTATTCGTCCTCCTTCGAAGCAAAAAATGCAAGTGCCCTCTCGTTGGCCTTGAGATCCTCCAGTTTTTTCCACTTCGTTTCCCTTATTTCTGATTCCAGCTCTTGAATCCTTCGTTGAAAGGATTTTTTCTCAGCTTCCCAACTACTAGACCCCTCAATAATAGCGTTTTTTTCCTGGGCCTCATCCTCCATTATGAAGTATCTCTGTAGATATCATGGAGTCATTACCAAGAGAAGAAGAAAAAATAATTGGAAAGTATAAAACAGTAGCAACCAAGGGAAAGACCCATTAATGTGTATTCCCTTTGAGAGGGCTATTTGAGAGAGAAAACATTGTTTGCTTATATTGTCATATAATGAGGCCACTGTTGTTTATCTATGGTCTATAACACACCTGTTACAAACTGAAAGATATTGATCTGCATGGCTTCGCTGGCTTGGGACATATTTTTTATGTTCTTATATTCCTTTTTTTTAACTTGTGGACAAAAAAGGAGTATTTTTTCATAAAGTTCCTGGTGCAATCCTGCTAGAATTTGTCCTAATATTTTGTGTCTCTGCATGTCAACTTTGCATCTGATATGGACTAGAACTTCTATGTACAAGTTTGTTACTCTTTATGGAAAGGAAATATAGCTTAGCTAGATAAAATATGGATAAAATATGAGTTTTTAGTTTAAAAAAACCCACAAAATAATTTAGAAATTTTGGCAAGATTATAAAAATATCTGGCAGAAATTTTTAAAAATCTGAGTTATGGGTGTCAAACTTCAGGATTTTGGGTGAACCAAGAGTTTTTGATGATGTTGAATTCATTTCCACCATCAAATGAACTATTCAAACACTCCAACTACCTGATATTTTGAACTTTTTTTTTAGCAAATTCCCACCAAAAAACTACTATCGTAACTATTTTGTTTGTTGCTTTGGTAAACAACTCCAAATATGTTCATCTCACTTCACCTCATCAACAATATTATATAAATAAAATTGTATTGAATAAAAGGTATTGAGCAAGCTGCTTATGTACAAATGGAAAATGGGTAGGCATTACAGTTTTTAAAAATCAGAAAATATAGAATAAATACTATAATGTCTTAAAAAGTAAGACAAAAAAAAATGTGATAAGTATTAAAAAAACTTTAAATTATCTTTAAAAAGCTATGCAAAAAATTCTTAATATATTACATAAATATGTTTAATAAATAAAATAAGAACAAAGTAATAATTATATAAATATGTTTAATAAATAAAAGAGAAATAAAATATTAATTATTTAAAGTTTTTATATTATCATATAAATAAAACTGTATTATTATAATTAAGACAATTTACATCTAAAATATAATATTATGAACTATAGAAAGGGAGGTTATGTCCAGTGTATGGTATAAGATAAAAAAACACACTGAATTGAAAAAGAGGAGTTGCAGCTCATAGGTGAGTACTGCACCTGGAGACTGCAGTCAAACGGAGAGATCACTCTACCTTCATTAATCAGAAAGATACATCTTTAAGTACATAGCAAATAAGTAGGAGGTTGTAACCAGACTCCTATATTCTAGGAACTAATCCTAAACTAAGGAGGTACATTACAACAATGTAACCATTTCTCCATTAATATACAAATAATATTAATTATTTCCAACTCTCCCCCTTAATGGAGAAAGGATTACCTTGAACTCCTAGCATCCCTCTAAACAATTCAAACTTTATACGCCCAAGAGGCTTAGTAAAAATGTCAGCCATATTGTCACAAGTTTTACAATATTCAACGAATATTTCCTTTGACTGAAGTTTCTCTCGAACAAAATGGAACTGAGTATCGATGTGTTTGGTATTTTTATGAAATAATGAATTGTATGCTAGCTTGATCGTACTCTGGTTGTCACTTTTAATGGTAGTTGATTCTTTCTGTTCTTCTCTTGCATCATTGAGAAGTATTCTCAACCAGATAGCTTCACATGTGGCTGCACACAATGCTTGGTACTCAGCTTCACATGAAGATAAAGCTACAATGCCTTGCTTTTTGCTGCTCCATGCTATGACCCCGGATCCAATGCTGAATGCGTAACCTGTGATAGACCTTCGATCATCCAAGTTACCTGCCCAATCTGAATCTGAAAATCTTGCTAGAGTAACATCAGATGTGGCAGTGTATAAAATACCATAATTACTAGTACCACTAAGATACCTCAACATGCTTTTTGCTGCGACCCAGTGACTTTCGAGTGGTTTAGACATAAACTGGCTCAACATACTAACAGAGTATGCCAAGTCTGGTCTAGTTGTAGTAAGATATATCAGACTCCCAACTAGTTGTCTATACATCGTGGCATCCACCTCTTTAGTGCCATCGTCACTGCACAACTTTAGATTCTGTTGCAATGGTGCTGCTGCTGATCTACACTGCTCCATTCTAAACTTTTCTAGTAGACTTATGGTATACTTCCCTTGAGTAAGAAAAGTCTGTCCAGAATCTCTCCATACTTCCAATCCCAAACAATAATGGAGATTTCCGAGATCTTTCATTTCAAACACTTGTGACATCTGCCGTTTGATTTATTTGATCAGATTATCAGCATTCCCTGTTATAATCATATCATCCACATACAAAGAAATCAAAATAATTTTCCTCTGTTTATTAAACTTGGTATACAGATTTGGATCATTCATGCTCCTATGAAAACCATGATGTACAAAGAATGAATCAATCTTCTCATGCCACGACCTGGGTGCTTGTTTTAAACCATATAGTGCCTTTTTCAATCTACAAACAAGATGTTCCTGCTCCTTTTTAACAAACCCTTTAGGCTGAACTAAATAAATTTCTTCTTTCAACTCACCATTCAGAAATTCAGACTTAACATCTAGCTGGTGTAGCTCCCACTTGTTTTGTTGCTAAAGAAATTAGCATTCTAATGGTGTTTAATTTTGCTACAGGAGCAAAGGTGTCATCGAAATCTATTCCCTCTTGCTGTGAGTAACCCTTTTCTACCAGTCTAGCTTTTAGCTTTTCTATACTCCCATCTGCATTCACTTTAGGTTTATACAGCCATTTACATCCTATGGGTGTTTTACCTTCAGACAGTTCAACTAAATCCCAAGTTTGGTTTCTAATAATTGATTCAATTGCCTCATCCATTGCAACCCTCCATGCATCAGATTGACTCGCTTCTTTATAATTTGTGGGTTCTACAATGTTTAAAATATTTGTCATTAAGGCATAGTCCTTTAATCTGGATGGTAATTGAGTCTTCCTACTTGATCTCCTTGGTAGGGGACTTACCTCAAATCTATCTGCTTTAGACTTATACGGGCTCGCATCATTGACTACATCACTTGTTTCTTCTTCTTCTTTCTGCCCTTGCTCTTGATCATCCTCGCTGTTTTCTTACATTAATAATGAAATGTGCCAATCATTATTACTGTCATCCTTTCCTTCCTCAACCTGTTCATGAAATATCACATCTCGGCTAGCAAATATCTTATGAGTCACGGGATTAAATAACTTATATGCTTTAAACTCAATGCCATATCCAACAAAGATACATTTCATGGCTTTAGGATCCAACTTCTTTCTATCCACCTTGGGTATATGGGCAAAATCTTTTGACCCAGATACTCTTAAATTACTCACTGCTGATTTGAATCCAAATAATGCTTCAAAAGGGGTTTTGAAGCCAAGACATTTAGTAGGACTCCTATTCTTTAAATATAAAATAGTGTTAATGGCTTCTGCCCAAAAACCATTTGATAGTCCCTTAACTTGAAGCATGCTCCTTGTGCACTCCACAAGATTTATGTTCTTTCGTTCTGCCACTCCATTCTACTGTGGTGTGTGAGGCACTGTAAACTGTTGAACAATCCCATGATATCTGCAGAAATTAATGAACTCTCCCAACCTGTATTCTCCACTTGATCTGAGCGGAGAATTTTTATGCATTTTCCTGTCTGCTTTTCTACCATAGATTTAAACTCTTTAAAATACTGAAAGGTCTAACTCTTTTTACTCAAAAAATATATCCAAGAGAATCTAGTGCAATCATCAGTAAACATAAGGAAATAATATGCACCACCTAGTGACCTAGTGTGCATAGGTCTGCATATGTCTGTATGCACCAGCTCTAGAATATCTCTTTCCTTTCTATTAACATGCAAAGGAAATTCTTCTCTATGCATTTTCCCTAATGCACATCCATCACAATCCAACTGAACACTATGGAAAACAGGGAGTTCATCAACCATACCTTTTCTCTGAAGTAGAAAGAGGTCTTACAGATTAAGATGACCGAATGTCTGGTGCTAGAGGTTTTTGGTTGTCGATCCTGTTGCAAACATGGCTTGCTATGGCATGCTTTTCACATCTAGTGTATACAGGCTCCCCACATGCACTCCTGTTGCAACAGTTTCCATCTTGCTATCCTTTTATGACACAGCGAGTCTTGAAGAATTGAACTTGCATGTCCTGATCAGTTATCATAGATACAGAGTTCAATTTTTTCCTAATTCTGGGCACATTCAATACATTCTTAAGATGTCTAATGTCACCGCTAGGTAACTTTACTGGAATATCACCATACCCTTCAATTACATATCGACTATCATCTCTTAGATAATTTTTTGACCCACATGAAGTTTCTTCAAGAAATTCAAACCATTCCTTCTTACCTGTCATATGTGAGGATGCACCAGAATCGACATACCATATGTCGTCCTCATCTCCCTTAGAAGCTGAAAGGGCACAATCGGCTGTAAATAGTCGAAGTTCGTGGCTATGGTCTTCATCTTCCTCAACAAAGTAACCTTTGTGCTTTCTATGTTTATTCCTCACTTCATCTTTCTACCTCTTATAACAATCTGTAATTTGATGGCCATTTTTTCCACAGTAAAAACATCTCTTACTGGGAAAATTGTTAGCAAACATACCTTTAAACGGTCTCTTTTGAAACATGTTGGATCCTCTCTGCTGCTGCTATTGCTGTGGTTGTTGTTGCTGCTTCCCTCTATACTTTCACCTTTTCACCATCAGAGCAAGATCATTGCTCTGTGGTTTCAAATTTTGCCGCATCTCTTCTTCTTGTAGCAAAATCCCTGTCAACTCTTCAAATGCAGGGGCTTTCTCCCTTGCTGCCAATCCTGTGATGAACATCTAATATTCATCTTTCATTCCATTCAATGTGATCGTAACCAGATCAGAATTGGACACTTTTTCTCTGATATCTCCCAATCTATCCTTCAGGTCTTTAACTCTAGCAATGAATCCAATAGCGGACTCATTTTCCTCCATCTTCATCGCAAACAGCTTGCTTTTGAGTGACAAGACACGATTTTTATTCTTTGTCTAGTATAGGTTCTTGATCGTCGTCCAAATATCAGTGGAATATTTGCCATCTCTGATATGTGGGATAATATTGTCCTTGACGGACATCTTCAGTATGAATTTTTCTTTGTTCTCCCTTTTATCCTAGTCCTGTTCTTGTGCAGATGTTCTTGTTACCAAATTTGGTCTTTGTTCATTTCCTATGACAATCGACCATGCATTTGCGCTTTCAAGTAATGTCTGTATCTTGAATTTCCAATTGGTGAAATTAGATCCATCGAGTTTTCCAGACTCGTGGAGATACAATTCTATACTATTATTCATACTGGACTGATAAACTTTCAGATCTTACGATGAATAATTCTACCCAACTGAATAATTGCAGGATACACTAAAAAAAAATCAATACATACCAGATCCTGACCACTGATCTGCTACCAATCCTGGAAAATCTGTAACTTCAATGTGCCACCACCAGGCAAGTCTGATCTGCCACCACCGGGCAAATCCAGAACTTCAATGTGCCACCACCGGGCAAGTCCGATCTGCCACCACCAGGCAAATCCAGAACTTCAATGTGCCACCATCGGGCAAGTCTGATCTGCCACCACCGGGCAAATCCAGAACTTCAATCTGCCACCACCAGGTAAGTCTGATCTGCCAAAGTTGCAGATCTTTCCAAAGAGAAAGAGGTTGGCGCTTTTCCGAGGCTAAAAATCCACGCCCAAATCAAAATCAATGTGTCTCCCAAATTTGGCGCGCGTATGGCCTGTACATACGTGCCAATGGTGTATTTCGGTGCGTTGGCGCGAGTATGGCCCTCACAGTCGCGCCAATTGCGCTTCTTGGCGCGACTAAAAGCGACAAAAGCACGCCAACCTTCTCTTCTGCTCAGAGATGATAAGTCATCTGAGACCTATGAGTCAGGTGTTTCTGCAGTCCACCTGCTCCTATGAGCACGAAGCTCCTGTGAGCACAAAGCTCCTGTGTACACCTCAACCACTAAGGTTCTGTAGTCAATAAAGCTAAAAAAAAAATCAGGCTCCCCCTACTTTGTGCTCTGATACCAAGATTAAAAAAACACACTGAATTGAAAAAGAGGAGTTGCAACTCACAGGTGAGTACTGCACCTGGAGACTGTAGTCAAACGGAGAGATCACTCTACCTTCATTAATCAGAAAGATACATCTTTAAGTACATAGCAAATAAGTAGGAGGTTGTAACCAGACTCCTATATTCTAGGAACTAATCCTAAACTAAGGAGGTACGTTACAACAATGTAACCATTTCTCCATTAATATACAAATAATATTAATTATTTCCAACTGTATATGACTGAAAACTGTTTTTCTTATCATATATAGCCAATGAGAAAAAAAAAAGACGCCGAGTTTTTCTCATAATATCCAACATACTCACCAATGGAAGATAAAATTAAGGAATCCTCGTTTCTAAATGATGTAATATTGCATGCCAAACACAAATGATTGAGATCACTAAAGTATGAGAATTATGTAGGAAGGTAACCGTGGATGCTAATGGAAAATATGCCTAAGTTGAATAAACTAAGGTTATGACATTCGGTAGGAAGATAACTCTGGATGCAAATGGAAAAGATAAATAAGTTGAATAAAAAATAATGTTGTGACTTGAATTCGCATATGGAAAACTATTATCATTTCATAAAGGCATTTAATGAAAGTTACAATATATTAGGTGAAAAAATAATGCAAATCACAAACCATGATGAAAAACAATGTTAATAAAATGGAAGGGCCTAAATGAAATTGAATAAATTAAATTTATAATTTGTGACATAATTTTAAGCTAGCAATAAATTTTAAGAAATTAAGTATAGGTTTTGAAAAGTGGTTTTTTTAAAATTAAGTTTCCATTAGCATAATAAATTGAGGATAGAGCTCCTTAGCAAGGTGACCTAGAATTTTGAATTTCAAGGACATTGTTGTGTTTGTGTTAGAGGGTCGAGACATGCTAAAATCTAATTAGCTTAGGGCTGGTGTGGCCCAGGCTAGATGAGATCGTCATTGATGATGACTTAGATGCCCAACTACTTAGATGCCTCTCGGTCTCAGTTTCTCAAGCCACAACCCTGGAGGAACACACAAGTAATTTTATTTGATATATTTTTATTTTATTACATGTATTTAAAGTTTTGTGATTTTGTATGTATTAATTTTAATTATGTTAATAAATGTGTTTATTTTGGAGTAGGGTTTTTATAATTTCAATTTAATTATTAATAATAGATGTATAATAAATATTTAACTTCTATGGAATACTTTTAGTATAAGACTCGTATTTATTTCAAAGTTAATTATGTTTTTTCCTTTTCAATTTAATTCAAAAAAAGATAAATTATATAAAAACATATTTTGACTATTAAATAAGTTGTGATTTTTTGGGCATGTGGTATGATAAGCCATAGTAGTATAATACAAGTTTCTCTACTGCTTCCTCGAAAAAGGACGACTCAATATCTACAATATCAATCATTAGAGCCATGTAGCTAGTGTACTGTTAAGGTGACCTCTTTTTTCAACACAAATTTAAAGGAGCTCCCACATTCTCCCTCGCATTCGGCACAATTCCATTAGCTTCCCTGATCCTTTTTCTACCTTCTATGGATAGTTCTTCATGAGTGGATGTATCCACTCTTTGCTCCTCCATTTTTTTTTTCTCCACAACTTCCTGAGACTCCTCCTTTGGAGCTAAAAGCTCCTCTTTTGGTGGGATCATATGCTCCCTCTCAAGAGAGCACCACATCTATTTCTCCTCATCAATCTTTACATCCATTCATACAACTGTCATTCTGAGGGATGGAAAGTACGGACAATAGTTGTGAGGAGTTTCTATGTAACCCACAAATACTCCTAACTTTGTTGTCGAATCAAGCTTCTTCCTTAATTCTTTAGAGACATGGAAGTATACAGAGGCTCCAAAAATCTTGAAGTGCAACACATCTGACTTTCTCCTCGAGAAATTATCCTTCGGTGTAATCATACCAAGAATACAATGAGGACCCTAGTTCTACAAGTAGATTGTTGTGTTGCATGCCTCTGCCCACAACTGTAGTGGTAATCCTTGGTCATGCAACATATCTCTCGTTTCTCCCATAATTCTAAGGTTGTTTCTCTCAACTATACGGTTCTATTGTGGGTTTTGGGGTGTTTTCAACTCTCGTCGAATGCATTCTTTTGCACAGAAACTCTTGAATTCATTCGAAATGTACTCACCTCCATTATCGCTCCTGAGAGTCTTCATCTTCTTGCCGGTTTCTTTCTCAACTAGTGTCTTGAATTCTATGAACTTGGAGAATGTCTCATCTTTCTTTTGCATGAACAAAGTCTAGCACTCCCTTGAGATGTCATTAATAAAAATGACAAAATATTTATGTCTAGTAGTGGAGGCTGTCAAGGAAGGTCCATAGACATCAGAGTGGATACTTTCCAAGAATACATGTGCTTTGTTGTCCCGATCAGCCATCTATAAATTTTGTTATATCTCATGATGGCTAAATTAGTCTTTCAGTTTTCAAGAAATAATTTTTTGTGAAAATCTTGTGAGTTCTTGAAACCTCACCGTGTTCCTCATTTTCGAAAAATCACTTCACTGATAAACTTCACTTAACCCTTCCAAGTTATCCTGATGTTTCAAAATAAAGTTGTTTTCAAATCCCTTCTCCATCAGCTCATTTCATAAGCCCCATTTCACCCATTTTTCACTCATTTTCACCTATCCTAAACATTCATCCATTCCTCTAAAAAACCCAATTTTCCCTTCATTGTCCCTAAAAAACCCTTTAAAACATGATAAAACCCCTCTATATGGTTTAAATCACCCTTTTTTATACTTATTGGAAACTCTAAAAAGGCCTAAAAACCCTTTTTAAAGCTTTATATCCACTCCTTTTTTGAAAGAAATGGCTTTTAAGCCCCTGAGGGCTTAAGCCCTCCGCCCCTATTTCTCATATGACCGAGAGGCCCCACCATTCGCTAAACCCTCTTCCCCTGTCTCTTAACCCTCGGTCCTATCCTATTCCTCACAAGACCTTACCTCCATGCTTGCCTTTAGCCCCCGTCCTTTATCTTTCATTTCTCTGTGCTATGTATTATCCTGGATCGATCTCCACTGTAGATCTTGCTGATCTGATGGTCATCATGCTCACCCTCACCTTTGACCCTGCTCGACATCATTTCACTCCCAAACAAAAAGCTGACATCATCACCCTGGCCCACCTCCCACTAGCTTCCCGCTGAACCATTCATCATCCGCCACTTTTCCTCACCCATTCTCTCCTGCCGCGCACCTTCCCCCACCGCGCCCATTCTCCACCATCGATCTGGCTCCCCCAGATCCGACGGCCCATGATTGAAATCGCACCCAATTCATCAAAACAAGTTAACGCCTCATTTCAACACGAAATGGGCAGTTTCCCTCTGGACGCATGTCGCATCCTAAGTGGTATCGCGTGCATTCAACCCTTTACCACTTACCACTTAGCCTCTGCACGATACCACCTGATTTCGATACCAAAACCGCTTTCACTTTTTCGCGCTAAATTTCAAAACCGCCACTGTTTCTCCTGGTTCCATCTATGGAACCCTTCCGTTCACGCACCTTCCTTCCTCCGCATCGCTCCATCGCCACTCCTGAGCCTCCGAAAGCAGTTTAACCCAAAAATGCAAGTTTTATTGATGTTTTTGGTTTGTTTGCAGGTTTTAATGGTGGCCTATAATGTACAAGCCCTCTCACATCCGATATCAGTGGCAAAGAACCTTAGGATGATTATCCTAGGATTGAAAAATACAAAAAGGATTTACCATGGCTTTTATGTGTTTTATTAGTGCCTCATGAACACTAGTAAATCAATAAAACCCTCCTGCGCACCAAAAAAGGAACACCTGCACACAAGACAAAAGAAGACAGTGAAGATTTGAGGTTAAGGAATAAAGCCTGAAGATTAAACCCTTAACCAATAGATTAATGACAAAGACACAGTTTGGAGACCAATAAATTAAAGTTAAAACAATCATCAAAGTGACAGAGACTGAAGATGAATAAAGAAGGCCTAAAAGCCAAATCAGAGGTCTAATCATATTTTAAAAGGATATAATCAGATAGATTAGCAAAAAGAAGGCTTCGAATGACAAATCACTGAAGCAATTACTTCTCCAAAAGGATCAAAATGCCACCTACAGGCCTAATTTGCCTCAAAAGACACATAAAGTTACTCCAAGTCAGAGATTTTTTGTATGGACAACGCAGAAGTTATTATAAGCCTACCTAAAAAGCCTAAAGTCAAAAAAAGCCACTAAGTAGTTCAAAAAGTTAATATAATGCAGAGTTAGACTTAAATACATTTTTCCTTGGGCCTTGCATGGTCTCAAAGGTCAAAAACATTTACTCTGTCATTTATGAACCATTAGAGACCCATTCTTTCACTCCACCACCTCATTTATCTATAAATACTGCATGAGGAGTTCATTGTTGTTTTTGGTTGGATTATTATTGAGGTGTAAGATAGTTGTTGAAGTGTTGTTGAGTGGTTGAAGAACACTAGGCTAAGAAGAGAAGTTTTTGAGCTGTAAAGACCCGTTGGACTTGAAGTATGTAACTGGTTTGAACATCAATAATACAAGATGATTCATGGGATCCTGGTCTATGTTAATGGTGATGTTATTCCTCACTGTTTTTGTTTTTCCTTATGTTTTACATGTTGTCTATTTTCTTTGATAAAGAACAGAAAATTTAGAGTAGGATTTACTGAAAAGTACCCTATTTCTGCTTGAAAGCTTTATCTTTATGTTTTCTCCTGCTAAGGTATGTTTAGAGGATTCTTAATTTCCCTCTAGGTTTATCCAGCTTGTTGTTTTAAGAATGATTCAATAGAGTATAACCAGGAAGGAATGTTGGTGAGCCCATGTCTTTCTGTGTACAACTTGAGATATTATTTTTGAATGTTCTTTTCAAGGTTTGCTAAGTAGAGTTAACCCAGGGATTTCTATGGTTTGCCCTATCCTCTGGCTAGTCTTTAACAGTTTCCTTGAAAGATCCCTTGAGAGTATTCCAAAAGCAGGCTAGAATTCAAAGTTTATGTCTGATCTTAGGATATTTTCCTTGTTCTTTCATATGTTTTCTCCTTTCTGAATGTATTCTTAGGATTACTGGATTGTTGTCTCAAATGTGTGCTTTAATAAAATTTTGTCCAAAGAATTATATGGTTTGCCCTGTCCTTTGGCTTGCTTCAAACAGTTACGTTGAAAGGCTTTTCTTGTCTTAGTGAAGTTAGATTCTTAATTGGTTTTAGCTTTGCTTCTTTCACAACATTTTAATGTTTCATATCACAATTAAATCTAAAATATCCTTTGATATAGATAACTTTCCCTGTGAAAACCCTTGAATAATTGTTGTACAATTAAATACTTTTGTGACTCCATAGCCCAATGGGTTAATACTGTTTCATGACCTATCTTTTCAGCTGAAACATTATTCAATCTTCTCTCACCTTCATCCTTCAACTAACCTTTTCAGTTAATGATATCCATCCCAACCAAACAAACAAGTTCTTTGAGCTTCATAACTAGCCTAACATCATAAACAAAGCATAAAGATATATCCTTTGAAAACACTTAATAGAGAGATCCCTCTCCGAATCTAGGAATGCTAGGTCCTAGGATTCCAAAGTGGTTCTGATGTGGCCCCCTACAGTGTTTATTCTTGCCAATCTTGTAAATCACAGGGAGCCAACATAGTGCTAACCATACTTGGGAAATACTGAGTAATAGGTAATTGCACAACTCAGAAAACCCCTTTCCTAAAATGAATCAAGTGTCTTCCAAGATTGGTTCCTGATTGTTGATGGTGGACAACAACCATTCCTAGAAAACAAGTAAAAATCTTCCACCTAGTGACTCCATTGATTTTCAGTATGCCTGCTGATTCTCCTTGGTTTACCATAGACTTCACTGGGAAACTCATTTCATCATAAAAAAATCGTTAAAACCCAGTTAAAAGAACTTTGAGGATAAGTTTTCTTACAAAGATTAGTTTGCCTTTTTAAGACTATCATACGTGGTTGAACTTTTCTCGTCATTGGGTATAAACCCTGGCTTCTAAAAGAATTCACACTAGAGCCTATCCTGACCCAAATCCTCCTGAAATAGTTGACAATCCTAAAAATATCCTTAGGAGATATCCTACATCCAAAAACCCAACTATTGTCAGACCAATTCACAAAGCAAGTTCAGTTCCTAAAAATATTACAACTCTGCAAAATACCCAAGTTGAATGACCTTTCATAAGAAACCCATCTAGAACCAAGTCAATTAGTGGTATAGATCAGATAGACTTTGAGCCTGAGAATTCACAACATAATAGTAGTAGAGAAACCTCCCTATCCACTCTGCCTAATCTTCATTTCATTCATAACTTTGGTTTCTCTCACCCTAAATCTGCTCAACAGTCCCTTGCTGGTCCAAACACTTCTGTTACACCCACTCATACATCCACTGTGCAAACCACCCCACTTCATTACCTTCCTCCACTTGTAAACCCCCCATTTCTTCCACAACTTCATATCATGGCAACATGGTATGCTCCCTTAGTCCTTCCTTTACCTTTAGTTGCTCTACCATAAGATTATCAGTCCAAAATTCCTTTATATGATGCTAGTAGTTCTACTACAGCTCAAAAACATGTGGATAGAATGAATGATTACTTTGACAGACAATAAATCGATTATGAAACTATAAAACTTAGGATTTTTTCTCAAAGTTTAGGGGGAGAAGCAAAAAAACAGTTCAAAGGCTTAACCCCTAACAGTATCAATGACCTCCCCTCTTTTCATCAATTATTCCTAAAAAAATGGGAAGTCAAAATAAACCCCCTTCAAATCTTGTCAGAATACAATGATCTTAAAAGAAATGTTGGAGAGAATGTCCAAGATTATTGCACTAGATTCAATAGTGTTTATAATGCACTCCCTCCACAAATGAAACCCCCACAAGGCTTAGCCTTAATAAATTTTCCTGAAGGATTTGACCCAGACATGTGTTATCAGTTAAGAGAGAGAGAACCCCTTACATTAGAAGACATGCAGAAAGGGGCAGTAAGTGTAGAAGTAACCTTAATGCCAGAAGGGCTAGATTGAAAGAAGAAAAGAAGGTTACCTACAAAGATGAAACTGGGCCTTCCACATCAGACTCCAAAATTGATAATTTGGTCAAAACCATGGAGATGATGATGGAAAGAATAAACATGAATGAGATAGTGTATCCTAAAGAAAACCAAACAGCTCCTCAAAATAAAAATCAAAATCAAAATCAGAACTTTAGAAGGAATCCCCCTCAAATTAGACAAAGAGGCTCTGATCAACAAGTCAGACCTCCTTTCCAACAGAATTATGCTGATGAGGATGAGGGAGTGATTGAAGAAATAGAGGGAAATCACATAAACATGTTGGGAGTAAACAATGAGGACACTGTTTTCCCCAATGAAGAAGAACAAGTCACATACATACCTGATGAGGAAGAAGGCCTAGAATCATAAGATTACAAACTAGGCTTTGAAAATGCCAAAATGGAAGTACACAAACAATATGACTTGAGAAGTAAAAAGAACCAAGACACTCCCAAGAAAAAAGCCTCTGAAAATTCTGCTAAAAATAGCCCTACAAATACTTTAAAAAAGACAACAGAAAACAATAAAACAGTGGCTGAAAATTCTGATAAAAACAAGGGAAAAAACACCCAGATTCATGACAAACATAGTAGTGAACCTAGTAGCACTAGCATCTCAGCAAATTCTCCTGAAAAAAACCATTTTAACTACTGTAAATAATAAAAACCAACAAGCTGATTTTGCTGGGAAAACAGTGACTAAAAAAGTTGAAGTAAACATTTCCAAAACCCAAACTCCTTTCAGCATAGAGAGTGAAATTGCCAAGATAAAAATCTCCATCCCTCTCACAGAGTTAGACACTCAAGATGTATATAGGTCCCAATTTTTAAAAGCTTTGAACATAGGAGATCATAATGACTCTGTTAACTTAAATGATGACAAACCTGAGCTTCTGTTTGGACCAAAAATTGAAGGAAAATTTCAAGAAGGTGGAGTTCCTCCATTCTATGACAGCTTAAACATCCATGCTAAAATTTTGCACAATGCCATGCTTGATTCAGGAGCATCACATGACCTCATGCCCAAAGTGATAATGGAAAGATTAGGCCTTGAGGTAACCAGACCTTATAAATATTTACACTCCTTTGATTCCAACAGAGTTAAATGCCTAGGCCTAATAAAAGATCTCTGTGTCAATTTAGCACAAATCCCAGCCAAAAGCTTAGTGATGGACATTGTTGTGGCTGACATACCCCCCAAATATGGCATGCTTCTTTCAAGATCTTGGGGTGCTAAATTGCAAGGAACTATGCAAATGGATATGACTTATGCCACCATCCTTGTCTTCAGTCAACCTAGAAGACTTTATAGGGAAACACACATGAAATACATGGTGAGTAGCCAAGAAAGACCAAAAAACTCCCCTCTTTATTCTATACGTACTAACCTTGACTCATTAATTTTGTACAATTATGAGATTCCTAATAAGAAAGGATTACAAAATGAAACATTAGCCAACATAGTGGCAGCCATAGAACAAGAGGAAAAAGGAGAAAAATCATCCAAGCAGTTTGCTAAATCAGAAAGTCTCAGCAAACCAGATAAAGGTCTTGAGCATCAAAACAATCATCAACATAGTGGCAATCCTAACAATCAAAGAGAAATTCCTCAATACATTGAAGACCTTGAGGAACAAGACACAAATAAACATAGTGCAGATCCTAAAACATAACACAATGATGATCAAAATGAACAAAACAGAGAGGACAAAGAGGAAATCGATGGAAAATCTGAAAACAGTCCTCTTTGGAGCATGAGTTTTGATGGGTCCTGTACTAAAACTGGTGCAGGGGTAGGCATATGGGTGCACAACACTATAAATAATCATGTTGAAGGGCATTCATACAGATTAAAATTTCATTGCACCAACAACATAGCATAATATGAAGCACTCCTCTTAGGACTACAATTGCTTAAAAAACTAGGAGCCAAGAGGATAACAGTTCATGGAGATTCAGAATTGATAATTAGGCAAGTAAATGGGGAATACATTGCTAAACATCCCAGACTAAGAGCCTATAGAGATGATGTCATGGACCTATTAAAATCATTTGCTGAATTCCAACTCACTTTTGTCCCTAGAAACCAAAACATTCTTGCCAATGGATTAGCCTTTGCTGCTAGTACATGTCTAAGACCTTATGAAAGCAAACAATACACATTTCAAGTCAAATATAGACTAGCAGTCCCAGACAATGAAAAATACTGGAAAGTTTTTGAAGGAGATAAACAAATAGAAGACTTCCTACAGTCCAGAAATGAATTTGAGATGCCAAACTCAGATTCAGAGTATGAAGAAGACTATCCTACTGAGGAAAAATCACTTTTTAAAGAAGAATAAACTCCTGAGATTGCTGATATAAATTTGTTAACCAAAAAATCCAAACATAAAACATAGAACTACACAGATTTAGGAAAAGAAGATCTAGAGGTGTTGCAATCTAAAACTGAAAGATTTCCAAAAGGATTGGTACCCTTAGAAAAATTGTTTGACTTTAATGATGTTGCAAAAAATCCAAAAATAGAACCTACTGAAGCTGAAGTAGAAGAGTGCAATATAGGAAGCAAAGAGAGTCTTAAAATGATCAAATTATCCAAGACACTGCCAGCTCACATCAAACTGAAATACCTTGAGCTGTTTACAGAATTTTCTGATGTGTTTGCCTGGAGTTATGAAGATTTAAAATCATATGATACAGAAATAATTCAGCATAAGATACCCCTCAAAGAAAACCATAAGCCTTATATACAAAAATTGCGTAGAATAAACCCTATTCAATTACCTCTGGTTGACAAAGAAATTAGAAAAATGTATGATGCTGGAATTATAGTCCCTGTGAGATACTCAGAATGGGTATCTAATCTTGTATCAGTTAGGAAGAAAACAGGAGAAATAAGGCTTTGTATTGATTTTAGAAACTTAAATAAAGCCTCATTAAAGGACATTATCCCTTGCCCAAAATGGATCATATCTTACAAAGGGTAATAGGATCTAGAAGAAATTATTTTCTAGATGGCTTTTCAGGATACAACCAAGTTTTGGTACACCCTGATGATCAACTTAAAACAGCCTTTACTACACCTTGGGGCACTTTCATGTATGTGAAAATGCCTTTTGGTTTAATGAATACTGGTGCCACATTTCAGAGAGCCATGGATATTGCTTTCTCAGAAGAAATAGATAGGCTAATTCATTGTGATTTGCTTAGATGACATCACAGTTTATTCCAAAACAGATGAAGAACACCTAATACACCTAAGAAAAGTCTTTGAGAAGTGCAGAAAATATGGTTTATCCTTAAATCCCAAGAAAACATTGTTTGGTCTTCAAGAGGGTAAACTTCTTGGACATATCATATTGGAAGAGGGAATAAAGATATACCCAAAGAGGATTGAAGGTATATTGCAAATCAATCATCCTATAAACATCAAGGAACTTCAATCTTTTGGAAAGATTAATTTCTTGAGAAGGTTCATACCCAACCTAGCTGAACTCCTTAGAAACATGAAAAATATGCTTAAAAGAGAAGAAGGAGTTAAATGGACCTTAGAAGAAAATAAATCCTTTGAACTGGTAAAACAAGCACTTACCCAAACACCAGTTCTCATTAGTCTTGATTTTACAAAAGATTTCTTCATATTTTCATTTGCATCAGAACACACAGTGGCTGTTGTCCTCCTATAGAAAAACATAAAGGGAAAAGAGCAGCCTATTGCATTTTTCAGCAAGGCATTAAGAGATGCACCTTTGAATTATAATATAATGGAGAAACAGGCCTTTGCCTTGGTCAAAGCCTTAAAAGACTTCAAAGTTTACATTTTACACTCACACATCATAGCATTTGTGCCTCATTCAGTAGTAAAAGACATCTTGACACAAGATCCTGATGGAAAAAGAGGAAAGTGGAATGTTGTAATACTAGAATATGACTTAAAAATTAAGCCCACTAAGCTCATCAAAGGTCAAGGACTAGCAAAACTTATGGCTGAATCCAACTTTCAAGCTCTTTATATAAACAAGTTTAATGCATTAGATGAACAAGAGGAGTTGGCAGCTCCACTTATTGAAGATCATTTTCTGAATTCATCTTGGTATGCTGATATTCTGTATGTGTTATTTAATCTTAATGTTCCTCCTGGTTTGTCTAAAACAAATGAAAGGTTTCTAAAGTTAAAATTTGTGAACTACTGCATTTTAGATAAATGTTTATATTGGAAAAATGCTAGTGGATTATTGCTTAAATGTTTGCCTGAGAATGATACAGATAAGATCAAGCATGAGTTTCTTGAAGGAGAATGTGGAGGCCACCTCTACTAGAAGACTACAGTGAACAAAATCCTTAGAGTTGGCTATTACTGGCCCACCCTCTTTCAAGATATCCACAAAATGGTCACTGCCTGTCATAAATGTCAAATATTTGAAGGTAAAAGAAATTTGCTTCCCTTACCTCTACAACCAATCACTGTTGAAGCTCCTTTTCAACAGTGGGGTCTAGACTTCATTGGGGAAATCCATCCTAATTCATCTGCCCAACACAAATGGATCCTCACAGCAACTGATTACTTCACCAAATGGATAGAAGCCATCCCTTCTAGGAATGCCATAGACTCAGTCATCATTTCGTTCCTTGGAAATCATAGTCTGTCTAGATTTGGCTGTCCCAGGAAAATTATCACTGACAATGTTGCTGCATTTGGATCCAAAAATATGGTTGATTTCTGTCACAAATATCAGATTACATTGGGTCATTCCACAGCTTATTACCCTCAAGGTAATGGGCTGGCAGAATCCTCAAACAAGAGTCTGGTAAACATAATAAAGAAGTTGCTGGAAGAGAATAAGAAATCAAGGCACAACAAGTTGGTACATGCACTTTGGGCAGACAGATTGACAATCAAAAAGTCAATTGGAATGTCCCCTTATCAGCTAGTTTATGGAGCAGATGCAATATTTACAACCAGTCTAGGAGTGCCAGTCATGAAATTGATCCAAGAAGTATAATCGGAAGAAGATGACATGACAAGAAGAATAAACCAGATTGTTCAGTTATAGCAAACCAGAGATGAAGTTTACAAAAGAGCACAGCAAGTGTAGGAAAACATCAAGAATTTGTTTGATAAAAGGACAAAGGCAGGTGATTTTAAAATTGGTGACAAAGTCTTGAAATGGGATTCTAGGAAATAAGATAAGGGCAAACATGGAAAGTTTGAAAATTTATGGAAAGGCCCTTATCTCATTCAGTCTGCTATTGGAAATAATGCATTTTTTCTTCAAGAAATGGATGGAGCTGAACTTTTTGGAGGTCCTGTCAATGGCAAGATGCTCAAAAATTATTTTTGTTAAGGATTTTTTTTTAATTAATTGTAAATAACATTGCTTGAAAGAAAGTTTAAAAATGGAACACAAAAATAATAGAAGAAGAGAAAAAGAGGGTAGATTAAAAATAAAAGGTACAGCCCCATACCAAAAAAGAGAAAAATCTAAAAGTAGGCAAATCAAAATGCCACTACTTGAAAAGAAATTGTTCTTTGGTCATACAACCTAATCATGACTAAGTAAATTTCAATTTTGTGTTGATAGGTTAGTGAAAATAAATTTTCCAAACAGTGTAATCTCGGCTTATTAGTAGAATAGAATAGGATAGAGAAAGAAGTGGTTCTAACAAGCCCAAAATCTGAACCAAGGAAAAGAAAAGAGAAGTGGCTCCAAAAAGATCAAAACTTGAGCCAAAGAAGGAAATAAGGATGCTTAGAAAATTTCAAACCTTCAGCCTTCAAAATTTTGTTTTAAATTTTATACAAATAAAGTCTATGCACAACTTGTACATAATTCCATAGCCCCCATAGCAAATCAGACTGTCTAATCCTGATTTGACTGTGTTTTAAATTTCCTGTTTTAGAAATAGAGAATAAAATTTGTCAAATAGTCTGATCTTGACAGATAGTTAGAATAGGTAGAGAAACAATGAGTTCAACTGTCTAATCTGTACTCATGGAAGATATAAGGGTAGAAATAGAGCAGTTTACTGCTTTCAAATAAAAGAATTAAATGATGTTGAAAGGGTTTGCAAGTCCAAGTGCACCCACTAAAGAAAAAATGTTAGGAAAAGTAGGATTTGTAGGTAGAAAGTTTGGGAGAAAATCATTTGATTATGATAAAAACTGATCATTCTTTAAAGAAGCATGATCAAATAAAGGGAGATTCTCAAAGTGCAGCAAAACACAAGGCACTGGTCTACTTTCCAGAGATTTATCTCTGAGGTTCTTGACGCCTCCAAGGAGTTGCCCTCCCCAAGTGGAGCCACTGTTAGCCATCTATAAAAAAAATTATATCTCGTGATGGCTAAATAAGTTCCTTAGCTTTCAAGAAACAAATTTTATGAAAATTTGTGAGTTCTTGAAAGCCCGCTATGTTCATTATCCTCAAAGAAAACATGTCATTAATAAAATTCAGTCAAAGTCTCCAAGTTACCCTGCCAAGGCACAGAGAAAAATGTTTTCAAGCTTTTCTCCATCGGTTCATTTCATAAAGCCCCATTTCACCCATTTTTCTCTCATTCTCACTTATCTTAACTCATCATCTCATTCCCCTAAAAATCCCCTTTTCTCCCTCATTTACCCTCATTTTCCCATAAAAACCCTTTAAATCATAAAAAATCCCTTTTATATGGTTTAAACTACCTTTTTTTTATCCTATCAGAACCTTTAAAAAGTCTAAAAACCCACCTTGTTAGACCTTTTCAACCCTTTTTATAAAAATAGGCCTTAAGCCCTTGAGGGCTTAAATCCTCCACTCCTTTCTCATGTGACCCAATGCTTGTAACCAGGCGCTAAGCCCCTAACCCTTTTTACTCTAGCCCCTTCCTTTATTTTTCATTTCTCCACGCTATTCCCTTAGCCCCTTTCGTCTTGGCCCCGATCCTTTTCTTCTCCACGGGACCACACCTTCCCCTTTCCTTAAGCCCCCTTTGCTATTTTCTTACCCTGCCCCCATATATATTTCTTCATGGGGAGGTTTCCACCATCCATCATCCTGATCCGAAGGTTGTCGCCTCTTCCCACCTTTTTAACCCTGCTCCCACCATTCCCACTTCACGACAAAATGACTGACGTTGACCACCGGTCCCACCACCGAGCACCTTTTTTCCATCGTGCCCTCCCTCCACCGTCGATCTGGCTACCCCAAATCTAACGGCCCAAAATTAGTTTCACGTTCATTTCACCCACGAGGATTAACACACATTTTCAACGCGAAAA
>JAXQQM020070807.1:0-81722 GCA_034641835.2 Pinus albicaulis | reverse complement strand
ATATTGCAACGAATACTTATTAAACAAGGATGGCTGCTGAAACGCAGCAAGTCCCTGCCTCAAGCGTAAGAGATGTCTTTACTGGTCCAGTAAGATAAATAATTTCTTTTTACCAACCAACCAGTAGAACAAAAACAAGATAAACAAGCAGATTATATTATAAAGTATATAAAGTATATGCTAATTGTAGTTGTTAGATTTATAATGACAATTCAACCTTGCGAAAACTTATTGAAATGACCATGTCTAGATATCCATTTCCTCTCCAGATTTTAGCATATCCAACAGTGCAAAAAAAAGGCATCAGAGAATTTTATATAGATTTGCAATTATTTTCGTGAGTCGGGTAGTTTCCTTGCAATTATTTTCGTGAGTTGGGTAGATTCCTTACAATTAGTTAGCAGAGTTTGGTAAATGTGTGGATCTTAATTGAATCCTCTAGAAATGAAATTAAACAATTTATATCTATGTAGTTTTTTTCTTCTTTATTAAATGTGTGGATCTTAATTGAATCCTCTAGAAATGAAATTAAACAATTTATATCTATGTAGTTTTTTTCTTCTTTATTAAATTTACGTATGTATGCAAAAAAAACAACTTGAAACAACTTGACAACTTGTTTGTTATCTTCCTGTGATAAACCCGTTATAACATGTTTTTTTATTTCTGTTTGATAACGTTGGAAACATGAGAGAGAATTCAATTTCCCATTTGGCTATTCAGTTGTTTTTATAATTTCTTATTCATAAAGAGGCGGCAAGGCCATTTAAGAATAATTCAACTTCATTATTTAGTTTCATGAGAGACATCTAATTTCTTATTCATGGTTCAGTTTTAATGTGTAGAGCAAGTGTCAAATTATTTATTACGCAGCAACACATTACATAATGCAATTTCTCATATGACCAAAGTGATTGAAGCCTTCAACTCATGTTACATGCAGGGTTGCAGACTAGTCCTAGACTCCTAGTCCCTGTACACTATAAACTTATTTTTTTAACAATCTCAGAGATTTTAAAGTGATAGTTGAACCCAAACAAATATAACAACACCATACTTTCTGTCAATTGATTTCATTCCTGAGTTGCATCCTGCATCTTTAAAATTGAAGCTTCAATAAAGAGATATATTTGTAACATGTGTTCCCATAACAAAAAAACGATCCAAGCAACAGGTTATCTAGTTGTTACCTGTGCAACGTGCTACCGTATATAGCTGTGCTCACTCTGCTGCCTCAAGTTATCAATCTGGTTCGATTGAAAGCTTTCAATCCCAATTTTCCCGCTTGCCTGACAATTGATCACAAATGAACCGGGAAACTCAAAAAAGGTTATCCCAAAACTGTCGTCAATTGAATAGGAGTGGAGGCTATCCATTCACATCACAGCATATGTTTATAAATATATATATATATAGCATAATAAAAAATAATTGAGTCATTTGAATTGTACGAAAGAATCACAATTTAACTTTATGATTTCACAAATTCTTATTAAATTTTTAGCAAATTAATCCCAAAAATATATCTTAAAAAACCTCCAGAAACATATAATGGATAAACTCTCTTGCTTAATCCCAAAATATATATCTAAAAGACTTCCAAAACATGTAAGGGGTAAAAGGGATAAAGTACTGTTTTTTTTAAGTGGAGATTAGTCTACACGGCAGAGTATAAAATGCAATACAAGAAATTTAACATATAAACATATTTAATTAAAAAAATAAAAATAAGAACAATGCGTAGTTTGATTAGAGAGGCATCGCATCATTCAATCTCCGAGCAGTTTTATATTAATAAGGTGTACAGAAATTACAAGGCAGAGGCCATGCCCTAAAACTCTCCACATAAGAAAGCTGAAACGAAATACCTAAAGTCTCACCAGCAATAACACAGGAGCGAAAACAACGAATTGATAGTAAAACTCATGAAAGAGACCTGATATATGAAAATAATTAACATTCAGGAACCCTTATCCTCGTTAACGCTACGACGCTACGATTGTCGTTACCACCATGAGCATCGAAGTCTCTGGTAACGGTGTCCATAATAACACCTCCGACCCCTTATCCCAGGCTTTCAACGAGCCCGTCCACGAAGAAATGACCCACTAGCGTGACAAAGCGCCCTGCCTTCTTTAACTTGCTCTGTTTTGCAGGCACAACGATGCCCTGAGCATGGAGGCCGCTGATGGCTGTTTTGGCACAGGCTGTGTCGAGAACTGGAATGTGAGGAGAAAGATCCAAGTATCGAAGACTGGCTTTCGTGATTAGCTCCTTGGATGTAGGAGTGGCTGGAGCACACTGTAGCATGGACGACGGAAGGTTTTTATGCTAAGTTCACAACAGCCCTACAGTATCTGCACCAGTGTCTACACTACTCTGCAAAAGCAAATATAAGAAATATGCCATGCCATGATAGCACTCTGCAAACATAAATAAGAAATAAGAACTATATTAAAT
Source organism: Pinus albicaulis (assembly GCA_034641835.2). Lineage (NCBI taxonomy): Eukaryota > Viridiplantae > Streptophyta > Pinopsida > Pinales > Pinaceae > Pinus > Pinus albicaulis. The sequence goes on along the minus strand of JAXQQM020070807.1, from coordinate 79,262 downwards.
TCATTAAAGTGATTAAAAAAAATTAAAATAAGCCTCGATAACCATGTGGGCTCTCCCATGAGGGCAACGTGCCTCTCCTCTTCCATAACATAATAGAGCATGCATGCATGCAGGCCGCTAAACCACGCCACCTAGGGGCCATGTCAGAGTCTTCAACAGAATAACTAAGGCGCTGAGGTACATCCCGGGCTTCCTGGCTGGGTTTTTATGGGGAGAATGCCAGAAATACAAGAAAGTGTGTTGCAGTAGTGAAACTTTAGACAACAAAGGAGAAATTTAAGGCAAGGCCCCTCACTGACTGAAAAGACAGTGATCCTTTGACACTTTTCAGATCTCGTTACCCTTGAAAGGTCATTAAGCGCCCCCATCGAACCAGCCTACTTTGCTGCTCAATCTAAACGTAACGGAAGGGACGGTATTCAGAATAATGTTACCTTTAACTTTAATGTCATTATGGGAGAAGGTGATAAAGAAGCCTTGCCTGTGTGTATGAGATGAAAAGGGAGAGCGTCTATGGGTGGCATTGCCGTTTTAAGTTGCCAGAATTGTCCTCACAATAACCTGCTACTCTCAATTAAGCATCTTGCTTTGCACAGACATCATTATCATCGCCGGAATCCACAGCAATGCCGACCTTGCTGGACTTCGAAAAAATGAAATAATGATAATACGCTTTCAATGAGAGGTGCCTGGAGGTGTTCAGCAGGTGGTGGAAATGGGATTGGGAATGGTGATGTGGAATGGGAGGGAGGGAATGGTAGTCTGGAGCAGCGGGTTTTCGATTTTATGTAATCTTCTGAGAAGCCCAATGATTTCCCCACCAAGGATGAGTTGCTGAAGGCGAGAGACTCTAATTTGGTGAACGCCATTATTGCCCACGATGGCTGGATAGCTTCCGGCTGGGATGTTGAGGAATTTTCCCACAGTAATTCTGCTAATGATGACGAGGAAGAGTGCATTGCCTTGGAGGAGGAGGAAGAAGATTGCTAGGATGGGGAATTTTAGAAGCCCTCTTTTCAAAACCCCATAGATGTGAGCACAGAGGTGGTGGGCGAGGTGCCTGTGGATACCGGTGATGAAGATGAAAGTGGGATAGCTGGGATGTTGAGCAGGCTCGAGAGGGAAAGATCGCTATTCTACAGTGATGTTTCGACTGGAGAGAAAAGAAGTAAGAAATCCACCCACAGTACAGAACCTTGGAGTGGCGTCCATGAGTTGCAGTTATCGGTAAGTTACAGAGTCTCTAAATTCTGCAAATGTTTTGCTTTAAAATTCAGTTATCGATGTGCATATTGTGCATTAATGTTATTGCTTAAGGCTTGTAACTAAGACTTGTACAGTCCCATCTAAACTATACACCTCCAGATTGCATATCTTCCAGTATTCCATTGTATGATAGCCATTAATGAATTTATAGTTTGAAACGAAGACTGAAATATGATTTATTCTGATTTGTTGTCGTTCTCCCTTCTCATAGCCAATTCTGTCGCACCTGCATACTCTGGAAAATACAGTCTCCTTTGATCAGAACCCTCTTTCTGCGAAGCTCAGCTATGTGTGCACTTTGCAGAATTCAAATATAGTACTGGCAATGAATACTTAGAAATCTCTTTGCTAATTCTGGTTTATTTCTGCAGGAATGGTCAAGTAAGCACAAGGATGTCGACTATGGTCGATATTCGAACGAACAAGTAGAGATTTATATGGAAAAGATTAAAAAAGAACAAGAGGAATAGCTTAAGAAATCACAGGAAATGGCAATCGTTCTATTTGTAGCCTAGAAATGGTCTGGTTCATTTTATTATTTGTGGAAAGCTAGCTCATGGATTGGATATTGTAATTCTATGCAGTATGCACTTACAAAAATCTAACCAACCAAAATCTGGATTACATATCGAACTCGAAGAGCTTACCAGTTTGATCAACCGAACAAGCATCTGTTGTTGTGTTGTTGCTGCCCTCCATGGCACCGCAACCACAGGTTCTTTGTTAGCCTCCATTGTGTTGCTGCTGTTGTTGCTGCCCTCCATGGCACCGCAACCACAGGTTCTTTGTTAGCCTCCAGCATATGATTCATTGTTAGTCTCTAGCATATGATATGATTACCAGTGATTGGTGGTCGACATGTGGTCAACATGAGAAGATCAGTATATGCAGATATCACTACTCTGGAGTGCCACGGGTGGTCCAACATGCAGGTATCACTAACCCATGCAGATATCGCTAATTCCATAAGCGGCTAGACGAAGGTGCATGAATTAATTGTATACAACATTTAATGTTGGGGAACTAATGCTAACATTAGTTCCAAGTTGTCTCCAGCAGCGAATACACTGAAACTATATCATATGCTTTTGGCATTCCGGCCTCGGGAAGAGGCCAAATAAGACTAAAAATAAGATGATTGGTTTTTGAAATTATTCAATGAATTTTATTGGTTAACAAAAATTGAACGCCTATAAAGTTAGGGTAGCGGGGACAGGGACTAATGCTACACACATCTTTTCGATTACTATAGTCCCTGCCATGCCGCAGGCGGCAGGGACTAATAAAAGGGATAAAAGCCCTTACAGTAATGTTGTCTCTAGCATATACAACACACAACGCTGCTATTATATGAATGGGATAGGACGCTTACAATACACTCAACTTCTTAAGATATTTGCAACATAATATTTATAACCATCTGTCCGATCATATACCATTTAAAACAGAAGGAAAATGAGGATTTCGCTTTGTTGGCAGAAAACAATGTTAAAAATTATCATACGGCATCCTTCCATGTAGAGAGAGGAGGTGTATTTGAGTTCATCCACGTGAAGTCCACTTGATCATCAGGAACTCGATTTCCTGAGAAGCCATAGGTTGATAATATATTTTCTATTTCCTTCATCTCATCCAGTGTGATCTTAACGGAAAGAGCACCAATATTATCTTCTAAATTCTTCACTTTAGTGGTTCCAGGAATGGGTGAAATGTCATTTCCCTGATGATGAATCCAAGCCAGGGAAATTTGACTGGGAGAGCATCCCTTCCTGGAAGCTATTTCAGCTATTTTTTGCAATGTCGCCTTATTCTTTCCAAAATTTTCAACTGTAAGCCTTGGAATTGTCTGTACAAAACATCAATACTTTAAAAAATTCAAAAAACCCTCCAACTAAACAATAAAATGTAGTTTCACCAATGCATTAATAGAAAGTAAACAATAAAATGTAGTTTCATCAATGCATTAATAGAAAGTATCTTTATCTTTTAAAACAATACTTATTAGAAAGTATTAATTTTTTTTTCAACACTAATTTTAAAATATACATAAGCACAAGTATACCTTTCTAATGTCATCATTGGTTAAATTTTCAACTGACTTTGCTCCGGAAGTAAAGAAACCCCGTCCGAGAGGGCTGTATGGCACAATTCCAATACCAAGTTCCCTGCAGTTAGAATTTTAATATGTTAGTTAGTGATTCATATTACAATGCTGGCTGGTAACAATATGGCAAATCCTAACATGGCTACATCTGATCATACCTGCAGGCGGGAATAATTTCCTCCTCTACATCCCTAGTCCACAAAGACCACTCTATCTGAACTGTTGTTATAGGATGAACAGCATGAGCTCTTCTAATTGTCGATGCAGAGGCCTCGGAAAGTCCAATGTACTTTACTTTCCCTTCTTCCACTAATTTCTTCAGCTCTCCAATCTGTCACATATGGATAGATAAAGCAATACATCCAACTATATTTAAGTAAATGAAATAATACACTAGAAATACCTATTGCGACATCCAGCATCATTCAAGAACTAAAAGGAGGCCTATTGCAACATCACATACCGTAACTTCAATGGGGACTTTAGTGTCAATACGATGTTGGTAATAAAGATCAATGCAATCCACATCAAGTCGCTTCAAGCTTGCTTCGCAGCAGGCACGAACATATGCAGGATCTCCTCGAACCTTTAGTTTTCCATCGACAAAACTTGCTCCAAACTTTGTGGTTAATTGGACTTTCTCCCTGATTCCTTTAATGGCCTACAAGAAACAAACCGTAGGTGAAAATTTTATGAATTTGAGCAAACTATAGGTAATTGCAATTCCAAGGAATAGAGAAAACCCCATACAGCAGTCTTACCTTTCCAACGAGGTTTTCGTTGGTGAAAGGGCCATAAATGTCTGAAGTATCAAGAAAAGTGACACCCCTGGAGACGGCATGGTGGATGAGAGATATCATTTCTTGGTCGGGCTTTGGAGGGCCATAGAAGGCTGACATGCCCATGCAACCTAACCCCTGTGCTGATACTTCTAATCCTTGTGACCCCAAACGTAACCTGGGTACTGATGGTATTTCCGCCATTGCTCTGCTCTCTCCGCGGTACTCAATCAACAGATCCGGTAATACAGTATTGTTCCTTGTGATCGTTGGTCCTTAGCATGTGGATGCAGATGGAAGCAGGCGAGTTCATGAATATATATATAGAGTTGTAATATATGTGGCGTAAGGATATTTCATTTGTAATCAATCCGTCACGGCGTTTGTCATCTGGCACGGCATTGAACAGACCAAGTTCAATCCATCGCGTTGGTCAATCGTCATGGCGTTCGTCATCCGGCCAAGTGTGCAAGAATCATTAAATCAACATGGCCTTCGTCATAAAATATTTTTATTTTTATTTGTATTTTTATTTTTATTTATGTATTTTTATTTTTTATTTTCGTTTTTTCTGTTGATATTTTAACATTTAATCTATTATTAAAATAAATAAAAATAAAAATAGAACAAAATAAATATATTAATTATTATTCTAAAAATAAAAATAAATATTTAATAGTAAACATTTATTTATTCTTTAAGAATATATTGGATATTTTTTTATTTTATTAAAAATAAAAATAAATAAGATTCAAATTATAAACATTAAGCATTTAATTTATTCCTATTAAATAAAAAAAATCATTATTATATTTTTTGATTTTATTGTCTAAGTTTAGTTAAACTAGCCATTATTTTACAAGCTTTTCTTATCTATTTAGTTGGGTTACGTGATCAGATTTTTTATCTTGTCTTGATGATGAACCACACTATTTTGATGTGGACAAATTTATTTTAATAAAATAAAATATTATTTTTAAGAAATTAAATTTATTTTAAATTAATTAAAATTTAATAAAAATATAGCCAAAACCTTTTCAATTATAAAAAAATACAGTTTTAACAATTTTCGTTTTTAATTTTAAATTGAGCAAACTGACACATAATAATAATAAATCACACATAATAATAATAATAATAATATCAGCGTATGCCACCGGCTGAGTTGGCATTTCACTCCCAGGTGGCAACTGTTTTATAAACTCCATGATTTATTCTTTTGGCAGAAAATTATTTTTCATTGATTTTCAAGGCGGCTGAAAAGAAAATTTTCACAAAAACGACGCTTCAAAGAAGGCGGCTGAAAATTTATTAGTCAAAATATATATCTCGTAGTTTAAAATAATAAGGTAATTTGAATAAGCAAAAAAGCCAGAAATAAAAGGCTAATTGGTAGGCTTACATATACTTTTATGACTTGCTGGGCAAGCGATTTCGATGTGTATTTATAGTTTTCCAAGACAATGGTCAAGTGGCGATAGAATTTTATTATTACTTCCTCTCCAAGAGAGCGTTTTTGTAGGAACAAAGTAAAAGAGAAACAACTTTAAATCCATAATAAACATTTATTTGAAATAATTTGTATACAAAATGATTCATAGTATTTGAGGAGAATTTACACTAAATATCTCAATTCATAGTGTAAAGTTTGTGATCATACCTCGAATAATATACTTTAAATGTTATTGAAGGAAATAATAAAGAGAAATGCATATTTGATCTGCCCAATAGAATTCAATCTGGTTTCGTGCAGGGAATAAAGGAAACCCATATATATATATATATATATATATATATATATATATATATATATATATGCTTAGAAGAAACTTATCCCAAATCTTTAACTATCACCTTCTCGTCAAAATTTAAACTAACAATGATGCAATTCTCATTCACAGCTCAATTATCATTCACAACATTCAAATTCTAACTTCGGTGTCCAAACAATTAGAAACACTTCCTTATTTATAACTAAATGATTTCATTTAGTGCCATGCTTACTAGGTGTGGATTGAAATTGATTGGATCATCTAAATCTTTAAAATTAAATGCAAAATAGACAATCTAGTGACTAAATTGATATATTGATGATGATGATGATGATGGTTAACGTCCACTCAAACAAAACTTTATTCTATTGGACCTGAAGAAACGAATTATTTAGTTTGTTTTAACATTTCGCTCCTATGCTCAAAGAGCTTGGAGAGAAGCGTCCCGAGCTCACTATAATTTAGACATGTTAAAAAGTTAGGAAGGTCGGTATTGAAACAAAGATTATGAAACTAAGATCTAATGTGGGTGTACGCAAGGCATTCTAAGAGGAAGTGTTTTTCATCCTCAATGTTCATATTCTCACAGAGATTGCAGATCCTTTCCACCCATGGTGTTTTAGGAACTGCCCAACGACTTGTTTCACTATGTAGCTCATGAGAGTTTGTTCTTATCTTGGCAATATTAATTTTTTTCTTCAAGCTAGTGAAAACAAAGAGATACTTTTGATCTTCTAAAGTAGGGTTGATGACCTCCTTATAATATCTTAATTTTCCTTTAGCCTCTAAATCTTTCTCACACCACATTTTCTCTTTAAACTTAGAAGTGACAATATTTTTAATGTTATTAATATTTTGCAATGCAATATTTTCGTCGATCTCCCAATGGTTTAACCAGGCCTTCGTATCTTTATACCAACCTCGTTTGAGCCTTAGTTAGTTTTGGCTGGAATTTAAAGCCAGCTTAGGAAGCCTATGGTCTCCCATGTTATTAATTTTGTGCTTGTACAACATGAGCCTGGTCATAGCTAGGCTCTCGATAGGGGAAAGGCCCACTTCTATAAGGAGAATAGGATACAGTGTATTGCTTTTAATTTTGAGGTTATACATTATAAAATGCTTCTGGATTTGCTCAATCTTTCTCCAAGATTCTCTAGAGATGCTGCAAGCCCAAACGTCACATCCATACAAGATAACATGAGTGACTAAAGTTTCAAAGAGGAGCTTCCTTTTATCCCACATCACGAGGTTTGCCACTTTACAATTATTTTCAAGACTGAAATAAGCTTTCCACCCTCCTTTAATCCTTTTCTCAATGTTATAGTTCCAGTTAAGCTTGTGATGAATATCAATTCCTAGGTACTTGTAAGAAGACACTTCCTCCAAGTTGCTATTGTCATACACAATAGCTAGGAAAACTAATCAGATTTTGTTTTCGATAATAAAGTTATCATTATTCTTCTTATAGCTTGTGCAATGTGGGTTGTCAATCACGTTTGAATCAAACTATTACAAGTCATGCACAAATTTCATGTTCAATTATGAGCTTTTCCCAACTCACTAAGAACCTTCTTCTCGATTATGAGTATTTTATCAATTACGAAATAATTATTATTTCATAATTATGAAATTGTGACAAATCATGATTGAGAAATTACTCAATTATGTAATTTCATCTCTATAACATCTAATAACTTCCTTGTTAGAAAGTTAAAATAAGGGTGAAAGGGGATGCATTCTAGCCAATGACTGAGGTAAGTTGAACTAGGATCTCTCACTATAATCGAGTGGAAAATAGGGTTATAATAGATGCCCCTTAATGCATAAGGTCATAAGAGAAACCAGTAGACAAAATGCATTATGAAAACATGTATCAAAATGCGAGGAAGGATTCCAAACCAAGGGATCAGATCAGAGAAATACTCATATCCAAGTCTCAATCATAAGATAATCATCCTCAAGTGGGGCATAACCAAGCTTGACATAAAGAAAAACTCAAAATGGTTTCCAACCACACACTATGGATCCATGACATGAAATGCTAATACATGACCACAAGACATACACATGTTACACTAAATTTTGTCACGATAATTGTCGATTCAAATATCTTGCCATTCGATGGAGTGTCTGAAGTGAATCCCCTATGAATCTTGAAGTAAAATAATACTGGGGACAAAATGAATTTTGGTTTGGAGTGCTTAAAAACCCTTTTTGAGCATCTGCGTGGTTTTCCTGAACAAAACCTATGCATGCGCAGTTTCTTCCACTATAAACTGCGCAGATATGCCTAGTTTCTTCCACTATAAACCGTGCAGGTCTGTTCACAGAGGTAAAAATAAAAAAGTAATTTCTAGAAGCTTTGGTTGAGGAATCTTATCCAAATTAGAAACCTCGAACCACTACATAACTTCACTTCATCCCTTGGTATATGGAACTAATCTCCTTTTCTTAAGGATTATCTCCCTTGAGAAGTGGAACTAGAAACCTTCTCATCCTTCCTATAAATTGAGCATAGGTCTAAAGGAATGAGAGACTGGGATTTGTAAACTCATGTTGTTGGTTTTGGGTCCAAAGACTCTTGTCATCAAGGGAAGCAAAGGAGACCATTGGAAAAGGCTTGTGACATCAAGGCAACCAAGTTGTAAGCTTGTTTTCCGTTTTGGTTTTAATACAAAGTAATTGTTCTTTCCTATTTGCGTCTATATTTGATGTTATTTGTGGAATTCCTTGATCACTCACATGGTTTATAACTGATTATTGATTCAATTCTATGTTGTATGATAGATTATGGATTTCATTTACCTTCTCTTTTATATGCGAGATGATTTGATCCATTTGAATGTTTTTGTCTGTGTAGATCTCTTTTGGCGCATCATGGAGAAGCCGTGGAAAACATTTGGAAATACTTTAAAACATTGAGGAAAATATAGTTGTGGAAAACGCTGAAAGGAATTATAGAAGCATTTTGGTAATAGGTAAGTGATTATTCGTGTACTACGTGTTTCATGTTTTAGTTATAGGCGAAGGAAAGAAATATTGTTTTGTCTATTTGTTTCCAGTTTTCTTTTAGGATTCTAGGGAGATTGCTCTTGTCCGAAAGAGGGATTTTTCCGAGTAAAAAATTGGCGACTACATTGGGGAATGAGTTCTCCTTTATAACCTTTTGTGACCTTTGACACCTTTAGACCCTTTTCAAGAATTGAAATTTTGGGTTTGATACCTTTGTTTTTTTAAATTTTTTTTCTTAATTTTCTCGATCTACGCGGTTTCTGTTCAGACACGTAGCGTAGATCTCCACAGTTTTTCTTTAGGAACAGTGCACATGTGCAATGAATTACATTGATTTCCTGCGAAACTCAGTAAATTTTTTAAAAATTTCGAGGTTTCTCTTATTTATCTCAAGATTTTTTGTTTTTATGATCCTCTTAGCGTGTTTACAGTCTCTTTAAGTCTTTGTTAAGTTGATTGGGCATTTTGAATTTTATTTTTGAGAAATTATTAATTTGATTTTTTTTTGTCATTACACTTGATTGGTTCTTTAGATTACATTGGTGAGGGGAAATAGCCTTTTTTTTTTCTTTCGCTGATTTGGAATCATCTTGTGTTTGTTTTTGCAGAATTATCTTGCATAGATTACATTTGCATAGTTAGAATTCTCATTTTTGGAATATGAACGAAAATTGTGCATAGATTACATTTGCATCATTTTCAAGTGAATTGTGCATTGATTACAACTGCAAAGTTTACGTTCTGAAAAGCCAACCATAGATTCAGATCAATTTCTTTCATTGCCTTTATGAGGAAAATTGCTTATCTTTACAGTTTTGGGTTTCGAGTTTTTGTTGGTTTATTGATCTATAAAAAAAAAGTCTTTGACTTCTAGAATTAGTTGTGTGAATCTCTTTTCTTTCATTGAATCTCATCATATATTCATTTATACCTATTGTAAAGATTTAATTCATTGATTGAAAATATAGTGTCTCTCATTGAAAGATGGTCATGTTTTTATGCTTGTTTTAAACATAAAAAATAAAAAATTGATTTGAATTGATTAGTATTAGTATTTTCTTGCTGAAAATTAGTGTGTTAGAGAATTTATTATATTTTCTCTTATTTAAGAATTTTTGCATTGTTGGATGTCAATTGGTTTTTTCATAAAAAATATTGTTTTGGGATTTTGATTTTTGCATTTCTTTTTTATAATAAAAAAACCTCTCACTTTCCCTTAACTAGGATTTCATCAAAAATAAAAATATTACATTTTCATGGTTGAATGCATTAGAATTTGGAGTTGGGTCATAATACCATAAGTTTAAGTTCCATTTACCTACCGAGTAAATAACAGCGAAAATAACACAACTCTAATTAAAATTAATCTAGGTTTTTTTTATATTTTTTAGGGCTCATTCCACCAATTTAGATTAGGATTAGTGCTTTGGAATAGGGAAGTAGTTAAATTTCCAAAGAAAATAAACAAACAATAGTATCTTGCGGTACTTAGGAAAAATTCCAATTGCTGCAATTTTTCTGTGGGAAGCTTTTCTTAAAAGAGTCAAGCACGAGGTCATATCAGACCCAATGGAGTAATCATACCTAATTCATTGGTAAAGATATAATATGTGCACGCATTACAAATGGTAAACCTCACATTAACCATTGTCGAGGAGCCTGGCATCACTTGCCAATAAACCTTGGATTTACCATGTCGAGGATCTTTCTAGGATTGAGATTTGTTACTTTTCCCTTGCGTGTATATCGGGCCACAAAAGTTTCCCCCAAGTTTGATTGTCTCAGTTGGTAACATTAGTGGCTATAATATGAGGATTTTTCCCAAGGTGATAGTGGAGGGAAGGTCCCAGTGTACTTGGAACAGACGTTAATTAGACTCACTTGGAATTTTTGGAGGGTAATATTCACTTAATATGGCCGAGTGGAGTTACTTGCACTAGACTGTTTCATTAAGCAGGTTGTCACGGTAACTAGTTCCATTCACTATTTTTTCACATTGATTTTTGCGACGTTGTATTTTATCACCAACTAGTGATTTCGCTGTGAAAAAATATTGTTTTTGTGTGGCTTGACTCCTATATTTGATAGCATTTGTTCATTTGTTTGTTTTTACTTTTTAGAGACCTTAGGTGTCGATTGTGAATTTAAATTGTCAATATTTTTAAATTATTAATAAAATTCGCTAAAGTTGAATATAATGGCAACAGTTCCGGAATTTACCAACCAAGGAACCCCTCTTAACGAGAATCATAGTCCTTTTCCTTGATTTGGAAATGTTGGTCCTCCTTATATGGCTACATTGTCATTACCTGGATTTACCATAGGTTTACCAGTATGGTTATTTTCAACATCGTTGGCCTCAAATACTCAAATTGTTCCGCCTCAACTGGATGCTTCACCTCAATAAAGTTCACCATCTCAACATCACCAACCTCATGTTGACCCTCATTAGGGGAATTTTGAGGTCTAAAATGGGCCTCCTAAGGAAATTATAAAATAATAGTGGAAAAAATCAAATAAGATTTGATGACATCATCAAATTTTAGAGGGAAAAATGAAAAAACTACTTTTTCAACTCATATTTTCAACTTATCTCCCAAAGTTTTTACTCAAATTTCGAGCGGGAGTACTCGTTGGATGCAAAATTTAATTCCCCATCTAAGGAGTACCCATGTTGCATACTTTCGATGGGTCCTACTACACGAAAAATGAGAAATACATAAAACAACGTGATTACAATCACATTTTTTATGTATTTCTCATTTTTCATGTAGTGAAAGTATGCAACATGGGTACTCCTTGGATGAGGAATTAAATTTCGCATCCAACGGCTACAAATTTGGGTAAAAATTTTGGGAGATAAGTTGAAAATACGAGTTGAAAAATTAGTTTTATTATTTTATTATTTTTTAATATTTTCTTGTTAGTATGAATTCTTCGTCGAAGTGTACGAAAAAGAACCACTTTAGCTACGCATAACTAATAGCCCTAACAACAATAGAGGCTGCAAAACATCTTCAGATCTGCAATTAGTAGTTAAAGTGCTGCAACAAACAGATCTATAAATGGAAAGACATTAAGCAGTAAAGTAAATAATTTGCTCCATGCATCCAACAGACAAGACAAGAACACGATTTTTGAATGAATTTTTATATTACAGGGCACCTGTGAGGAAACAAGAAGGTGTATCCAGATCTCCTCAATGGGATGGGTTCTTTGTAGTCCTCAGCACTTCAGATCTAAGCTTTCTCTCTCTTGTAGATGTAGAAAACCCAATGTAGAAGGTAGAGCTCAATGGGAGCAAAATGGAAGAAATGAGACCAAGTGTATAGATCTAGAGTGATCTAATATGCAACAAAAGGTGAAGAATGAAGGGGAAAACCCTCCTATTTATAACAAAATATTGGGTCATTCTAGATCTTGGTGCATGATTAAAATAATGTTAATCAAATCTAGATCCACCTCTATGGAATATTTTATTATTATTTGTTGGAGGGAAAGGGACTTTGACTTGGGTCAAATCCTTTGATTAGTGAGGAATAAATAAATAAATGATTTATTTATCCTTTTAAGGAAGTGGTTGGGATATAATCAAATAAATAATGATTTATTTAATTAAAAGTGGTTGATTTGGTCATATTTAACAAGGAATATTATTTAAATAATTATTCCTAGAAAATAATAAGATAACTATGGGTGTATCTCATTAATTTCTTTGTTTTTGGGTTAAACATGACAGGGAATAATAATTAAATTGTGGTTTAATTAATTATTCCTTTTGGGGTTTCTTTAATTAACATAGTGAAAGCAGTTTTACTTGGGGTAAAACTGGTCTTACATGGTGTACTTGGGTCCATCTAATGATGAAAGGTTAGATGACCAAAAAATGGTGTAACAGATTGCCCCCCAGCGTGCGAGTGTCGGGAGCAAATCGTATGACCGAAGTACGTTGTAAGAACACAATCACTAGACAACAAAAGGGATGTCAGAGAGAGAAATGTGAGGTAGATAGTGTGTTGAAGGACTAGACCCTGAGGAGACGAGACTCGCAGGTGCAACAAGTCTCTTTTTATGAGAGGGTACCTGTGCCGAAGGCGGCGGGGGAGGCATGCATACATAGCCGTGACAAAAAATCTAAAAAGAATAGTGTCATCCCGATGCAACAAAGGGACACAGGAACCATAGAGTACGAGTGGCATAATCAAGGGCCAGATAAAAATACAATGAAGAGTCTCACATACATGCTGTGCCTGGGATAACAGCCAGGACTAGTACAATAATATCTGAGTACATGAGATAAATACAACCCAAATGCCCCCTATGAATGGGGAAGGGCTCACAAAATCTGACTGGTACATGCAAATCATAGAGGTGCTGCAAGTGGCGAAGGCCAACATCATCAAAATCTGGAGCGGCATCAAAGGCTGCAATGAAGAGGTCATCCGGGCATGTGGGGGGCTACCTGCAGGGCCACCCCCTCATGAGGGCTGAGACATCTCACACGCGCCCGGGAATCATCAAGAGCTGCTGCTGGGTCACTGGACTGTCCAGTATACTCATCTCGATCATGCTGAAAGGAGCTGGAGAAGTAATCAAGTCAAAAGGAAGTGAGAGATCCCCCTGCCTGATCCGAGGCACCGAACAAGAGTGGAAGCTGGAACCAAGGTACACCGCCCTCTAGACCTTGCTTCTGGAATAAATGTGTTGATGTCGACAGAAGGAGGTCCGCCGTTGGTGAGGCAATGAGAGATCCTCAACTAAGGCACGAGAGAAGAACAATAGAGCGACAGACAGACTGACACCAATGATGATAGTGGAAAGGGGAAGGATGGAGTGGCGAATGGACGACTTCCCTTGTTAGAGCATAAATGGCATGAATGACATGGCAGCGACTGACACAATATCGAAAGGGACCGGGGACAGTGGGGCTAAAGGTCATGAGATGCGACACGAGAGAGGAACCAAGCAAAAAAGAATGGAGGGCTATAGTAGGGTGTAAAAGGATGCAGGATAGACTCCATGAATGCAATGATGACTCAACTCGGATGCTCTAAGCAAGGGCGACTAGATAGTGCTGCCACACAATAAAGGCCCCAATGGGGGGTCATAGAAGCATGAGTACAAGGTGGGCACTCATGATGAAAATCAACACGAACATGGACAAGTAAGGGGGCGATATGGTGCCCCAAGTACAAGTGTCGTAAGTGAGGAAATTCGATTTTAAGGAGCGGTGAAGTGACCCTTCGTGGAAAAAATGTGTCCAGGTGAAGTATCAAATCACCAAAAACTAAGTAAAACCCATTTGAGAGCTCGGTGAGATCTAACCAGCGGTGCTGACGGTTTGGCGAACGGGGCTACGGTGTGGTCGCAGCTATCGAAAGAAGAAACAGGGGTTCTCTTTTAATGAGGCAGTTTTCCCTCCAAAATCATTCATTTGCTATTGTTGCTGTGGTGAATGTGGAGAGGAGAGAAGGCCCTAAATCTTGCGGCGAACGTAGCGGACAAACCGACCGTTGGATTCGAGATCTGTCAGTTGGAGGTAAGAGGCCTAACCTTGCTCTTGCATTTTGATGGATTGGATTTGCAGTTTAGGGCCCAACACCCTAGAAACAGCCCCTCCCTCATCTCTACGGCCGGGTCGCACTTTTTGGGGCAAAAAGTGCGACCCAGGACGCAGGTTTGGGGGCAGAAAGTGCGACCTGGTCCAGAAAATGGCAGAAAACTGCGACCTGGGAGATGAGGGGGGTTTGGTGCTGTTTTATGGCGGGGAGTTGGGTTTTGGTGAAGTAGGAAAAATGAAAAAACAGATGCTGGCTATCTAAAAGAAAATAAAACATGCATTTCAGAGGGGAAATGCTAAGGGTAATATTTCTTAAGATAGAGTGCATTGCGAGGGTTAGGAAGGGGATGGCCTTCGAAATCCTCTAAGAGGTATGGTTGGGGGACAGAGGGGCCCCCAAGCATGGTGTGGTCATGCCAAAATGTATCTAGAAAAATGGGAATCTAAACACATTTTAATGATGTGGTGTGCCATTTGTTCTGGTTATGGTTATGCAGTTTGAGAAAGGAAATGGAGGATTACCAATCGCTTTTGGTACTACATATAGGGATCAAATGGACTTTAAGTTTCCGAATTGGCATACCTGGTGTCACTATCCCAAAAGGAGGATTTGGAGATAATGAACTGATGCTCTCGTAGAAAAGCTATAGGTTGGTCAACAATAATGTCTAAAAGACTGGGTTGCTGATGTAAGATGAGGGAACGATAAGGGGTATCGTCCCGAGAGTGATCTGAAGTGCTATGGGACTCTAAAGGTTCTTCTAAATGTGGAAGAATACTGGGTCTAGAGTCAACACGACCAGATACACTAGGAGAGTGGTGGAGAATGACGTCTCGTGGTCTCTCAAATGTGGGTGCCCCCTTACCCAAACATTGGGTTTTGATGTAATGGCCACAAGGTGGATGTGGTGTCAACGCATGGGTTCGATGTAAGGGAGAATAGATAAAGTCAGGGGTGGGAATTTCTTCCATAATGTCGTCATCATGATAGAAGATGGGGTGACTGGTGGAAGAAGAACCACCTGACATGGTGAAGTGGCCTGAATCATCATCATGAGAAGAGAGGTTCACATGCGCATCGTCACGATGGGTGACCGAAGAGTAAGTAGATAACGGATCTACCGATGTTGAGCCCAAGATGACCGCTGAAGGAAGGTCAAGCGAAACAACAGGGGAGGATTCAGATGGAACGTTCCCCAATGGTCTCATGGATGATGATAGGTACAAAATGGTGACTGAGGGCTCCGTTGGCTTAAAAGCGGGAGGCGGAATGTGAATGTCCTCTGGTCCGATCGAAGCGGCCTTGAATTGGCGGTACAAGTCCAGGGAGGAACGGTACTCGTCAAGGCGGGGACAGAGGTGGGTGTAATGGCCGTGAAAATCGCACAAGGCACAAGGGTGGTTTGTGCGCAAGTGTTTGAGTTTTGGGAGGGAGTCGAGGATAGTGACATGGACTTCTGGGAGATCAGAGTCGGGGAATGTCTCGTTGACTAGAAGCTTGAGGTGGGGCAATTCAGGACACATGTGAGTGGCATGACCGACGACATCACACAAAGCGCATCGAATGGCGGGCTTTGGTGGTCGCGGGGGAGGAGCCGGGTTGGTCGTGGTGGTTTGGTCTTTGGTTGCCCCCTTGCGTGCTTTGCCTTTTTTCCCGGGAGCCAACCCAACAGGAGAAGGGTCCTGTGGAGGTGCCGGAGGCACAGTGGCTATGGAGGAAGTGAGGGGGACCGGTTGAACCGGTGTCAAAGCCATGTAAGGTTTTGGGTGACCAGGGGGGGTGGCGGCTGGGGGGTCAAGGTACCAAACCGCAATACCCAAGGTCAAGTTAGGGAGAGAGAGGGTGGCCATGACGGGGACAGAATATACTCCGGGAGGGGGAGCCAAGAAGGGGATCTGTCCAGCAGGGTAATGACCAGGAGGTACGGCTCCAAGATGGTTAAGGCCAGGGGGGACCGAGCCTGGAGGATAAAGAGGTTCGGGGATACCAGCTGTGGGGGGAGGGCCAGAAGGAGGAGGTCCGGCTGGCGGAGATGAATGGCTAGGAGCGGGTTGCGGATGGCGGGGGGGAGGGTGCGGACTAGCCGAGGCAGGCCGTTTATGGGCAGCCTGAGACGATTGCATCATGCAAACATTTGACGAGATGGGATCAGTAACAGGAGGGGGGGGAAGGTGAGGAAAAGTACCAAGCAGGGTGGAATCTTTATAGACGCCGGGGGAGACACTGGTCAAGGAATCGACGGTTTTCTTGTTGGCTACAGAAGAGATGGTCGTCTCGGAGGAGGTCGGAGACGGCGGCTCATGATAAGATAGCTGGTCAATGGTGACTATCTTCCCATTATGAGGAAAAGACATCTTGCGGAAAACCGCGGATGGGACAGCAGACATGGCATAGGTGTAGCTTCGCCCCAATAGAATGTTGTAGTCTAGAGGGGCGTCAATGACTTCGACGTCAACGCAAACAGTCTTACCGGCGAGGGTGATGGGACGGTTACGAAACAGGCCAATGGGCTGGGAGGCATGACCGTCCCACGCTCGAAGGGTGATCGTGGACGGGGCCAGCTCAGGGGATCCGAGTTGCTTCCAAACCGAAGCGGACATCACGCAGGTGGATGCCCCCTCATATGATATGCAAGGACAGGTGGTGCACCCTTTGGCGGGATTTGAAGCACGGAAGGAGGAGGGAGGATGGTCCAGATTGAGTGAGCGTCGAAAACAATCATTTTGTCATCGGCGAGTGCGGGCGCCCACGGCGAGATAGTAGATCCCTCTTTTGAGAAGGGCACGGCTGAGGAGTTCCGGTGTGGAAATGGCGACCGGGGATTGTGCCAAATCATCTACTATCTTTGTGCGATTGAAATGACTCGCCCGACGACATTCGGCGTAATGGTCCCTTTGGAATCTTTGGATGAACCTCAACTTTGGGTTGAGGGATGTGTTAAGGGACCCTTGGATGTAGAAAGAGGCTCGTAGAACACAGAAGGGGGGCTCGGGAACGGTGACCCGAGAGGCTTGGTCTTGTGAGGCAGGGGTTGAAGGTTAAGGTCGACGGTGAGAGGCGGATCGGAGTTCATCATGAGGATCTGGTAATTGGAGGAACTAGAAGGGGAAGGTGGAGTGACCACCTGTCCGTCAGGTGGTTGGGTAGTCATGAAGCCCTGCTGTGCATCCACCTGCGCTTGAGGGGGCGGGGAGCGCTGTTGCAGGGGTTGAGAAGGCAAGGGAGGCGAAAGGGCACATGCTGGAGGAGTTGGCGCGCTAGGCTGTGGATAAGGGTAATGGTTAGGTTGGGTAACATTGAGGTAAGCAGGAGGTTGGGCAAAAGGATGAGGCATGCCGTATCCTGGATGCATGCTACCGGGAGGGGGAGAGGTGCAGGAAGTGGTGCCCCCTCCCCCAGGAAAACCATAGCTCATGTGAGGTTGAGCGGGTGGATGAGAGATGGGTCCAATGATACTGTTGGCGGCATGAGGTGCCCCCGGTGTATGGGCATCATTGGGTGTGGGAAGATCAGGTAGGACAGTAGGCTCATAACCTGTCTGAGCGTAGATCAGGTCATACTTTAACGCCATTTGGAGGGCATCTTCTTCGGTTTGAGGAAAATGGGATGCGACATCTTTCCCGATAGGGGACAAGAGAGATCTAAGGAACCAGTCCATGCAGACACGGTCTTCGAAGGGAGGAGATTGGCATAAGCTCCGTCGTCTTCGCCATTCCTGGACATGGGTAGAAAGGCGGGTCGAAGAGGTTTGCTTGAAGGAAGTCAAAAGTTCGATACCAGTGTCATAACGAAGGGGAAGCTGGAAGTAAGATAAAAAAGCCCGGGCAAGAGTTGCAAAGGTGGTATGGGAGGAAGTGGGCTGGTCAACATACCACTTAGAAGCTTCGCCTGTAAGCGTGAGTTGGAACAGTCTAAGACGAACAGAGTCATCGATAATGGAGGTAGATGAACACCACATGTGGAAAGATCGAACATGATTTGAAGGATCTTCTCCAGCACGACCTTCAAACTTTGGGATGTCGGAAGGGAGCTTTGTCGACATAGCGGGCCAACTAGCGTCATGATGTATAGGGTCGTTTATCAACCGGTCCAAATCGGGGAGGCTGAGGCCTGCCAAGAAGGGGAGCACGGGTGAAGCCGAGGTAGTTCCTGTGGTGGTTCTGCTAGTAGTAGTCCCGGCATTAGGGAGGCGGGATTCCGCTAGTGTTGACCCTGGACGAGACATGAGTGGGTGACGGGGGAGGACCGGAGAAAAAGGAGAACCAAGAATCGACGAAGAGGCCCAGCCTCGACGTGGTTGAGACGGAGGCGGGTCGTCGGCTTAGGAGGCAGACAGTGAAGGCAAGGAAGCTCAGGAAAGGTGCAACAGAGCATGATGATGAGGAAGAAAGAGAAAGAGATAGAGGCGAGGAAAGAACGGGATCAATTGAGGTCAAGGGCAGAAAAGGTGCAGTAACAATTTATTTTAGAGTCTTTTCCAGGCGGTGTTAACCAGGCGCTTCTTCACTTAGGGTCGATGTGTGGCGTGCGTTAATTTTAATTTTTAAACCCTTTCCGTTTTGAGAGCAAGAAAAAAGTGTGCTGCGTAGCTGAAAATAAACCTACAGAGAACAGAATAAAATGCTGAAATAACAGAAAGATAACAGCTACTTGTGCATCTATCTAACCCAAGAAGGTGGGTCTCTCAAAACTATGCTGAAAAGAAAGGGAAAAACTATGTAAACACACACAAAAAGAGCTCAACAGATCTAGGGTCGAAAGGGACAGGGATCTGGAGGATAAAGCTGCAGGAAAGAGGTGCAGATCACAGCCAAGAGACAGAGGCAAGGTGGCTGGAAAAAGGAAGGAAATCAGCAAAAACCGGAGGGGGCAAGGCGGAGGCCTTCAAAGGAGGTCCAAACAAAATGACAGGAGGTGATTTGAAAGGAAGAAAGGCTGATTTCAAAGGATCTGAAAGGGAGGTAACAGATCTGGAAAGAGGGGGCTGAAGCTACGAAGCCAGACGAGTACAGCAGGCAAAACTCTTCCTAAGATGGAGGGTACTAAAGCCAAAAGCCTAAATTTGGATTCCATAGGTGAGTAAACAGATGAGATGTCTTGAGTCGGCGGAAGGGGGAGCAGTGGAAAACCACACCTAGGCGAACGAAAAATTACGGAAAAAATCTTTGGAAAAAGACAGGTGAGGGTTGACACGATCGAGTTAGTCAGAGCAGACCAAAAGGTAAATCTACGTGTGCACCTGCCTGCCCGGAGTCGCGGGTTTGGGCCAAGGTGCGACTTGTTCAGTTGTTTTGTGAGTTTCGAAAAGTTGTCGTCCTCGAGTTGCGACTAGTGTGGCTTACTGCGCAATAGGACGAAACACACGGAAGTTAGAAATTTTAATGTTTTAGGGTTTTATGTGAAAAAAATGACATGAAAAGAGAAAAACTAAGCAGCTAAAAAAGAAGCCCTAGGGCCTGAAGTAGCTGGATATGCAGGAATATGAAAAACGACAGCGGTCGTAATTTAAAACCCGTGTGGAGTCGCCATTTGTTAGTATGAATTCTTCGTGGAAGTGTACGAAAAAGAACCACTTTAGCTACGCATAACTAATAGCCCTAACAACAATAATGGCTGCAAAACATCTTCAGATCTGCAATTAGTAGTTAAGGTGCTGCAACAAACAGATCTATAAATGGAAAGATATTAAGCAGTGAAGTAAAGAGTTTGCTCCATGCATCCAACAGACAAGACAAGAACACGATTTTTGAATGAATTTTTATATTACAGGGCACCTGGGAGGAAACAAGAAGGTGTATCCAGATCTCCTCAATAGGATGGGTTCTTTGTAGTCCTCAGCACTTCAGATCTAAGCTTTCTCTCTCTTGTAGATGTAGAAAACCCAATGTAGAAGGTAGAGCTCAATGGGAGCAAAATGGTAGAAATGAGACCGAGTGTATAGATCCAGAGTGATCTTCTATGCAACAAAAGGTGAAGAATGAAGGGGAAAACCCTCCTATTTATAAAAAAATATTGGGTCATTCTAGATCTTGGTGCATGATTAAAATAATGTTAATCAAATCTAGATCCACCTCTATGGAATATTTTATTATTATTTGTTGGAGGGAAAGGGACTTTGACTGGGGTCAAATCCCTTGATTAGTGAGGAATAAATAAATAAATGATTTATTTATCCTTTTAAAGAAGTGGTTGGGATATAATCAAATAAATAATGATTTATTTAATTAATAGTGGTTGATTTGGTCATATTTAACAAGGAATATTATTTAAATACTTATTCCTGGAAAATAATAAGATAACTATGGGTGTATCTCATTAATTTATTTGTTTTTGGGTTAAACATGACTGGGAATAATAATTAAATTATGGTTTAATTAATTATTCCTTTTGGGGTTTCTTTAATTAACATAGTGAAAGCAGTTTTACTTGGGGTAAAACTGGTCTTGCATGGTGTACTTGGGTCCATCTAATGATAAAAGGTTAGATGACCAAAAAATGGTGTAACAATCCGTTTTCCCCTTCCCTCCACCATAAAACTAACCTTCATTTTACCCCTTTATTTCCCATGAAATTCCTCTATTTTTCCTTTGTTCCATTTCCCCCTTCATAAAATCTACCTTACAGAGTTTAAAACTCCTTTTTTAACTCTGTCGAAACCCCCAAATCCATCAGAAAACTCTGAAAATTTCATAAAAAATATGTTTTTTTCACTAAGGGCTTAAACCCCCTTGGGCTAAGTCCTAAACCACTTCCCCACATGTGCTCGTGCACTAGAACCAGGCGCTAAGCCCTTTCGGCGCTTATCGCATCAGAAAAAATAGAGCACACAAGTCTTTTTGTTAAGTGGAAACCTCTGATGCGATTAGCCCTTTATTGCATAGCCCCCGATCCTATTATCACCTCATATAACCCTTGTGCCCACAATCGGGCGCTAAAACATTGAAATAATCCATTCTCGATTGTCATTTTCCTTTGTAAATAAAAAAAACCCACTTTTTCCTAAGTTTGGTTTAAACGTGCCCAAACAATGTTTTTTAATGTAAAATGGGTAGATTGAAAAGCCCCAAACCAAAGTTTCCGATGCGATTAAGCCCCATTTGCATAAACCCCACTCTCCGCTTCATTTCATATAACTTGCACTTGGGACCAAGAGTTTAAGTCCCAAAGCGCTGATCGCATTGCAAAAATCCAAATGGGTAGATTGAAAGACCAAGCCCGACTTTCCAATGCGATTGGCCCTTATATACATAAGCCCTGGGCCTATCGCACTTCATATAAACCATGGGCCCCGCAGTCAGGTGCCAGACCATTTCATAACCCGCTCGATACATAAAAATTTGTATTATATTAAATTTTGGGTTTTTTCATATGTTTTAAAGAGTTTCTGCCGGTTCTATACTTGCAATAATCTTTGGCATTGATCTTGAGCCAATCAGACGACCCACGCATTATCGCATCGTGATTTTTGTTGGGTACATTTGTTTCTCCCCTCCGATTGGCAATTCCCTGATCAGTCGTCAGCCGTTGATCTCCCCCCCACCCTCCTTCAATTGAACAGCCCACATTTGCTTCGATTATTAGCCTTCCTCTGCCTTCAAAATCCTCCGATTCACTCCAACCTGTTGATCTGATCCTCAGATCAATGGCCATCGCTAAATCGCTTCGGCGCCTCCATGTTCTTTGCCTCGCCGATGCCGATACCTCCTATTGCATCTAGACCATCCACGTGTCCAGATCGGATGGTCCAGATCGCATCTCCCAACTTTGGTTAAGTTTTATGTAGCCCTGCTCATAATGTTTTTTGGCCCATTACAGCTGTTGATCTCTGCAGATCAACGGTCATTATTAACCCTTTCTCCGCTTTGTTTTTATTTCATCCAACCCCCAAATTCAATCATAGCTGTCAATCTTCTCCATCCAACGGCCCATATTAAACTCGACAGGCCTGCCTCTTGTGGGTCCTGCCTTCTTCAAAATCTGATCTCGACCGTCCATCTCAGATCCTATGGCTCAAATTGAAACCGCTCCCCTTGCTTCTACCCGCACATCTATCTCATATCGCGCCCATTCTCCACTGTCAGATCTGAAGCCCCAGATATGATGGTCCACGTTCCATATCGCGTAAATTTTTGCGCGGAATTTAATTTCCCAAAGGCTGCGCGATATTGGTGGTTTTGAAAAGCCACGTGTCGGGCAGGAACGCATATTGCGTTCAAAAAGGAAAAACCCCCTCCCTGCCCTTTCGCCGCGCAAAAAAAGCTATTTTGGCCTCCAAAACCACCTTTCCCTATTTTATTATGTTTTATCACGTGCGACTCCCACCGTTGATCTCTACAGATCAACGACCCAGATTAAATCTGGCCTTTCATCATCACCCTCCGCCTCTACCAAAGGTTTTCATCACGCGCCTCATCAGCCGTTGATATTTATGAGCCAATCTCATCTGACGGCTCACATTCCTCCCAAAACCCATTTGGTGTTTAAATTCATTTTTTCCTCTGCTTAAGGTTTTTAACCTTATTTTCTTTATATTTTCACCATTTCTCTATAAAGTGACTCCTTCGCTTTAATTCCTCCCGATTAATCCTAACCGTCGAATCTCCGTAGATCGACGAATCCGACTTAAAAGCTCCCTCTGCTCTCCTTTTGGCCTCTAACAGATCTCCACCATTGGACGTTTCCAGCCAACGGCCACACTCCTTCCCCACAACCTCTGAAGCAGTTAAACCCAATAACGCAGGATTTCTTAATTAGTTTTGTATTTTTCAGGTGTTTAATGGTTTTTCCATTATATTGAAGAAAAGCCAGAGGCCGGGAATGACGATTTCCATGCCTTTGATTCATAAAAGAGAAGCCATTCACGGGGTCCAATTTCATGTTTCGTCACTGCTTCATGGGCATTGATGCCATATGGGCCCTGTGAAAACCTGCACATCAACAAGACACAGTGAATTAAATCAAAACAAAAGAGTATCAGTGTTAAAGACCTTCCACAACAGAAACTGAAGATTGAAGATGAATTCCGTAGTTTAATGGATTACGGCTAAGATTGATTATCAAAAGCATAATACATTAAATTAAACACAATTAAAGAAAATCATAAACATTCATCAGACAGAAAGGCCTCCACCGCCACATCAAATGCCAATTGATTCCTCTTAGCTACCACAAAGCCACCTGTTACCTCAAGGCATTCAACAGAGGTCGAAGTTATTGATTAGAAAGAAGATATTTGCCTCAACGCAGCCAAATATTTAATTCTGCCAACAGAACTTAATGCAAAAAATATCAGCAGAGTTAATTATATCCTGAAAAAGAGCCTTAAAAGTCAACAAAAGCTCCCACTGAGCTTAATTCTTAAATGTAAAACAATTAATACAGACGAACATCTGTAAACTTCTCCATTGAGCCCCTCAAAGGCCAAGAAATATCAAGTATGTATTAATTAACCCAGGATATCTTTTATCAAATCCCACCTTCTCATTCCTTCTATAAATACTTATGTAGAAGATGAGAAAATGTTGGTTGCTGAACTTTGAAATATACTTGAGCTTGAAACTTCTACTTGTAAATAGTCTTCACGGGCTCTTGAAGCTTTGTTTTGTAATTTGATAAGTTAGTCTGGGAAGTGTAGATCATTGCTGGACTGAAACATTGGACTTAAAGCTATAGCTGGTTTGAAGCATCAATACAAGCTGATTTATGGGATCCTAGTCTATGTCGACGGTGATGTTATTTCTTATTGTAAATTGTTATTTTATTTCTGTTTTCACTTTGTCCATCTTTTTGATAAAGAACAGCAAGCATAGAGTTAGGATTTACTGTATATCAGTACCCTTCTCTGACTGATAAGCTTTATCTAAATGTTTTCTTCCCAATTGTGTTGTTTAGGAATGATTTAATTCAGTTCAAGCAGTTAGGAGTGTTGGTGTTCCCTCGTCCTATTGTCTTAGCTAATTGTTATTCTTGAATGTTATTTTCAGTTTATGTTAAGTAGAGATGAACTAAGGAAGATATGGTGAGCCCTGGTCCTAGTTTTATCCCCAAAGACTATCTGAAAGTTTCCCTTGTAATGTGTTGAAAGCTGGCTAGTTTCCAAGTACTTACCAAATCTTAGATCATTCTTTGTTATCTTATGTATTTGTCTTGAAAGTTACCAAGTAAAGCAGAGCTAGGAGAGGTTTGTGGTGAGCCCTGCTCGCTAGTTTCTTCTCCAACAGTAGCCTTTAAGTTTCCCTTTGTGTTTTAAATGTTTTTCTATTGAAAGTGTATCAAAAGCTAGCTAGTTTCAAAGTACTTACCAGATCTTGGATTGCTTTTATGTTTTTCTTAAGTGTATGTCAAAAGCTGGCTAGTTTTAAAGTACTTACCAGATCTTGGGCTGCTCTTTGTTCTTCATCTATTTAGTTCCCCTTCTTGTTGTATCATTTCATTCCATAAATCAAACTTTAAAGAGATCCTTAGACATAGATGAATTTCCCCATGGACCACTCTTGCCCCTTGTTGTTCCAATTAAACCCTATTATGACCCCATAGCCCAATGGACTAAAACTTGCAATTATCTATATTTGTGGCCAAAGCTTGTTCTGATTGCTTGCAACTTCATACCTTTGAAACTCTTTCCATTTAGGACTTTCCCTCAAACAATAATCATGCTCAACCATCCAAAATCAAAACAAAACCCTTGAACATCATAACTAGCCTAATATCATCACCCAAAAGCTTTTAAAGATAAATCTATCTTTTCATTTTATTGGAGAGATCCCTCTCCGGACTCAGGAGGGCTAGATCCTAGAATCCCAAAGTGGTTGAAACGGTGTTTCTCCCTGCGGTCGGAATTTTTCCAATCTTGCTGATTACAAGGACCTAACATTTCTGGCGACTCCGCTGGGGACTTGAGTTATTTTCTTGTTTAATAATTTAGATATCTCAGAAACCCATTTTCTCACTAAACATTTGGCATATTAACCATTTGAGCCACCACCAACCTAACATTTCTGGCGACTCTGCTGGGGACTGAGTCAAATTTCATCTTAGGCTCCCTTAAAAACACTTCATAAAACTTTGTGAGTAAAAAGCAGCCTTTTCGAGCACTACCAAGTAATGGTAATCGTGATAAAACTTGTTTGAATCAGTGACAAACTAGGCAAACCCTAGGATTCTCATAAGAGCTTATCTAACCTTGAAGGACCAACTGGCTTAGCCATAAGAGTAGATTGTTTTTGTCTCATAACCATAGCTAAGTTTTGAAACAGATTTAAGACACTCTTAACGACCAATAGGACTGAAAAGTAACTCAGAAAACCCAAAAATAATTCAGATTGGTATCCAATAAACATGGTGGTGGACCATAAAACCTTTTACCTCTGAAAAGAGCTAAAAACTTCCACTTGGCGACTCCACAATCCTTAACATACCTTAAGACTCCACTGGGAAGAACCATTATATTTGTAATATTATTCAAACTCAGTTAGAGGACTGTAGGATTAAATTTTATGTAAAACGGATTAGTTGACCTCTTAAAGACTTTCATATATGGTTGAACTTTTCTTGTTTAGTTGGGTCTAAAAAAAATAGCATAGTGGCTCCTTGAAAGATTCATACTAGAGCCTATCCTGACCCAGATCCACCTGAGATAGTTGATAACCCAGAAAGTATCCTTAGGAAGTCTCCTAAGATAAAATTTTCAATTGTTTTCAGATACCCTTGAGAGCTAATTCAGTTCATGAAAATCTTACAGCTCTACACCAATCACAAGTTGACTTAAGAAATCCATTTAGAACTAGGTCACTTGATGATATAATTCATCTAGATTCTGAGTCTTCACTTTCATCCCCGGAAACAAGTGAACATCCTGGTGATAGAGAAACAACACCACTTGATTTACATTTCCTTCACAATCTAGGTGTCTCTCATCCAAGATCAACTCAGCCATCTAGTGCTGTTCCATCCACATTTTCTCACCAAACATCCACTATCCAAAGCACTCCACTTCAACCCACTTTCCCTCTTGTTAATCCACCTCTTGTAAATCCACCTCCACCACATATCATGGCAACATGGTATGCTCCCTTAGTCCTTCCTGTACCATTAGTCAATCTTCCACAGGACTATCAGTCCAAAATACCATTGTATGATGCCAATAATACTACAACTACATCACAATATGTGGATAAAATGAATGACTACTTTGACATAAATGAAATTGATGATGATTTTGTCAAACTTAGACTATTTGCTCAGAGTTTGGGGGGTGAAGTAAGAAAATGGTTTAAAGGCTTAACCCCCCACAGTATAAAAGATCTCCAAGCCTTCCATCAAACATTCTTAAACAAATGGGAAGTGAAGAAGAATCCTCTCCAAATCCTCTCCGATTACAAAAATCTCCACAGAAACACTGGGGAAAGTGTACAAGCTTACTGCACTAGATTTAATAGTGTGTATAATGCCCTTCCCCCAGATTTAAAACCTCCACAAGGCTCAGCATTAAAAAAGCTCCCTGAAGGGTTAGACCTCGAGATGGCCTATCATCTGAGAGAGAGAGACCCTGCAACTCTTGAAGATATGCAAAAAGGGGCCCTTGCTATGGAATTTAACTTAATGGAGAAAATGGCAAGAATGAAGAATGAGAAGAGAGTATCCTTCAGAGAAGAATCCACACCTTCTACTTCCAGCTCAAAGATGGAAAGAATGATGGAGGAGATGATGAAGAAAATGAGCATTCTTGAGAGAGCACAAGCAAGTCAAAACCAAACTGCTCCTCAAAATAGGAACCAGAACCAAAATCAGAATTTTAGAAGGAACCAACCTCCAAACAGACCTAGGGAAGATGATCAACAGAACACTCCTCCCTTTCAAAAAAACTATGTAAGTGAGGTTGAAGAAACATATGATCAAATAGAGGAAGATGATATCAACATGCTGGGGGTAGATAAGGATGACTTTGAGGTTCATTATGATAGAAAACAAGGTCTTTACACACCCTATGATGACAAAAGAGATGATGATGAAAGTTATTATCAAGACATGGAAAATGTCATCATAGAATCTCAAAGGGAATATGACCTTAGAAGTAAAACCAGTCAACAAACTACCAACAAAACGTCTAACAAATCTTCACAAAATGGCACTGTAAATAAACCCAAAATTTTTAAACAGAAGGACAAAACAGTGGTTGGAAATTCTGATAAAGGTAAAGAGAAAGGCACTCAAAACTATGTAAAACAGAGTGCAGACCTTAGCAGTACTAACACCTCGGCTAGTACTCCTTTTAAAATGATTTTGTCAAATGTAAATAAAATAGGTCAGAAAACAGATTTTGCTGACAGAGTGGCAGTTAATAAGGCTGAGACAAGCACTTCAAAGAATCAAATTCCTTTCATTTTAGAGCAGGAAATTTCCAAAATTAAAATCTCTATTCCTCTCTCTGAGTTAGCTGCCCAAAATGTATATAGAACCCAAATTTTGAAGGCTTTAAACATAGAGGATAATAATGACACAGTCAATCTTAATGATGACCAGCCAAAGCTTATTTTTGGTCCTAAGATTGAAGTTAGGTATCAAGAGGGACTTGTTCCTCCCTTTTATGTGAGTTTAAACGTTCATGACAAGATTTTGCACAACGCTATGCATGATTTAGGAGCCTCCCACAATTTAATGCCAAAAGTAGTAATGGAGAGCCTGGGTCTAGAAATCACCAAACCTTATAAAGATATTTACTCCTTTGACTCCAGCAGAGTAAAATGTTTGGGTTTAATTAAAGACCTCTGCGTTAACTTAGCCCAGATTCCAGCCAAATGTTTGGTTATGGATATTGTTGTGGCTGATGTTCCCCCAAAATATGGAATGTTGTTATCTAGGTCTTGGGGGGCTAATCTATAAGGGACTATGCAGATGGACATGACCTACACGACCATCCCTATTTTTAATCAGACAAGAAGAATTTATAGGGAGTCCCATATGCAGTACATGGTTACTAGTCAAGACAGACCCCAAAACTCTCCTCTGTACTCTGTAAATATAGGCCTTGATTCTTTTATCTTGTTTAACAATGAAACATTCAGTGAACAAGTCACTTTAAATAAATTAATGGCCGATAGAGAGGAAGAGGTAAGCTACACAGAACTGTCAAAACAGTTTGCTACATTGGAAAACTTTAGCGAACCTAAAACAGGTCTTGAACTACAGATCATGCATCCATCGCTCTTTAACCTTAGCAATCAAGAAAACAGCCCTCAATGCAGTCGAAAACCTGATGAGTTAAAACAAATTCAACCAAGTGCCGATACTCAAGAACAGTGAGAAAGCACAGTGGTTGAAGAGGACAGTAATCAAACAGAGGAACTTGAGACTAGTCCTCTATGGAGTATGTACTTTGACGGGTCGTGCACTAGAACTAACGTTGGTGCAGTTGTCTGGATTTGTAACACTAAGAACAACCACACAGAAAGAATTTCTTGGAGATTAAACTTCCAGTGTTCAAATAACATAGCGGAATATGAATCCCTGCTTTTAGGCTTACATTTGTTGAAAAAACTAGGAGCCAAGAGAATTAAAGTTCACAAGGATTCAGAAATAATCATTAGGCAAGTCAACGGGGAATAAAATGCAAATCATCCCAGACTTAGGGCCTATCGAAATGATGTATTTTGGATCTTTTAAAAACTTTTGAGGAATCCCAATTAATTTTTGTCCCAAGAAAAAGAAATAACGCAGCCTACAGCTTAGATTTTGCAACTAGAACATGCTTAATGCCATATGAAACCAAAGACTACACAACTCAGATAAAATTTAGACCAGCCACTCCTGATAACGAAAAATATTGGCAAGTGTTCGACGGAGACAAACAAATAGAATACTTCATGCAATTCAGAAATGAATTCGAACTACACAGTTTGTATTCAGATTATGAAACAGACTGCAATAGTGAAGAAAATTTTCTTGGTGAAGAAGAACCGTCTCCTGAGCTTGCTAATATAAATATACTGACTAGCAAACTTGAAAACAAAACAAAATTGAATGCAGAGTTAGAAATAGAGGAGTTAGAAACTCTGCAGTCTAAAGACAAAAGTTTTCCAAACGGTCTGGCCCCTTTAGAAGAGTTGTTCGATTTTAAAGATATAGCCAACAAGCCAAAACTGGAGCCTGTAGAGACTGAAGTTGAGGAGTGCAATATAGGCAGTAAACTTAAACCGAAAATGATTAAACTGTCTAAGACTTTACCAGCTCACATTAAACTCAAATACATAGAGTTTTTTAAAGAATTTTCTGATTTTTTTGCATGGAGTTATGAAGATCTCAAATCCTATGACACTGAAATAATACAGCACAAAATCCCTCTCAAAGAAAACTAAAAGCCATTCAAACAGAAGCTGTGCAGAATAAACCTTGTTCAGTTGTCGTTGGTTGAGAAGGAAATCAAGAAAATGTATGAAGCTGGTATTATTGTCCCTATTAGATATTCTGAGTGGCTGTCTAATTTGGTGTCTGTTGGGAAGAAAATAGGAGAGATCAGGCTTTGTATAGAATTTAGAGACTTAAACAAAGCTTCATTGAAAAACAACTACCCTTTGCCCAAAATGGACCATATTTTACAAAGGGTAGTTGGTTCAAAAAGAATTTCTTTGCTTGATGTCTATTCAGGGTATAATAAGATCTTAGTTCACCCTGATGATCAACTAAAGACAGCTTTTACTACACCATGGGGCACTTTCATGTATGTGAAAATGCCCTTTGGTCTAGTGAACGCTGGAGCAACTTTTCAGAGAGCCATGGACATAGCATTCTCGGAAGAACTGGGCTACTTCATCATTATATACCTCAATGATGTTATTGTGTTTTCAAAGATAGATGAAGGGCACTTAGAACATTTAAGAAAAGTTTTCAAGAAATGCAAAAAGTTTGGGATATCTTTAAACCCTAAGAAGACACTATTCGGTCTCCAAGAAGGTAAACTTCTTGGGCACATTATTTCTGAGGAGGGTATAAAGATAGACCCAAAAAGGATTGAGGCCATATTGCAAATCTCTCATCCTCGAAACATCAAGGAGTTACAATCTTCCATTGGAAATATTAACTTTTTGAGAAGGTTCATACCCAACTTGGCTGAGCTCCTTAGGAATATAACAAATATGTTGAAGAAGGAGCAAGGGGTAAAATGGACCTTGGAAGCAAAGAACTCCTTTGAACTGGTGAAACAAGCGTTAACCAAAACACCGGTTCTAATCAGTCATGATTTTTCAAAAGATTTTTATATTTTTTCATTTGCATTAGAACATACAATAGCTACTGTCCTTTTACAGAAAAATTCACAAGGACAAGACCAGCCTATTGCATCCTTTAGCAAGGCTTTGAGGGATTCCCCTCTGAAGTATAACATTATGGAAAAGCAAGCTTTTTCTTTGGTTAAGGCTTTAAAATACTTCAGAGTATACATCTTGCATTCACACATCATTTCCTTTTTCCCAAATTCATTTGTGAAAGACATTCTAACACAGGACCCCGATGGTAAGAGAGGTAAGTGGATTGTTGTTATTCTCGAATATGATTTAGAGATAAAACCCACTAAGCTCATCAAAGGCCAAGGTCTAGCTAGATTAATGGCTGAATCCAATTTTGAAGTTCTTGATATTAATATGATTAATGCTTTGGAGATACAAGAGGAAATCTCAACTCCCATTGTTAAGGATCATTTTATGAATTCCTCTTAGTATGCTAATATTCTTTTTGTTTTGCTTAATTTGAATACACCTTTTGGTTTGAAAAAAACAAAGGCAAGGTTTCTAAAGTTAAAAGATGTAAACTATTGCATTATAGATAAATGTCTTTATTGGAAAAATGCAAGTGGTGTTTTGCTTAAATTTTTGCCTGAGTATGATGCAGAGAAGGTTAAGCACGAGTTCCATGAAGGGGAGTGTGGATGCCATTTATACTGGAAGACAAAAGCCAACAAAATCTTAAGGGTTGGTTACTATTGGCCTACTCTTTTTATTGATGTTCATAAGATGATAATTGCCTGTCATAAATGTCAATTTTTTGAAGGAAAAAGGAAGTTGCTACCCTTACCTCTACATCCAATCACTGTTGAAGCTCCTTTTCAACAGTGGGGACTTGACTTCATAGGAAAAATCCATCCACCATCCTTTGCCCAGCATAGATGGATTCTCACTGCCACAGACTACTTCACCAAATGGATAGAAGCCATCCCTTGTAGGCAAGCCAATGATTCTGTCATTATAAAATTCATGGAGACTAATATTCTCTCTAGATTTGGCTATCCTACCAAGACATCACTGATAATGCAGCAGCATTTGGATCAAAGAAGATGGTTGAGTTTTGTCACAAGTATCAGAAAACATTGGCTCATTCCATGGCCTATTACCCTAAAGGTAATGGACTTGCAGAATCCTCAAACAAGAGTTTGGTGAACATAATCAAGAAATTGTTGGAAGACAACAAGAATTCTTGGCATAAAAAGCTTGTTCATGCGCTTTGGGCTGACAGATTGACTTTGAAGAAATCTATTGGCATGTCACCCTACCAGCTTGTGTATGGCACTGATGCAATTTTTCCTACCAGCCTTGGTGTGCCAGTTATGAAGTTGATTCAAGAGGTGCAGTCTGAAGATAATGACATGATCAGAAGGATAAATCAGACTATTCACCTTCAGCAAACCAGAGAGGAGGTTTATAACAAAGCATTACAGAAGCAAGACAGCATTAAGAAGCTTTTTGACAGAAGAACAAAGGCCAACAATTTTAATGTTGGAGACAAAGTTTTAAAGTGGGACTCAAGGAGGGAAGATAAGGGCAAGCACGGAAAATTTGACAACTTATGGCTTGGCCCTTACTTCATTCATTCAAATGCTGGTAATAATGCCTTTTTCTTACAAGAGTTGAATGGGGCTGAATTTTTTGGGGGTCCTGTCAATGGCAGGATGCTCAAGCATTACTTCTCTTGATCCTATTATGTTCTGAAATCCTTTTTATCTTTTTTCCATTATAAATATTTCACCCACCATTGCATTCAAAGTTAGAAAAATAAAAATACAAAAACAATAGAAGAAAGAAAAGAGGGCAGATTGTAAAAACAATAAAGGTACGGCCCCATACCAACAAAAAGAGAAACAAATATGAAAGTGTGCAAGCTTAAATGCCACTCCTGAAAACACACTTCTAGTTAGTCAAACAGCCTAATCTTGACTAATTAGTGTTAAATTTATTGCTAATACGATAGTGAATTCAATTTTCCAAACTGTTTAATCTTGGCTTATCAGTAGATAGATTAGGATAGAAATTAAAGGTTCAAACCTGCTCAAAATCTGAACCTAAGTGTCCAAAAGAAGAATGACTCAAATCTATTTAATTTTCTGAGTCAAAATAGAGGTAAAACTGGTTTTTATTAGCTCAAACAAAAAGCAAAAACAAAGCTGTAAAAATATGAAGGAAGTGTTTTGAACTTTCAGATCTTAATCCTTCCATTTTTTATTTAATTTTCTGCAAAATAATATCTATGTGCGGCTTGTTTTTATGCCATAGATCAGTATCAAGTTAGACTGTTCAATCCTAACTTGTATGCTTTTGAATTTCTATTGTAGAATTTAGAGAATAAAATCTGTTAGACTGTTTAATCCTAACAGATTGGTAGATTAGGTAGAGAAGAATATGGACTCAACTGTTTAATCTGAGTCCATGAAGAAATAAGGAGTAGAATTAGATTAGTTTTATGCTTTCAAAAGAATAAAATGTTGTAAAAAGAGTTTTCCAATCCAAGTGCACTCTAAAGAAAAAAAAATGTTAGATCAGTAGGGTTGGGTAGGTAGACAGCTTGTTGATGAAGATCCATTGTTTTCATGGTTGCTAATATTTTCAGAGCAAAAGAAGATTATTCAAATCAAAGAAAGGCAGCCCAATGGATGAGGCACTGATCAGCCTCCCAGAGAATGCAAGTCTGAAGTTCTTGATGCCTTCAAGAAGGCATCATCCCCAAGTGGAGCCACTATTAGCCACCAATAAAATTTGTCATACCAAATGGTGGCTAAATCATTTTTTGAGTCTTCAAAAAACAGGTTTTATTGCTAAAAATGTTATCTCTTGAAGACTCCTGAAGACATCATGCCCTTTATTCAAAACTTCATTGTTGTTTTCATTTTAAACTCTGAAATTCTGTTGATTTCATAGAGGAAAGATTGCTACAAAATCCATTTTCCCATTCCCTCCACCATAAAACTAACCTTCATTTTACCCCTTTGTTTCCCATGAAATTCCTCTATTTTTCCTTTGTTCCATTTCCCCCTTCATAAAATCCACCTTACAGAGTTTAAAACTCCTTTTTTAACTCTGTTGAAACCCCCAAATCCAGCAGAAAACTCTGAAAATTTCATAAAAAATAAGTTTTTTCACTAAGGACTTAAGCCCCCTTGGACTAAGTCCTAAACCAATTCCCCACATGTGCCTGTGCACTAGAACCAGGCGCTAAGCCCTTTCGGCGCTTATCACATCAGAAAAAATAGAGCACACAAGTCTTTTTGTTAAGTGGAAACCTCTGATGTGATTAGCCCTTTATTGCACAGCCCCCGATCCTATTATCACCTCATATAACCCTTGTGCCCACAATTGAGTGCTAAAACATTGAAATAATCCATTCCTGATTGTTATTTTCCTTTGTAAATCAAAAAACCCACGTTTTCCTAAGTTTGGTTTAAACGCGCCCAAACAATGTTTTTTAATGTAAAATGGGTAGATTGAAAAGCCCCAAACCAAAGTTTCTGATGCGATTAAGCCCCATTTGCATAAACTCCGCTCTCTGCTTCATTTCATATAACTTGCGCCTGGGACCAAGATTTTAAGTCCCGAAGTGCTGATTGCATCACAAAAATCCAAATGGGTAGATTGAAAGACCAAGCCTGACTTTCTGATGCGATTTTCCCTTATATACACAAGCCCTGGGCCTATCGCACTTCATATAAACCATGGGCCCCGCAATCGGGCGCCAGACCATTTCATAACCCACCCGATACATAAAACTTTGTATTATATCAAAATTTTGGGTTTTTTCATATGTTTTAAAGGGTTTCCATCGGTTCTATACTTGCGATAATCTCTGCCATTGATCTTGAGCCAATCAGATGGCCCGCGCATTATCGCATCACAATTTTTTTTGGGTACATTTTTTTCTCCCCTTCGATTGGCTATTCCACGATCAGTCGTCAGCTGTTGATCTCCCCCCCGCCTTCCTTCGATCCAACGGCCCACATTTGCTCTGATTATTAGCCTTCCTCCGCCTTCAAAATCCTCCGATTCACTCCCAACCGTTAATCTAATCCTCAGATCAACGACCAGCGCTCAATTGCTTCGGCGCCTCCATGTTCTTTGCCCCGTCGATACCGATACCTCCGATTGCATCTGGACTGTCCATGTGTCTAGATCGGACAATCCAGATCGCATCTCCCGACTTTGGTTAAGTTTTATGCAGCCCTGCTCATAATGTTTTTCGGCCCATTATAGCTGTTGATCTCTGCAGATCAACGGTCATTATTAACCCTTTCTCCGCTTTGTTATTATTTCATCCAACCCCCAGATTCAATCCTGGTCATCGACCTTCTCCATCCAACGGCCCATATTAAACCAGACAGGCCTGCCTCCTGTGGGTCCTGCCTTCTTCAAAATCTAATCTCGGTCGTCCATCTCAGATCCTACGGCTCAGATTGAAACCGCACCCCTTGCTTCTGCCCGCGCATCTATCTCATATCCCGCCCATTCTCCATCGTCAGATCTGAAGCCCCAGATCTGACGGTCTACGTTCCATATCGCGTAACTTTCTAGGCGGAAGTTAATTTCCTAAAGGCTATGCGATATTGGTGGTTTTGAAAACCCACGTGTCGGGAGGGAACGCATATCGCGTTCAAAAAGGAAAAACCGCCTCCCCACCCTTTCGCCGCGCGAAAACAGCTTTTCTGGCCTCAGAAACCGCCTTTCCCTATTTTATTATGTTTTATTGCGTGCGACTCCCACCGTTTATCTCTGCAGATCAACGGCCCAGATTAAATCTGGCCTTTCATCATCGCCCTCCGCCTCTACCAAAGTTTTTCGTCGCGCGCCTCATCAGCCATTGATCTTTATGAGCCAATCTCATCCGACGGCTCACATTCCTCCCGAAACCCATTTGGTGTTTAAATTCATTTTTTCCTCTGCCTAAGGTTTTTAACCTTATTTTCTTTATATTTTTTCCATTTCTCTATAAAGTGACTCCTTCGCTTTAATTCCTCTCAATTAATCCTAACTGTCAAATCTTTGCAGATCAACGGATCCGACTTAAAAGCTCCCTCTGCTCTCCTTTTTGCCTCCTCTAACATATCTCCACCATTGGATGTTTCCATCCAACGGCCACGCTCCTTCCCCACAACCTCTAAAGCAGTTAAACCCAATAACGCAGGATTTCTTAATTAGTTTTGTATTTTGCAGGTGTTTAATGGTTTTTCCATTATATTGAAGAAAAGCCAGAGGCCGGGAATGACGATTCCCATGCCTTTGAGTCATAAAAGAGAAGCCATCCATGGGGTCCAATTTCACATTTCGTCACTGCTTCATGGGCATTGATGCCATATGGGCCCTGTGAAAACCTGCACATCAACAAGACACAGTGAATTAAATCAAAACAAAAGAGTATCAGTGTTGAAGACCTTCCACGGCAGAAACTGAAGATTGAAGATGAATTCCGTAGTTTAATGGATTACGGCTAAGATTGATTATCAAAAGCCTAATACATTAAATTAAACACAATTAAAGAAAATCATAAACATTCATCAGACAAAAAGGCCTCCACCGCCACATCAGAGGCCAATTGATTCCTCTCAGCTACCACAAAGCCACCTGTTACCTCAAGGCATTCAAAAGAGGCCGAAGTTATTGATCAGAAAGAAGATATTTGTCTCAGCGCAGCCAAATAGTTAATTCTGCCAACATAACTTAATGAAAAAAATATTAGCAGAGTTACTTATATCCTGAAACAGAGCCTTAAAAGTCAACAAAAGCTCCCACCGAGCTTAATTCTTAAATGTAAAACAATTAATACAGACGAACATCTGTAAACTTCTCCATCGAGCCCCTCAAAGGCCAAGAAGTATCAAGTTTGTATTAATTAACCCAGGAGATCTTTTATCAGATCCCACCTCCTCATTCCTTCTATAAATACTTCTGTAGAAGATGAGAAAATGTTGGTTGCTGAACTTTGAAATATACTTGAGCTTGAAACTTCTACTTGTAAATAGTCTTCATAGGCTCTTGAAGCTCTGTTTGTAATTTGATAAGTTAGTCTGGGAAGTGTAGATCATTGCTCGACTGAAACATTGGACTTAAAGCTGTAACTGGTTTGAAGCATTAATACAAGTTGATTTATGGGATCCTGGTCTATGTCGATGGTGATGTTATTTCTTACTGTAAATTGTTATTTTATTTCTATTTTCACTTTGTCCATCTTCTCTGATAAAGAACAGCAAGCATAGAGTTAGGATTTACTGTATATCAGTACCCTTCTATGACTGATAAGCTTTATCTAAATTTTTTCTTCCCAATTATGTTGTTTAGGAATGATTTAATTCAGTTCAGGCAGTTAGGAGTGTTGGCGTTCCCTCGTCCTACTGTCTTAGCTAATTGTTATTCTTGAATGTTATTTTCAGTTTATGTTAAGTAGAGATGAACTAAGGAAGATATGGTGAGCCCTGGTCCTATTTTTATCCCCAAAGACTATCTGAAAGTTTCCCTTGGAATGTGTTGAAAGCTGGCTAGTTTCGAAGTACTTACCAGATCTTAGATCATTCTTTGTTATCTTATGTATTTGTCTTGAAAGTTACCAAGTAAAGCAGAGCTAGGAGAGGTTTGTGGTGAGCCCTGCCCGCTAGTTTCTTGTCCAACAATAGCCTTTAAGTTTCCCTTTGTGTTTTAAATGTTTTTCTATTGAAAGTGTATCAAAAGCTGGCTAGTTTCAAAGTACTTACCAAATATTGGATTGCTTTTATGTTTTTCTTAAGTGTATATCAAAAGCTGGCTAGTTTTAAAGTACTTACAAGATCTTGGGCTGCTCTTTGTTCTTCATATGTTTAATTCCCCTTCTTGTTGTATCATTTCATTCCATAAATCAAACTTTAAAGAGATCCTTAGACATATATGACTTGCCCCATAGACCACTCTTTCCCCTTGTTGTTCCAATTAAACCCTATTATGACCCCATAGCCCAATGGACTAAAACTTGCAATTATCTATCTTTTTGGCCAAATCTTGTTCTGATTGCTTGCAACTTCATACCTTTGAAACTCTTTCCATTTAGGACTTTCCCTCAAACAATAATCATACTCAACCATCGAAAAACAAAACAAAACCCTCGGACTTCATAACTAGCCTAACATCATCAGCCAAAAGCTTTTAAAGATAAAACTATGTTTGCACTTTATTGGAGAGATCCCTCTCCGGATTCAGGAGGGCTAGATCCTAGAATCTCAAAGTGGTTGAAACGGTGTTTCTCCCTGCGGTTGGAATTTTGCCAATCTTGCTGATTACAGGGACCTAACACTGGGCACGAGCGATGGCTTGTTCCTCAGTAACACATGACCCCATAGAAATTTCCTTATCAATAGGAGAAACGAACGAGGTAGTGAACCAATCAGTTAGAAGTTGATCAAGAATCTCAAATTTGATCAGACAATGATGACACCTCCATTCATGAATATGATCAGAGATATAAGTACATCAATATTGCTTCAAGGATGTGAGGAGGTCTTTCCCAGTTTCATATCAAACTGGTAACTGAAAGTGCATGAGAAATGCCATGGCTAAAGAGTTGAAATCTTGGAAGACGCCGCAGGATAGTTCAATGTACCACTTGGCAACGGCACCAGTGAGAGTCCATTGAAAAATATGTAATCGAATGGAATCATCAACCCAAGAGTTAGAGGAACACCAAAGATGGTATGTCATAACATGTGCTTGGGGTTCTTCTCTAAACTTGCCCTCAAATTTGGGACAATTGCCAGGAATATTGGTTGGAACTGGAGGTCAATACAGATTATGAAGGATGGGATCGCTCATCAACTTCGACACATCAGGAAGTTCCAATGTAGAAAGGAAAGGTAATTGAGAATTGAATGGCATTGCAGGTCATTGATAGAGACTGGTATTAGGATTCCACCTTGGTTGAGAGAAATTCTTCCCCCATATGTTTTGTCCCAGAGGATTTTGTCCATAGGGGTTATAAGCCTGAAAATTCTGCCCATACACGGGTTGAGGACCAGGATATTTATTTTGAGCATACCATTGAGGTCATGTCTTAGAAGCATATGGATTTTGTTGCAAAATATAAGCAGTGCCTTGAGGTGCATTATACAACACTTGAGTTTGACCTTGACGAACGTACGCAGTGCTTGGAGGAGCACTGTATATGATCTAGGATTAACCTTGAGGAATGTAAGTAACACCTTGGGGCACACTATATGCCAACTGAGATTTAACTTGAGGCATGTAATTGGTGCCTTGAGGCTGAACAGGTTGCCCCTGCAGTGTAGGTTGACCCGGATACTATGGTTGGACAGGCTATCCCTGCGGAGTAGGTTGGCCTAGATGCTGAGAGCCATCGGGTTGCCCTTGTGGGAAAGGTTGGCCTGATGGTTGGGATGGGCCAGGTTGCCCCTGAAAACTGGGTTGACCTGACGTAGCTCCATAGGGTTGTCCTTGTTTTAGAAAACTTTGGCCTTGTTGAACATAAGGCTGGTGTTGTTGTACAAAAGGTTGTCCTTGTTGTGGATAAATTTTCCCCCCATGAACATAAGATGCGCCTTGTTGAACATGAGGTTGACCAGCAGGACCGTAGGGTTTTCCTTGTTGGACTGAAGGTTGTCCCTGTGGACCATAAGGTTGTCCCTGTGGACCAGAGGGTTTTCCCTACCGAATCGAAGGTTGTCCCTGTAAGGGTTGTCCTTGTGGACCAGAGGGTTATCCCTATTGGTAGGTGAATCGATTAGGATCAATTGGAGGCAAATATATGGGATTACCGTACGTGTCATAATGATGCGAAGGATTACCAAAATTTTGTAACTGTTGAGAACCTTGAGGAGCAGAATTCTAATGTTGAATGACCGGGGGGCTTTGTTGAAATTCAACAAGAAAATGCACCACATACTAGTGTGGGATTCCAATCACACATGAGTGAGGAATTCAGTGACACATTAGTGCTAAATGTGGGTGTCTAATTTATTTATCCCTTAAATAAATTGGACAATAAATTGTAATATTATCTCATAACAACTTGTAATAGTTAACTAAGTGTGATAGACTTAGTTATCTCAATAATTTTGAGTTGAGGGTAAAAGGTGGGGCATGTAGAGTGATTATATTATTTTGGGGGTCCAATTGTAGTTAATGCACTAGTGTGGTGTGAGTGTAATCAGTTAAGTCAAATTAATTGAGTTAAAATTAGTTTAACTAGTTCTAACTGAGTGATGAACTAGTGGAAGGTCAAGTAAATTAAATTAGATTTAATTCACAAGTAGTGATCTACCAAGTAACTATTGGAAATATTGAGAGGGGGGTGAATCAGTATTTCTTTTAAATTGTTAATTTCACCAGTTAGATAATTTATATTTAGAACACAAAATGAACAATGATGGAATAGATACTTTTATTAATTTCTTCTTTACAATAAGTAAAGTACAATAATGATATAGGGCTCCAACCCTAGATGAAGAATCCAATCTTCCAGGCTCCAACATGTATTGTGCCAAGCACCAAATTGGTCTTTCCAAGGCTCCAACCTTGTCAATTTGAGTCACCAACCTTTAGGGCTCCAACCCTATCTCTGGTACAGGCTCCAACCTCGTTTCTTGAGGACTCCAATCCTCTAGGACTCCAACCCTATCTTCCAAGGCACCGACCTTGTCTCTATGAGGCTCCAACCTCTTGGGCTCCAATCCTCAAATTCACTTCGTCAAAATATGTTTGGTTATACTTCACGGCTCCCAATCAATGTCTTCTTCAATGAGCCCTGTCAATCTTCTCTTAGTCTTCATTGTAGTCTCCATGTCACATCATCAATGACAACCTTGATTTATTCACATGAAGATGTCTTCACTGTCCTTCATGTTACCCAATCAAATTCTCCAAGTTGCCTCATGATGGCTTCACTGCATCATGGTTTACGAGGGTGTCTCCAAGGCTTAAAGGGATCTTCAAGAATTCTTGGTGATCCCTCAAGGTGTCTTCACAACCGTTCCTCCAAATGCTTCACAATGTTTTCAACCAAGTGATGGCTTCAATGATTGCTCCAGGGTCAGCTACAAAAATCCTCATGTTCAATACAAAAGGCTATTAAATGATGCCACTCCAAAAAGTCTTTTATCCAACGTAGCCTTCAGGCTAATATCCCTTGTTCCCAAAACCACTGTCCTCAATAAGTTTTTCTTCAAGATGTATATAGCTCCACCTGTCTTCAAAGAATTCTCTAAGGATTCTCTTCAAAATTGTCTTTAAGATGCTTCAGCAAGGGTGCTCCAAAATAGGTCTTCAGTTATATCTTCTAGCTCTTCATCTTGTTCCAAAGAAGACAAGAGGAGGGACTACTCTAAGTCTGGCCTAAAACAAGATTATCACGGGTTTGGGCTTCACAAATGAAGGTTATAGGTTTGAGCTACAAAATAAAACGAGTTCCCACAGAAGACTACTTATTCAAGCTCCCACAAAAGATTGATTATTCGAGCTGCTACAGGTAAGAAGGTCTTAACCTTATTTAGTCTGAGTATAGTCCACTTATGTATAGTCCAATCCTTAATACTGGGCACTGTTTTAGACTTAAATCCGAGCCTTCTTAACCCGTGTATACTAAAATAATCACAATCCTCTGTTATTATGTGTTGTCACCTTTTAACCCACTATCTGAATCTTGTTGTGAGCTAAACAACACGTGGAACCTCCTCTCCTCAGGTTCACACAAGTCTATCCAAGTTGACTATCCAAAGAGATGAAATTGTAAGTTGTTATAAACTTTTCTCAAGGTTTAAACCTTCCACGAGAGAGTTGTTCAAGCACAAAGTTAAACTGCCCACAGTTCTTTAACAAATCCGAGAGTAGAATTATCATAGGTGACAACAAATCAAGGTCTATA
The DNA here is from genome assembly GCA_034641835.2 of Pinus albicaulis. Classification (NCBI taxonomy): domain Eukaryota; kingdom Viridiplantae; phylum Streptophyta; class Pinopsida; order Pinales; family Pinaceae; genus Pinus; species Pinus albicaulis. Next base: position 37,624 of record JAXQQM020070807.1, on the reverse strand, counting down.
TCCTTGTTCAAGGTAATGGTGACAAAATAGCACTGAGTTATGGAGAGTATAGGAATAATTATCCCACAGACTTTACCACAGTTTGAAAGTCCGAATTCGGTGTATGATTGTGTATTACTTGAGGTTATATTAACATTGTTTTATGTCCCTATTTAATTCTGATCTGAGGTCTACACTTCACAATAGGTATCTGAGTTTCTTGTTCAATTTAGAATGACAACCCACCACAAAATTTACCCAAACTGTCCTCCTCGACCTTAGTTTACCTTTTGTGATTTTTCTCTGAAATCTTGATCGAATTTTGTGTCTTCATCACCGAATTGCTAGATGAGAAATGAATAAGTGCAGATTTATATATATAGTTGTTTGTCCCTATGAAGGGACATGCCCATTGGAATAGAGGCCAACTTTATATGACTGCATAGTTCAGCTTGACTGCAAATATATATATTTTTTACCTTAAAAAATCAATTTCTCACAAACTATTGGGAGTTTCGAGGCAAGTAAAGGCTCATTGGAAAGGAAAAAATATGCTTTAAAAGATGGTATAGGATTCAATTTGGAAGGATGCATCTAAGGTAGTAAAAACAATTTTTCTTTGTGACTGTCCTTTATTTTTGTGTGTAAAAAGTGAATAGGACAGCATGGCTTCTCGATTACTTGGCTTATCCTTTGTTTGTCTTCTACATTGTTTGGCTTATCAATCATAGGATCATAGTGTTATCATGTAGGAAATCCATGTCATCATGATAGTATCCAGCATCCATATCATCATGAAGGTATAAAATCATGTATTCAATAATAGTGCAGTAATATTCCATAGTGCAGCATCATTATGAAAGTTTCGAGGTAGTCTTCCAGCCATCAAATGAGATCTTCGACATTATCATCTAGTCTTCCAACCTTCATCAAGTGTATGAATTCATCAAGTATCATCCAAGTGTATGCCATCATCATATGTCATCATCAAGTATCATCCAAGTGTATGACATCATCATATGACATCAATGGTTAAGATGTAGATCATCAACTGCATGCAACATTAGATCAAGTAATTAGGGCTTCCTTCATTAGTGGTTTGACTTCTCCGTGACTTGACATCTTCATTGATAGTATCCTAGTCAACCAAGAGTCATGGCATCATCATTTGGAACTCGAATGTGCACTCGAGGAAAATTTGAACTATATTGCATGGAGGGACAAGATGAAGACAGTATTGGAGGATAATGGGTTGAAGGAGTTCATTAACACTGATATTCCTGAACCCAATCAGGCAGATGTTGCAAAACATGAAGCATGGAGGAAGAATGTTGCAAAGGCGAGGAGGATCTTGTTAGAGGGAGTTCGAGATCATATTGTCTCGAGTCTCCATGGAAAGGAAATTCCATATGATATGTATAAGGCCTTGACATATCTATTTCAAAGAAGTAGTGACCACAGAAAATTGGCACTCAAGGAAAAGCTTAGGAAAATCAAAATGGAGAAGGGCGACACAATCCATAAATACATGACCAAGTTCACTCAATGTCGAGACGAGCTTGGAATTGTTGGGATTAATGTATTTGATGATTACTTGGTGAGCCTAGAACTTCTAGGCCTTCCCAATAACTAGCATAGTTACCAGGACTTTGTGAATAGGAGGGAGAAGTTACCAGATCGGGAGCGACTATGGTTGGATTTGGTAAAAGAAGAGTTTCGATAGAATACTAGGGATGGATCCTCATCCAAGACTGATGATGAGGAAAATTGTGCCTTGGATGGTAAGGAAAATAAGGGGAAGGGGAATAAGTGCCAATCTAAATCTGAGACCGACAAATAAGGAAAGAAACATGACATGTCAAAGGTGAAATGTTTTCACTATGATGATCATGGACACCATGCAACAAATTGTCCACAAAAGAAGAACAACGACAAGAAGGCTCTGGGAGCTGCAGCAGGTGAAGCTTTTGCCTCACAGTTGGAGTTGGACTTCTCTCTCATCACATGCATGGTGTCAAATGTGATGGGATCTATGTGTTACTTGGATAGTGGAGCATATTTCCACATGACGGGAAAAAAAGAACTCTTTAGTAGCTTGGAGGAGAAGGATCTTCAGATGCACATCGAGATGGGTGATGACGGGAGGTATTGCGTTATAGGGATTGGTACATTTACTTTCCAAAGACAGTTAGGTAAACCTTTAATAGTAAAATATTTCATGCATGTACCAATCTTGAAAAAGAATTTAGTTTCAGTTTCTATGTTGGAGGATCTTGGATACGATGTGATTTTCAGTGAAGGAAAGGCATTCCTTCGTCACAAAGCCAAAGGACAGGTAAAGAAGAATGGGTTTCATGTGAAGAACCTCTACAAATTTGATGTAGATGGTTGTGCAACATTGATAAATAAAGTAGGGGAGGTGGTGAGCCAGGATACAGGTGAGTTATGGCACAAGAGAATGGGCCATCTACACCACAGTGCTTTGAGGATCATGCATCAGCTTTATATAGGTCTTCCAAAGGGTACTCTTCTACAGATAGATACATGCAAGGGATGTACCATGGGGAAGTATACTCAAGCCACCTTTCATGAGAAGGATAACCGAGCAGTGGAAATCCTTGAGAGAGTTCACTCAGACGTGTGTGGACCATTCTCAACAAATTCAACAACAAAGCACGGGTATTATGTGATTTTTGTTGATTATTTTTCTAGAAATAGTTGGATCTTCTTTCTGTAGAAGAAAGATCATATGTTCTCCAAGTTTTGTGAGTTCAAAGCAGTGGTAGAAACAGATACATGGAATAAGGTGAAGGCTCTAAGGAGTAACAATGGTGATGAGTATATCTCTAATGAATTCAAGAACTTATGTGCCAAGGAAGGAATTCAGAGAGAATTGATTGCACCTCATAACCCACAACAGAATGGGGTTGCAGAAAAAAATAACAGAACAATTATGGGAGAAGCACGAGCTATGTTACGTGATCAGGGCCTACCGTTGCATCTATGGGAAGAGGCATGCAACCCAGCAGTATTTGTGTAGAACCGTAGTCCTCATCAGATACTTGGGATGAGTACACCAGAGGAGGCTTTTTCAGGTAAGAAACTAGATGTTTCATATTTTAAAATTTTTGGCTCATATGTCTATTTCCATGTGACCAAAGATTCCAGGAAGAAGCTAGAACCATAACAGAGGTTGGGATATTTGTGAGGTACACTGATACTCCCCAAACTATCAGGTGTATTTGTCAACTAACAGGATGAAAGTTGTCAGGAGAGATGTTAAATTTGATGAGGAGAAAGCCATGCGATTGTCCCTTGAGAGGGAGCCTGACTTGCATTCAAAAGAGGAACTCTTAGTTCCAAAGTATGAACCTCATGATGTGGAGCAACCACAAGTAGAGGATCATGGAGTGGCAGAAACCACTCATGCAAATCCATCCACCAGAAATGGTAGGAAGCGCACCAGAGAGGCTGAAAAATTGATGTTATATGCGACAAAGCATGTAGGTGCACCTACATCATAGAGTAGGCAGAGAAGGTCCTGAGATAGGTATATTGGATACATCGCTCTTATGAGCGAGTGTATTGTGAAAAAACCATCCTCCTTTGAGGAATTAGTGCAGCGGCCAACATGGGTTGATGCCATGGTTGAGGGGTATGACTCCATTATCAGAAATAATGCATGGGAAGTGGTCCCAAGACCAATGAGGAAGTCAGTGGTTGGATCCAGGTGAAGCAAGCAGCAGATGGGAGTGTGGAGAAATACAAGGCTATATTTTTGGCCCAGGGATTCTCACAGGTGGAGGGGATTGACTATGAGGAGACTTTTGCATCGGATGAAAGGTACTCATCGATTAGATATATCCTTGCGCTCTCAGTGTAGATGGGGTGGAAGATACATAATATGGATGTAAAGACAACCTTTCTCAATGGATTTATTGAGGAAGAAGTGTGCATTGAGTAGCCATAAGGTTCTTAGACCTTTCACAGGGATTCACATGTGTGCAGACTCAAGAAAGCATTGTATGGGCTAAAGTAAGCACCTTGTGTTTGGTACACTAGGATCGAAAACTATTTCACTGGGTTGGACCTCACAAAGAGTGAAGCGGATGCGAACCTATCTCATGGATGCAAACCTATATCATATTGTGGTTGATGGTAAGATTTTTATTATTGTACTTTATGTTGATGATCTTATACTGACAGGTGATGAGCAACTTATAACTTCTTTCAAAGAGGATCCTGCAAGAGAGTTTGAGATGAAGTACATGGGGCTCTTGAACTATTTCCTTGGCTTGGAAATATGGAAAAGAGATGGGGAGATATTTGTATCCAGGGAAAGTATGCCAAGGAGATTCTGAGGAAGATCCACATGAAGGACAGCAAACCCATGGAGACTCCTCTTGTATAAAACTGGAGGAAGGAGGATGCTACTTCAGGTGAGGTAGTGGATGCTACTGTTTATAGGCAGCTTGTGGGTTCACTTATGTATTTGGTGAACACACGAAAAGACATATGCTATGCAATTAACCAACTTATTCAAGCTTGGTTAAGCCTACCAAGCTCTTTTGGAGGGCGGGGAAGCATGTTTTGAGATATCTCAGGGGCACTATAAAGTATGGATTATGGTACAGACGGACAGAGGGAGTGAAGCTTCAAGGATTCACTGATTCATATTGGGTAGGTAGTCCATCAGACTGGAAGAGCACATCAAGGGGTATCTTCAACATAGGATCAACAACATTTTATTGGTACATCAGGAAGCAGAGATCAATTTCTCTCAGTTCAGCTGAGGCAGAGTACATGGTAGCTAGTCAGGTTGCATGTGAGGCCATATGAATGAGGAAGATACTTGTTTGTTTGTTTGTTCATAGATAGATCCAACAGTGATACATTGTGATAACCATAGTTACATAAAATTCTCGGTTAATACGGTATTCCATGAGAAGTCCAAGCATATTGACATTCGGTACCACCATCTTAGAGATTGTGTTGAGAGGCACATTATGTTGTTGCAGTAGATTCCCACGAAATATCAGGATGAAGATATATTGACGAAGGCTCTTGCGAAGAGAAAATTAGAATACCACAGAGGCAAGATTGAGGTAGCTGATAATCCCTTTCTTGTTGAGAGGGAGTGTTGAAATTCAACAAGAAAATGCACCACATACTAGTGTGGGATTCGAGTCACACATGAGTGAGGAATTCAGTGACACATTAGTGCTAAATGTGGGCATCTAATTTATTTATCCCTTAAATAAATTGGACAATAAATTGTAATCTTATCTCATAACATGTAATAGTTAACTAAGTGTGATAGACTTATTTAGCTCAAGAATTTCGAGTTGAGGGTCAAAGTTGAGGCATGTAGAGTTATTATATTATTTTTGGGTTCTAGTTGCAGTTAATGCACTAGTGTGGTGTGAGTGTAATCATTTAAATCAAATTAATTGATTTAAAATCAATTTAACTAGTTCTAAATGAGCGATGAGCTAGTGGAAGGTCAAGTGAATTAAATTAGATTTAATTCACAAGTAGTGATCTACTAAGTACCTGATGATTCACTATTAATAGCTACATGCATGTCAATTGTGATGAAGACTCAATTGAGACAAACGTTAACGGGAAGTAAACTATCAGTTTTATTATTAGCGAATTTCCCAAGTGCAATTATAAATCCATAGGATTCCCGTGAAGGATTGCACAGTCAAGGAAGGTTGGAATTTCTATTTAATAGAAATTTTGTTTCCTAGGGATTGCATGAGAATGGAAGGCTAAAGGTGGGTTGAAAATTGGCTACGTGTTTGTACAATTTTGCCTTGATTAGTGCGAGACGATTGGTAGAGTGTATGAGGTTCTTTTGAGCAAACATGCACTGGTTTTTTTCATGATTCCTTGGTTGATTATACAATAGAGATGGAGGGGTTTTGATTAGTTTCTTTCCCTAGGAAAATCTTGTGTTGTACGATTGATTTACTTCTTTCTCTTACTTGCATGTGATTGAGAGATCATGATTTATATTCCACAAATATTGTAGAAGGATTTAGTATCTTGTTTTAGTACATTTTATGATCAGATTGAATCCATTGGTGTAATTTCTACAGGGTTTAAGAGGAATTCACAGTGAGAGGGAAGAAAATTCCAAGGTAGTCGGCCTAATGAAGAGTAAAATGAGTGATGAAGAAAGAAAGAAAGAAAGAAAGAGTTGGCTAAGTTGAGACTAGATTTTGATAGTCTCAAGTAAAAATTTGCAAAGTGGGGATGCTATGACTGGGTAATGAGGAAGAAGAAGGTTAGATGGCCTTCATTCCAAAAAAATTTAAGATATAGGATGTACAATAGGCAAAAGGAGGAACTTAGAGTTGTTGAGTTTGAAAGGAAGGATGTGTTCTTCAGCATAGAAGAAGCCAAAGTTATTGAAAAATAATTCCTAAATAGTATACACAAGAAAGAAAAGACAATTGAAGCCTTGAAGGAAGAAGGGACTTATGTTTTTGAATGAAAATTTGTTGGTGTTTGCATGTATGGCAGGTCGTGATCAGTACTTGACTGATGTATTTATGCATGCTAGTGAAGAAATGAGACTTCTCAAGGAGATCCATGAAATGGAAAAGCTTTGTGAGCATATACTTAATTTTGAAGTTAATAAGAGAGATGTTATGCCAAAGGAAATTGATGGAGCATCATCCTTGATTTTTTATTTAGAGGAGGATAAGATAAAATCAGCTACTTTTATGATGATGTAGGAGAATTATGCAAGAATAGAAGATTAAGTAGCATCAAAAGGTGAAGTGATATCTGAAGAAGAAGACATATTTCAGGAATATATGCACGAGGAGATTTCCATCAGAAGTCTCATACTTGTCGAAGAAAACACAAGTGAAGATGAGGATAAACTTTTGGAAGAATGGATGATAGAATACATAAGCATAGAGGGAACGGTGCAAATTCAAAGTAATTTTGAATTTTGTGAGGAATAAAACTTCTTGGAGAATAGGAGAAATAGTAAGAAATTATAGATTCATATAGTAAAAATAGAGTTGGAGGAAGAAATAATAACGTTTAGAAGTGATGAAGAGTAGACTGCAAGATGTGGGAAACAGACTGATAAAGAGACGTGTAAGCTAGAATTGAAACAAACTTTTATCACTCTTGTGGAAGAAGAGGGTATGCAACAACCTGAGGACAATGATAGTGGTAGAGTTCATCCAAAATGGGAGATTAATGAGGTGATAGAGGAAATGTGGATGTTAATGAGGAGGACATCCAAGAAAAGGTACAAAAAAGAGAGGAGGAAAACCAACATATAATTGCATATGACTGAAGAAGTGTGCATCATAAAATATAAAGGGTAGAAATAACATAAAGTATGGAGACATGGAGAATTGGAAATATCAAAGCAGCAACAGCACAAAGAGGAGGAATATGAACTCCAAAAAAATTTTTGGGACACCGGAGGATTTTTCATCGGCATATAAAAGCACATGGTCAAGAGACCATGATTCTTTTTTACCTTGGGGTTTTTGTTGGGAAAAATACTGAGAGGGGGGGGGGGGGTGAATCAGTATTTAGGACTTACTCAAAACTTTTTACTTTTTCTTACTTCAAAACCCATACGCTACTTTGATGAGGCCAACTAGCGTATACACGCGGATATCCTTCATAAAACTAGCGTATACACAGAGATCTTATTATGCAATTAAATCTTTACTTAGATCTATGCAACATTCATTCTTCTGATGTTTAGTCAACAGTAAACATGTGCAGTAACAACAGAATAAATCATCACACATGAACACCAGGATTTTAGGTGGAAACCCAAGTCGGGAGAAAACGAACGCTGTCGTTGTCTCAGCCTTCAATATTTTACTATAGAGAAAACATCTTACAAAAAAGTGCTGGCGCAGACTCCTACCAGCATGCAGGCACCCACCTGCGCTCGTTTACCAGCCTCTCCTGGAAGGGATCACCGACCCCCTTCTCTCGTTTACCAGCCTCTCCTGGAAGGGAGCTACGACCCCCTACTCTCGTTTGTGACCTCACGGAAGGACTGTTGTTGAAGGCTACAACCCCTCGGCCCTCTATGGACCACATTTCATCAAATTTCTGTGGATCTGTAACTTAAATGAGCACAACATATTTCGAGGTGGACCCACTCCATACATTTAAAGCTTGATAATACATCCAAACTGATACATATAACTCATACAGATATGGGTCAACCATCGAGAACGGATGAAATTTCTTACCACAGACTTCAGCAAACCCTGGTTTGCATACGTGCTTTCACTTTCAGCGATCCTCGTATGTACGCGCCTTGGAAACCATAGAAACCCACGCGTATATACAGCCACCGCCTTCCAATTAGTGCACCTACCTTGTGCCACGCTTTCTCTTGACAAACCCACGTATATACGCGCTTCCTCTGTGGCAAACTAGCGTATGGTTCTTCAGACATTTAGGTCATTGCAATTCTTCAGAACAGATACATCACACAAATTTTACCCTTTACTTCAAACAGATGTTCGCCTCATCTCAGATCTAAGCATTCCATAACAGATCTAGCAAATACAAATATATTTCAGATCTAGATACCCTTCTTCATCATTTTCTTCATTGGTGCATCATGCATTCAGATCTATCATTCAACTGTAACCCTTTCCATTCAAATATACTTCAGAGAGAAGTATTCATTCAAGCTCATACATCTTGCCCTCACACTCATGCTTTGCACAATGAATTTCTTCTCCTTATATAGGTTTACCCTTTTTCAATACCATGAGCCAAAACCACATTACTTCCGATGGTATTCCTGGACGGGGTCACATAGATGAATCATTACTCAATAAAATGGGTCAATACCATGGTGGTTACCCCTGGTTTTGCATATTTAGAGCGCTTTTGCCCATACGCGACTTGGTACGTGTTTCCCGCGTGCATATGCTACTTTGTCTAGACAAATCCGCGTATGCCTTGAGACATACTCTTTTCATCATGTTCTAGCACATACTGACATTCCTTCCATCATTTCCTTCTGTATTCATTATATATACATCAGATTTACATCATTTAACAGGTTCATCAAGACATATTCCATCAAGGACAACTTCATCAAGTAGGTTGCCATCATCTTCATCAAGTGGGTTGCCATTCAAGGACAACACTCTATCAAGTGGGTTGCCATCAAGGACAACACTCTGCATCATATTGCCAACAATCCCCCCCTTTGGACTTGATGGCAACCACGATGGTGTTTGATCACCACAACAGATATATATATTAAGAATACAATGACACCAAGTCACTCTCCCCATTCTTTGACACCATTCTTTCTCTTAATTCAAACACCATGTCACTCTCCCCCTTTGACATCAAGGGCAAAGGGTGGATCAAAACCAACACACTCTCCCCCTTTTCTCCTCATGTAGAAGAAGGGCGTTGTAGATCTGATGTGCACTGAAATTACCATGCTCCTCCTGAGTTCATGCTGAAAGTTCATCCATATATTTCAATGAAGTACATGACTCTATGACCTTCCTATCACCAAGGACTCATACTTACATCAAAGATCCAACCAAGTGGATTTACATATGAGACTCAAATACCCAACCAAGTGGGTTTACAAATTTTGACATGACCTTACATGACTAAATATTATCATGGGTCTCAACAAGACCTTTTCATCAAATTACAAGTATGACTTTTTATGACCAATACCAGAAAGATCTTAAGAAAGAGAACATATTTCAGAACCATCATAATGCCAACAATGCATTATCCTCAACAAGAATAATGCTCCCCCTGAATCTGTGCATTCAAGCATCCTTTTCATATGACTAAGGCTCCCCCTTAGTTTATGCATCCTGAACACTTTCAATCAATCATCAAGGCATCTTTATCAAAACATCAGAGATTGAAACAGTATTATAAGAACTGGAACACCACCAGAGATACCAAATAGCACTGCAGCTGTGCTGAAGAAGGCTAACCCCAAACAGAAATTTGTCAGCAATCATACATATGCAGTTTTATGTGCATGAACTCGCGTATATATGCGACTGTGTTTCAGGAAATCCGCGTATCCAATACCATCTTCTATATTTTAACCAGATTTGATCCTCTGTGAGGCAGAGACAGTGTTCAGCTTCTTTTTGAGATATTTGAATGCTTCCCTGGAATACAGATAGATAGAACAATGTAGTTTTGTCTTCAAGCATCATCCAATGGGTGTAGCATAAGTACATTAGTAAACAAGCCTTCAGATTCTTTGCAGTATCAATATATTCTTTCCAAGAGAAATTATCTTACCAGAACAACATTTTTCAGCAAACAGGGTTCATCCAAAGTCTCATCATAATAAACCATGTATCAAGCCATCATCATAAGTATCACCGTAACCAAAGAATAAGCAGTCACAGTGCCAAAAATGCAATCATTAGTATTCAAACTGCTGCTCCCCCTGAACCAGTGCTCCCGTTCCTGAGCTGATATATCAATTCTCTTATCATCAATGCATACGCGACTGTGTCTGTTGTAACTCGCGTGTATACGCAGATTTAGTTCATAGAACCCGCGTATGGAAAGTAAAATGTGGAAATTTCACATTCCTCCATCTCCCCCTGAACTTGTACTTCCTGTACTTGTCTTCTTCACATCATATGCACTGTCAGAAATAAACATATTCAGAATTATCAAAACAATCATGGAAATCACCATACATCGCTCCCCCTATGATGATACATTACTAAATCTCATAATGTATCTCACATCACTCCTGCATCCATTAAGAGAAGTAAGCTTTAGAAGCGGATGACTGCAGTAGGGTCAGTATTCCCTACGTTTCTGACCGGTCCTCCTTCTTTTTCCAAATTTGCTTGAACTTTCTAATCGTGTGCTGGAAATTGTCCACTTTCTCAGATCTGTTCATTCTGCATTCTTTTTCTACATGTCCATACTTGTTACAAGCATAACATCTCATGTGGCCAGAGAAATAAGTATAAGAATCATAATGGGATTTTCTATTCTTCCTTCTATTGCAATTAGCAGCTTTATGTCCATACTTGTTACATGAAAAACAATATCCCTTGAAGAAACTAGAGTACCTTTCTATGTAGGATCTGTTAGTTTGTGGCTGAAACAATCTACTCCTGCAATTAGCTGCAACATGCCCATAATCATGACAATTAAAGCATTCAACATTATTGAATGATTTCCTTTGAGAATTCATGATTGTAGGTTGACTTTTTGCTTCTTTCAACACTTCAGGCTTTGCATTGATATCCTTTGAATCTTTAGCACTTCCTTGTGAACTAGATTCTCCTTTAACATTTTCATGAAAACCAAGACCAAGTTTAACAGAAGGATACCTTTGATTACTAAGAATATTGTCAAGAATCTTAGTACTATCTTGAAACCTCAAGAGTTTCTCCTTTTCTTCTAATTTACCTTTGAGAATGTTTACCTCCACCTCCAAGGCTTGGCATTGCTTCTTCATGCTTTCTTCTTTCCTTCTTTCGTCTTCTACTTGGTTATTCAGATTTAGAATCTCTTCTTTCAGCCCATTTTCTTGCTCTCCAAAAGTTTGTAAGAGTTCTTCATTCTTCTTCTTCGATGCTTCGAGATTTACTTTCAGAGATATGTTTTCTGCTTCAAGTCCTGCATTCTTCTTATTTGATTTATCTAGGTCTTCTTTGAGGGAAATGATTTCTGCTTCAAGACCTTCCTTTTCAAATGATTGTAGAGGTTCCTCATTCTTCTTATTTGATGCTTCAAGATCAGCTTGTAGAGAGATGATTCCAGCTTCAAGACCTTCATTCTTCCTTTTTTATATTTCGAGGTCTGCATTTAGATCGTTGATTTTTGTTTCTAGTCTTTTCATTCGATTGGATGCATAAGCATGAAACCTTTGATACTTGTCTATAGATTCACTCTCCTTAGATGATTTTTGTTGATCTTCAACTTTAATCTTGACAGCTTCTTCTAGATTCATACTGTTACTTTCACTATCTTTACCTTTGCATGCACAAGAGAGTAAAATACAAGAACAGTGATCAATACATGTTTCATCTTCTTCAATTTCTGCTATACATGATTTTTGAGGTATCTCCTTTCCTTGAGTAACCTTCTTCTTTTGCTTCTTTGCCATGAGCACTTGTAGAGCTTGGTCAGAATCTTCTTCAACTTCACTGGACACTTCATCATCATCTTCATTTGAATAATAACTCTTCCTCTTTTCAAATTGTTTCCCTTTACCATGTTTTTCTCTATAAGGAAATTTAGCAGCATAGTGACCAACTCTTTCACAATCAAAACATTTGAAGGGAAGCTTACCTTTGAATCTTCCAGTACCTAGTTGGAGTTTTCTCACAAAATTCGCTTCTTCTTCTTCGGATATATAGCAGGGTTCTTTGACAAATTCCTTTTCTTTTCCTTTTGCAGACGCCTTAAAAACAACTTCTTTGATTTGAGAAGGACCTCCTTGTCTCATTTCAAAAGCAGTCAGAATACCATGTAATTGAACAATAGTAAGAGTTTGCAGATCTTGCCTTTCTTCAATAGCTGAAAATTTAGAGTCAAATTTTGAAGTCAAGGATCTTAAGACTTTTTCCACCAAAGTAGTATCGGTTATGGTTTCACCCAAATTTCTCATCCGATTTACAATATCATCTAGACGAAGAAAGAAACTGGCAACACTTTCATCACTATGCATCTTCAAATTTTCATATTCAATTCTCAGAGTTTGGAGTTTTGCACTTTTTACCTTTGTATCTCCTTCATAGCTCAGAATGATTTTGTCCCATATTTCTTTTGCTGAATGTAGCTGCATCACTTTAGCAAATTCTGATTCAGACATGCTTCCTAATAAGACATTCACCGCTTTGGCATTGATTTCATACTTCTTCCTTTCTGCTGCATCAGTAGGAATACTTGCCGGGTATTGATAACCTTCTTCCACGATTGCCCATACATCTGCACCAAGACTTTGCAGATATGCTTTTGTTCGTACCTTCCAGAATATCAGATTGCTTCCATTGAATAGAGTTGGCTTTATAGACATTACTCCTTCTTGACTTCCCATTGCGACGGATCTCCTTCAAGCGATCAAGCTTCTGCAGAAGGACCTGCTCTGATACCAATTGTTGGGAAAAATACTGAGAGGGGGGGGTGAATCAGTATTTACTGCATATTCAAAAATTTTTACTTTTTCACTCTCTAAAACCCATACGCTACTTTCCTTTAGTAAACTCGTGTATACACGCGGATATCCTTCATACAACTCGCGTATTAGCAGAGATCTAAATATGCAGATATTTATTAACTTAGTTCTTTGCAATATTCATTCATCTGATGTTAAGTTAATAGTAAACATGTGTAGTAACAATAGAATAAACCATCACACAAAGCATCACACATGAACACCAGGATTTTTAGGTGGAAACCCAAGTCGGGAGAAAACCACCGCTGCAGTTGCTCAGCCTTCAATATTTATTATAGAGAAAATACCTACAATAATGTGTCGGGTGTTTAATTCTACCAAAGACGAGGGACCCACCTCGCGCTCGTTTACTGCTCTCTCCTCGAAGGGAGCACGACCCCTTTGCTCAAGCTAAGTTGATGCCAAGGGAGCAACCCCCCGATCTACCCTACAACCCTCAAGACACCATGGACCACGTTTCATCATATTTTCAGACTGGACCCACTCCATACATTTAAGCTTAATCATACATCAAACTGATACATATAACTCACTTACAGATATCAGTAAACCATCAGAACAGATCAGACATTTCTTACCACAGACTTCAGCAAACCCTAGTTTTGCATACGCGCTTTCCTTTCACTGATCCTACGCATATACGCGCCTTCGACCATAGAAACCCGCTTATACTTCTGTACATATTACAGAACTAATTTCTCTGCCCATATGTGCTTTCTCTTCAGCAAACCCGCGTATATACGCGCTTCCTCTGTGGCAAACTAGCGTATGGTTCTTCAGACATTTAGGTCATTGCAATTCTTCGGAACAGATAAATCACACAGATTTTACCCTTTACTTCAGACAGATGTTCGCCTCATCTCAGATCTAAGCATTCCATAAACAGATCTAGCAAATACAAATATTTTTAAGATCTAGATACCCTTCTTCATCATTTTATTCATTGGTGCATCATGCATTCAGATCTATCATTCAACTGTAACCCTTTCCATTCAGATATACTTCAGAGAGAAGTATTCATTCAAGCTTAGACATATTGCACTCATGCTCATTATTTGCACAATGAATTTCTTCTCCTTATATAGGTTTACCATTTTTCAATACCATGAGCCAAAACCACATTACTTCCGATGGTATTCCTGGACGGGATCACATAGACGAATCATTACTCAATACAATGGGTCAATACCATGGTGGTTACCCCTGGTTTTGCATATTTAGAGCACTTTTGCCCATACGCGACTTGGTACGTTGTTTCCCGCGTGCATACGCTACTTTGTCTAGACAAATCCGCGTATTCCTTGAGACATACTCTTTTCATCATGTTCTAGCACATACTGAAATTCCTTCCATCATTACCTTCTGTACTCATTGTATATACATCAGATTTACATCATTTAACAGGTTCATCAAGACATATTCCATCAAGGAAAACTTCATCAAGTAGGTTGCCATCATCTTCATCAAGTGGGTTGCCATTCAAGGACAACACTCTATCAAGTGGGTTGCCATCAAGGACAACACTCTGCATCATATTGCGAACAGTAAGTACTACTATACCTTTGACCAAAAAATATAGGAAACAATCCCTATATGGAAAAAGGTATTACCTATAGGATTCCTATAGTAGATATATTATAATAGGGGTATACCAATTACCCCTTAGAATAATCCCCCTATAGTAGGGGTATACCCCTACTATAGGGGTATACCCCTATTCTAATGCGTTACCAAAAAGGAATTTTACTTGTGGTTGTGTTGGGAAAAATACTGAGAGGGGGGGGGGGGTGTGAATCAGTATTTAGGGCTGAACAAATTTTCTTTTCTTTCTCTTAAAAACATATGTTACAGTACTGCATCCAACAGGTATGACCTGATATCTTATTATGTCTTTACTTAGAGCATTGCATCAGATAAGCATTAAGCATGAACAGAAATAACAGAACAAATCATCAAACGTAAACAACACATATGAACACCGGGATTTAAGGTGGAAACCCAATTCGGGAGAAAACCACCGCTACTGTAATCTCAGTCTTCAAAATTTATTATAGAGAAAACCTTTTACAATATATGTTGGTGCAGACTTATACCAGCACACAGGCACCCACCTGCAGAAGGCTACAACCTTCTCTCGTTTACCAACTACCACTGGAAGGGAGCTACAACCCCCTTTCTGAAGGCTTCGACCCTCAGCACAACTGTGGACCACGTTTCATCAATTTTCATACTGGATCCACCAGTTTCCATACGACATACATTGCCGGTCACCAGATTTATTTATTTTCTATATACTCACACAAACCAGAGAATTATCATCGTCAAATCATTCTATCCATGGGTGCATCGTAGTTTCAGATTTATCAGTTAAGACCAGAGCTCGCCCATACATATATTCCTTGGAGAAATTTTTCGTTCACAACCCTTACAATGCACACCCCGTTCTTTATCTTTCTTCTCCTTATATAGTTTTCCCTTTATTAAAACCATGGGTTAAAACCACGAACCGCTGACAGTATTCCTTTTAGTTTATCCCACGGGGATTTTGATCTTTTATTTTAATTTTATTTATCAATTTAAAGAAATTGATGAATAAATAATTTTGAACAGAACTTTAGTATTAAAGTTAACCCTTCGCATTTTAATCCTTCCAAATAATATCGTAAACCTTTGACCCCGGGCCCACAAATATAGTCAATAGCCAATCAAATACACGCATGGTACCATAGGTAAACTTTGCGCAAGTCCAGCGTTCGATCACCGTTAGATTAGCAAGCTTCCAGATCAACGGCGTATATACATATCGCTCGACCTCCAATACCAATCGTTAACGTACGATGGCCCGCCGTACTTGTGTTAATCTCCGTGCACCTTCAAAAAATGACAACCGTTCGATGACCCCTTCCCAGATCAATGACGCTCAATGATATCGCTGGGCATCCTGGGTCGAAGTATAATGCGCGATGGCACACGGTGAAAAGTGGTTTTGTGAAGTCGTATAGGGATGCGTGTCAAGCATTCTATGGAATCGCTCCTCACCAGGAAATACCACTTGCCTGATGAGAGCGGTGCGATAAAAACCGGAAACCGTCATTACTGTTCCTTTCGCAAGGTTCTGCCTTCTTCGCTCAAGGTTCCACTCCCCCTGCTTGATTATTGTAACTTGACTTATTTATTGTGACATCGCTTGTGCTCTTCATCAACAAATTATCCCATAATTTTGTTTATTGAGGCTTGACACCAGTTCGATGCAATCTTCGTAACATCCATAATATATAACACCAGAAATTCACACCAGATTCCCTTTGTGACCTTAAATTCGTTCTTGATTCGTCGTTCCGCCTGTTCATGCTCCATTCTAGTTCCACAAGCACCAATGTACAGTTGCCATACCATGTTTCATTGTTCCAGGAAATTTTCCAACATATCTCCTCTTTTGCTTGTTTCTGTTCCTTGACCGATACTTCCTCTGTTCTTTTAATCAGATGCTCCTTTGTAGCCAATGCCTTTGCCATCAATGACAATATTCCAACAATCTCCCCCTTTGGCATTGATGGCAATATGCTTCCTCCGTAATACTCTTTCTCTATTTATCTTATAGAAGCCCTTCTTTTCTTTTCCTCCCCCTTTGACATCAATGGCAAAGGGTTGATCGAGATCCTTTGTACCGACAATACCATGCTCCCCCTGAGATCATGCTGCATCTTCATAATATAACGAGATGACTTATAAATGCCAACAATGCATCTTTGTCTTATGACCAATGCTCCCCCTTAGCTTGTGCATTCAGAGATGCCCAATCAACACCTCATACCCAATTTAATCTTCTGTATTTAAGTAGACCTGATCCTCTGCATGGCAGAGACTACTCCCAGTTTCTATCTAAGATATTCGAACGCTTCCCTGGGTAGAGGTTTGGTAAATATATCAGCAACTTGTTCTTTGGAGGAAAAATACTCCAATTTCTTCTTTTGTTCAAGCACTTGTTCATGTAAGAAGTGATATTTTATAGGAATGTGCTTGGTCTTGGAATGCATAATATGATTCTTTGAGATACTGATGGCACTTGTATTATCACACATAATGGAGATAGGAGGTGAACATTTGATTTGAAATTCTTGTAGGTTTTGTATCATCCAGAGAAGTTGAGTGCAACATGATGCTGCAACCACATATTCTGCTTCTACTGTAGATAAGGCAATAGAGCTTTGCTTCTTGCTAAACCAAGATACTAACCGGGGCCCCATATAGAATGCACCACCACTAGTGCTTTTCCGATCATCAACACTTATAGCCCAATCTGCATCATTGTATGCATGAAGAGTAAGATCAGCATTCTTTGGATACCATAGTCCAAAGTCTTGAGCTCCTTGTAGATATTTGAATATTCTTTTCACAGCCTGAAGATGAGACTCTTTTGGATTAGCTTGGAATCATCCAACAATCCCAACTGCATGCATGATGTCTGGTCTTGTCCCAGTGAGATAAAGTAGACTTCCTATCATAGATTTGTATTCAGGTTGATTCACCATGGGAGAATCATCATTAGAACTGAGATTACATCCGGTTATCATTGGTGTACTTACAGGTTTGCAATTTTCCATGCCATACTTCTTCAGGATTTGCTTGAGGTATTTTGCTTGTGATAAGAATATGCCATCTGTTGCTTGTTGTACTTGTAAGCCAAGAAAGAATGTTAGTTCCCCAAGCAAAGACATTTCAAATTCTTGCTGCATATCAGAAGCAAATTTCTGACTCATAGATTCTTTGTTACTTCCAAAAATGATATCATCAACATATACAACCACAATCAATAGTTTGTCATTTTCATTTTTTGTGTATAAGTTGCTGTCAGCAGACCCTTTTGAAAATCCTTTTTGATGGAGATATTTGTCAAGACGATAGTACCATGCCCTTAGAGCTTGTTTGAGACCATATAGAGCCTTTTTAAGTTTACAAACAAGTTTTTCATCATTTCCCAAAATGAATCCTTCTGGTTGTTCTATATAAACTTCTTCTTCTAGATCACCATTGACAAAAGCATATTTAATATCCATTTGATAAACTTTGATTTGTTGGAAGCTTGAAAATGCAAGAAACATTCTTATGGCTTCAAGTCTGGCTACAGGAGCAAAAGTTTCTTCAAAGTCTATACCTTCTTGTTGAGCATACCCTTTGCAAACAAGTCTGGCTTTATTTCTTATAACATCCCCATTCTCATTTAACTTGTTTTTGAATACCCATTTAGTTCCAATGACATTTTTGTCATGAGGTCTTGGTACTAATTCCCAAGTGTGATTCTTCTCAATTTGATCAAGCTCTTCATTCATGGCTTGAATCCAACAATCATATTTTCAGGCTTGACTGACATTGTGTGGTTCAATAGTGGACAGAAATGCCAGATTGCTAGAAGACCCCACAAGAGTCCTTCTTGTTTGTACACCAGATCCCTTTTCTCCCAAGATTTGAGATTCTGGATGATTCTTTTGAACATATCTGGATGGAGCCTTTTCAGACAAATCATCTTCGGGTTCTTCACTGGGTTCACTATTTGTATCATTACTATTTGATGTAGAAGGATATGTGTCATCATCATCTTCATCCGTTGTTTGCTTTTCTTCTTTTGGAGCTGTAGGAGACTCATCAATAACAACATCAATACATTCAACAATCTTCCGAAGTCTTTTATTGTAACATTTATATGCCCTACTCCTAGAGGAGTAACCAAGAAATATTCCTTCATCTGCTCTGGGTTCGAACTTGCCAAGTTTTTCATCATTATTCTTGATAAAGCATTTGCTTCCAAAAATTCTAAAATGCTTTATAGTGGGAAGATTACCATACCAGAGTTCATATGGAGTTTTATCACTATTTACACGAACATGTGCCTTGTTGAGAATGTTTACTGCTGTATGTGTTGCTTCTCCCCAAAATGTGTTAGGTGTTCCAGAATCATCAAGCATAGCTCTAGCCATTTGTTGAACTGCTCGTTTCATTCTTCAACGCCATTTTCTCTCAGGTAAGGTCACATGTAAAATTGTCTTTTATGCTATGTTGTTCACAAAATTCAAGGAATTCATTGATATATTCTCTCCTCGATCGCATCCGAGACACTGATGGAACTAATTCATTCTCAACTAGTGCTTTGAAGATCTGAAATTTCTCAAATGCTTCATCTTTGTGTTTAAGCAGCCCAATCCAACACATTTTAGAGAAATCATCAATAAATAAGATATAGTATTTTTCACCACGTGGTGACTTTTTCCTCACAGGTCCACATATGTCAGTATGAATGAGTTCAAGAGGCTTACTTGATGATCCTTCCTTGGCATTAAATTGTACTCTGGTTTGCTTACCGAATTGGCAAGATTTGCATATGATATTTTCAAGTAGAGTAATATTGGGAAGATCACGAACAGCTTTAAGTCTGCTTGATTTGTTGATTTGAGAGAAGCTCAGATGCCCCAAACTTCTATGCCATAGCCAATTTTCTGAAGATTTACTCAAATAACATTGTTCTTTGGGGTTCTTCAATATATACAGATTGTTTGGAGTTCTTTTTCCTTTTATAATTGCTTTACCTGTATCAAGATCACGTACCACACATTCTTTTGAACTAAAGACAACTTTAGTTCCTTGATCACACATTTGACTTACACTTAAAAAGTTATGCTTTAATCCATCCACATACATGACTTCATTAGCTTTCACCTTTTCTTTTAGAAAAACAGACCCTTTTCCCTTAATGACCACAGGAGTATCATTCCCAAACGTAACATTTTTTTCTTTTTCTAGAGCACTATATGCAAGAAGTTTGTCTTTATCACCTGTCATGTGTCTTGAGCATCCACTATCAATGTACCATTGGTTTTCTTCATCTTCTGCAAATAACGCTATGCCACAATTTTCAACCTGTAATTCCTTCTTTCTCCATACTTTGGAGCTTGAAGGAACATGTTCTTTTGGCTGAACTTTGCTCCTGCATTCAGATTCTTCATGGCCAAAGTTATTGCAATAAGCACATTCAACTTCATTTTGAAGAGGATAAAAGTTTTTATAAGTATTCTTCTTTGTTTCAATATCAATCCTTTTCTTTCTTGCTTCTCTTGTCATGATGGTTTTATATGCAACACATTGAACAACTTTATGACCAAAATTGTGACATGAGAAACATTGTCCATTGAAGAAGAAATTTTTGCGATCATAAAATCTTCTATATGAATTTACTTGTTGATTGGTGTTTCTTTGAAAGACATTCCTGTTAGTGTTCTTTGAATTGAGATGATCATGCTTTATCTGTAAAGATTCTTTATTCCCTTGCTGAGTGGCAGCATGTTGTAAACCAGCTGTAACTGCTTTTAGATAATTTGGTGCTAAAGCCTGAGAAGATTCTCCAATATATCCAAGACCTGTCTTTATAAGAGGAGAACGTTGTACCTTGATAATCTCATCTAATGTTTCAGATCCTTTAGCAAATCTAAGATTCAAAGTTTTTACTTTCTCAAGTTCTTTTCTTAGACTTACTACCTCACACTCTAATTTCTCATTGTGTTTCTCCTTTTCTTCAAGCTGATTTTTCAGAGTTTCTATGATTATTTTACTTTCTTCTAAGCAAGTCTTGAGTTTAATGTTTTCATCAAGAAAATCACTGTCTTCTAGAGCATCCACAAAAGTATGTTAAGTCCCTATATTAATAGTGTAGCCCCCCTTATTGTTATTATTGTACCCCTGTAACCCCCATAATGTTATTATTGTGCGCTTACGTTATTATTGTTAGGTCGGCTAGGATTACATTGTGGCCCACTAGGATTACATTATGGCCCCATGGACTCTCATATATAGAAAGGAGGTTTTGTAAATTGTATCATCCAAGAATTGTTCATTTATGTAATGTATCGTGGAGGCTGCCCCCCTCGGCGGCTTATTTCTAAGGCGTTGATATCTCTTTTCTTCTCTTTTTGGAGTTGGTTACACAACATTTGGTATCAGAGCTTGGGATTCTAGGGTTTCACTGCTCCAAACAGGTCATCGCGGCATTTTCGCTATAACTTTGTTTCTACAAAGTTTCAGAAGCTGCAATTTTTAGGGTGCGAAGCTGAAATCCTGAGGAAGATTGTCTAAAAATTTCCGAGCTTGGTTCGCAATATTTTCGGAGATATCATCTGTGGAAGTTAGGCCTTTTTTCAAGCTCCTAAACAGGTCATCGTGGCATTTTCGCTATAAAAAATTTTCTACGAAGGTTCAGAATCTGAAATTTGTATGGTGCGAAGCTGAAATCCTGAGGAAATTCATCAAAAAATTTCAGAGCTTGGTTCGCAATATTTTTGGAGATATGATCTGTGGAAGGTAGTGCTTTTTCAGGCTCCTGAATTGCATCTCAAAGAGGTGATCGTGGGAAAAGTTCAATAACTTTCTCTCTGGGCAGTGGATTTGAGTGCCGTAAAAAGTGGTTACAAGTGCATAGACTGTAGTTTCTTGGCTATCAATTTCAGATACAAAGAACAAAACAATGAGACGTGGCAAGTCGTACAAGTTCGCTCTACTGAGCCAGTCCATAATTAGGTCATTGTGGGAGATTGGACACAACTTTGTCTTGGAGAATCCAAATCAGGTCAGACCTGTGGAATTCAAAAGAGAATTTAAGAGGGCTACTTCAGTGCTGAATTTCAGATATAGAAGATCCACAACCACAGAGATAATACAATTTCAATATCAAGCTCTTCAAAAGCAAGAAAAAGGTGTGTATTTTTCCGAATTGCATAAGTCTTGTTTGAAGAATCAATTTGAATTGATTCCAAGGGCATATTTTAGAATTTTTATCAGTATTGGGTTCTATAATGCCTCCAAAAAAATAATTCCATACCCATTAATCCCTCAAAAAAACTATACTATGACGCATGAAGAGGAAGAGTTACGGTATGAGATATCAAAATTACTAGTACCAAGTGCAACAAGTTTCAATCTTACGAAGAGCAATTGAAGATGAAATAGATGGTTTAAAAGCATAAATGGAGGCTAATTTGGATGGTTTAAAGGATAAAATAATAGCAAATATGGATGATAAATTAATGGAAGATCACATCGAGCATCAACAACAAGTTCTCCAACTCTCAAAGGATAACCCAACTTTGGTGCGAGAATCTAATGAAAGAACGGGAAGATCAATATGACATCGAAATAAGTTATGAAGTCATCATAGAAACAAGAAATCGACAAGTACGATCAATTTCGCAGTATCTCAACAAGTGGAAGATCTTTCCTATAGAATATTTCACATGGGAGGATGAGAATTTTATACGAAGCATCAAGAAATAATCAAGCGTTGAGGACAACACTTGTTTGAAGGAGAGGGGCATGTTAAGTCCCTATATTAATAGAGTAGCCCCTTATTATTTTAGTGTAGCCCCCCCCCCTTATTGTTATTATTGTACCCCTCGTAACCCCCCATAATGTTATTATTGTGCCCTTACATTATTATTGTTAGGTCGGCTAGGATTACATTGTGGCCCACTAGGATTACATTATGGCCCCATGGACTCCTATATATAGAAAGGAGGTTTTGTAAATTGTATCATCCAAGAATTTTTCATTTATGTAATGTATTGGAGTTTTCCCCCTCGAAGTGGCTCATTTCTAAGGCGTTGATATCTCTTTTCTTCTCTTTTTTGGAGCTAGTTACACAACAAAGTATCTTTTTCTTCTCTAGATTCTTTTTCAAATGCCATGAGAAGTCTAAGATCTTGTTCACATTCTTCCTCACTATCGAGATAACCCATCACTATCTTCATGAGTGTAGTAACTCTTTCTAGTGCTAAAACGATTCTTATTTCTTTTTGCTACTTCCTTCCCTTTTTTTATGTGTTTCTTTGTAAGGACACTTAGCAGACATAATGACCAACTCTTCCACAATCAAAACATTTGAAAGGAAGCTTACCTCCGAACCAGTCCCCTGTGCCAAGTTGAAGTTTCTTTACAAATTTTATCTCATCTTCTTACGAGATATATCCCGATCCTTCGTTTTTTGTACTTCCTTTCCTTTTGTAGAAGTTCTAAAGATTGCTTCTTTGACTTCGAAGGTCCTCCTCTTCTCATTTCATATGCGGTTAGTATGCCATGAAGTTGCACCACAAGTAAGGTTTTGAAGATCTCGCTTTTTCTTCAAGGGCGGAAACTTTTGACTCAAATTTTGTTGTTAGTGATCTTAAAACTTTCTCAACCAAGGTGGATTCGGTTTATTATTTCTCCCATATTTCTCATGCGATTTACAATATCATCAAGTCGTAAAAATAAATTGGCAATGCTTTCTTCATTATCCATTTTTTAGATTCTCATATTGAATTACGAGAGTTTGGAGTTTAGTACTTTTTACCTTTGCATCACCTTCATAACTTAGAATGATTTTGTCCCATATTGTCTTGGTTGTATTCGATCGCATGACTTTGACAAATTCAGATTACGTTAGACTTCCCAATAGAGAATTGACCGCCTTTGCATTCATTTCATAGTTCTTTCTTTCCGTCGGATCTGTTGGTATCTGCAGATGGGTATTGATATCCTTGTTCAAAAAATTTCCCCATACCTCGCTCCCCGGAAAAGATTAAATTGTTTTCCGTTAAAAAGTGGAGGCTCGATAGATGCTATTCCATCTTGATTGCTCATCTTGATTGATCTTCCTTCTAGCGGCTAAGCTTTTTTCAAAAGGACACTATCTCGATACAAATTGTTGGGAAAAATACCGAGAGGGGGTGAATCGGTATTTAGGGCTGAAATTGTTTTTCTTTTCTTTCTCTTAAAAAACATATGTTACAAGACTTGCATCCAACAAGTATGACCTCGATATCTTATTATGTCTTTACTTAGAGCATTGCATCGGATAAGCATTAAGCATGAACATAAATAACGAACAAATCATCAAACGTTAACAACACATATGAACACCAAGATTTAAGGTGGAAAACCCAATTCGGGAGAAAACCACCGCTATCTGTAATCTCGATCTTCAAAAATTTATTATAGAGAAAAACCTTTTACAATATATGTGTAGAAATTTGAATAATAGATGAGTTATTCACCGAGATTATCCCTGATTACACACTATTTGAGCTTCATGCATAATACATAACCTCTTCTACCATTGATCATCAATTTGCGAAATTAGAAGCAGTCGCATGCGCACATTAAAACATAATCAAGCACACATATAACACAGTATGTAATGGGGAAAGCTTACCGCTGAAAACCCCCAACTATCTGTATATTATAATGATAGAGAACATGTAACAATCATAGTACAATACTCCTCACAAGTACTCATTACTATCTACAATAGTTACACACAAACTAGCTCAGATCTAAACAAGTCACAGGTTCAAATCTCCTCCACTGTTTGCCTACCTCTACTGCGCAATCCAGGATGAGAATGAATGAGATCCAAGTTCAAATATCCTTGGCTTGTACTTTGCGCAATCCTCATTGGAAATCTCAATCAATGTGTGTGCAAATCTCATGCACAAACTATAGTCACAACTAATAGCCACACTCACCCTTTCACCCACCTCTAACACTTTGGTCTCCACTGAATCGTCCATGCATTGCGGTTAACCGATGTATTCTTTAGTTGATTTATGAGTTAATAATTAGTGAATTAATTAATAATTAATTCACACCACTCATCACTAGTGTATTTATCAGTTAGACTAAATACAACTAGTTCAACTAAGTTAAACCGAACACAACTCCACCAACCTGTCTCATCAACTCCACCAAACTCGCCACATGAGTTCTAACTCGAAGTCAACCATGCAATAGCTCAACTAACCCTTAGAAAAGCGTATTTCCTTTTGTCGATGCATGTGCCACATCCAAGCATCAAAGCGAAGTGCTCCAAGAGGATAAGATAATGTTTATAGTCCAAATATTATTAAGGGTTAATAATATTCGATCGTTCTATTTTTGAGACTGGCGGTCTAAAAAATAGATTCCGCCCAATGTCTAAAAATAGAGGTCCATCTATTTTTACCAACTTGACCAATCATCCATAAATAGCATCCCGCAACTCATAGACCATGATCCATATGTCTAAAAATAGACATAGTCTAAAAAATAGACTTTGTGACAAAAAATCACTTGTGTGGCCCCCACCTAGTTTAGGTGATCACTTTCCAACTAGGATCGGGAAAGATGTTTCGGGATGCCTCCTTCATTTTTTTCTTGTTGCAATCTTCAACACTCCCTCTAAACAAGAAAGGACTATCTTTGCATGCGACATGCAACTCCATGCATTCGCCACCCGCAACCTTCACAAGCGCCATGCAACTCCATGCATTTTCTCCGAAACTCCTCTCGAAACCGAATAGGCTCCAAAAAACTCAATCATTCCGATGCATCTATCAAATTCTTTGACCTCTCGCTAGTACCAACCGCACATGTCATCGGGAACCACTACGTTTGTTTTAACTCTCTGCACCCATGCACTCTGCACTTGCTATCAAATCCGATTCGCGCTCCGCATCCAGACACTTCGTCACTTTGATCCGCTCGCATCAATCCAAATGATCATGCTACTAATGCTCTATGGGCTCCTCTTAACCGAGTTCAATTCATGAGATCCACACCATCTCAATGAATCCCTCGCCCAAAAATATCCTCTTGGGATTACTCATGCATGTCGTCGCACCTCTCACCTCGGTGGTATAGCCGCATGCACTCCCTTTGCCCATCCGGCACGAAATTTATTTGCACGAGTGGTTGCACCCACTCCATGATCCTCATCTTGTGGCTACTCCGCATCCCAAGGTTCACTATTACCTGCATGCAAAACTCGCTCCCTCTCAAGCATCAATTGCATGTCTTTCTTGCACTTCCCAACAGTAGGAAGCTCCGTAGACATCCCATCTACTTCAAGTCTATAGAGATTCTTTGCTTGAATCCCAACCTTCTTGACTTGTCCTGTTTCCTTGTGCCGAAGGAAAACTTTTTCCTTCACCGAAGACAACTTCATACCCTTTATCCTCTAACATTGCGATCGAGATCAAATTCTTCTTTAAACCTCGGAACATGCACTACATCTTGTACAAAGAATGAGTTTACCCGAATCCCCTCGAAAGGTTATGGTACCAATGTCGGTCGCATTGTATCGTCCATTGTCACCCAACTCAACATGCAAGCTGGAGATCTTTCTCCACCAAGTCACCGAAAAAGATTCACATCTCCCGTCATGTGAAAGGAAGCGCCACTATCAAAATACCACCCCGATCCCAATGCACTAGACACCATGCATGCGATCAATGAGAAGTCCAAACTCAAATTGTGAGGCAAGAGCCTCACCCGACTGCAGCTCGAGCGATCCGCTTGTTCTTCTTCTTCCGTGGACAATTTGTGGCGTAATGTCCATGCTCGTGATAGTGAAAAACAATTCACTTTGGACATGTCACGCTCTTTACCATCCGCACCGGATTGAGAAGCATTCTTCTTGCCCTTGCCCTTCCTTGCTTTGGTAGCCAAAGCGCAATCTTCTTCATCGGATTCCTTTGATGAAGATCCATCCCCTGGTACTCCGCCTTATCTCCTCTTGCACAAGATCCGACCAAAGTCGCTCCCATCCTCGGCAATTTCTCCCGACCATTGACGGAGTCCTCGTAGCTATGCCAACTCTTCGGAAGCCTAAGGAGAGCCAAGCTCACCAAGTCTTCTTCATCCACACTAACTCCTACACTCCCAAGCTCATCCCCTGCAGAGTGGACAAACTTTTTTCAAGTATACCGGAATAGTGTCATTCTTCTCCATCTTTATTTTCTCGAGTTTATCCTTGAGCGCCAACTTCCTCTGGTCGCTCTTGCTTTGGAATAAATCTGTCAATGCTTTCCACATCAAGTATGGATAAGCTTTTCCATGCAAGCTGGATACAATGTGATCCTTCACGCCCTCCAACAAGATCCTTCGGCACCTTGCTGTCTTATTTTGCCAAGCCTCAACCAAGGTTGCATCGCTAGGCTTTGGAACTTCAGCATCTATGAACTCCTTCAGCCCATTTTCATTGAGCACTGCCTCCATCCTATCTCTCCATGCAATATAATTTGAGCTGCCTTCAAGAGCATACTCCAATCGTAATCCTTGATAAGACATTTTGACTTCGACACCAAGAAAACACTGCCCGCAAATTGGAATTCCACTAGCTCAAAAACTCAACCGCTTCGATCTCGTGAGAACAAAGTATTTCTAGCACAGAGATTGATCGTAGGGGCATTTACTGGATATATCACCTTTCAAAGAAAGGATGGATCCAGAGGCTACCTGGCCCGCTTACAGACTCTGTCTACCGAAATAAATTGTAATCAATGTAATAGATCCGATGACCAATTTCGCTCTGATACCATGTATAAATTTGAATAATAGATGATTTATTCACTGAGATTATCCTGATTACACACTATTTGAGCTTCATGCATAATACATAACCTCTTCTACCATTGATCATCAATTTTCGGAATTAGAAGCAGTCGCATGCGCACATTAAAACATAATCAAGCACACATATAACACAGTATGTAATGGGGAAAGCTTACCGCTGAAAACCCCCAAATATCTATATATTATAATGATAGATAACATGTAACAATCATAGTACAATACTCCTCATAATTACTCAGTACTATCTCCAATAGTTACACACAAACTAGCTCAGATCTGAACAAGTCACAGGTTCAAATCTCCTCCACTATTTGCTACCTCTCTATCGCGCAATCCAAGATGAGAATGAATGAGATCCAAGTTCGAATCTCCTTGGCTTGTACTGTGCAATCCTCATTGGCAATCTCAATCAATGTGTGTGCAAATCTCATGTACATCTATAGTCACAACTGATAGCCACACTCACCCTTTCACCCACCTCTAACACTGGTCTCCACTGAACTGTCCATGCATTGCGATTAATCGATGTATTCTTTAGTTGATTTATGAGTTAATAATTAGTGAATTAATTAATAATTAATTCACACCACTCATCACTAGTGTATTTATCGAGTTATAATAAATACAACTAGTTCAACTAAGTTAAACCGAACACAACTCCACCAACTGTCTCATCAACTCCACCAAACTCGCCACATGAGTTCTAACTGAATTCAACCATGCAATAGCTCAACTAACCCTTAGGAAAAGTGTATTTCCTTACGTCGACTGCATGTGCCACATCCAAGCATCAAACTAAAGTGCTCCAAGAGGATAAGATAATGTTTATAGTCCAAATATTATTAAGGGTTAATAATATTCGACTATTCTATTTTTAGACTGGCGGTCTAAAAATAGATTCCGCCCAATGTCTAAAAATAAAGGTCCATCTATTTTTACCAACTTGACCAATCATCCATAAATAGCATCCTGCAACTCATAGACCATGATCCATATGTCTAAAAATAGACATAGTCTAAAAAATAGACTTTGCGACAAAAAATCACTTGTGTGGCCCCCACCTAGTTTAGGTGATCACTTTCCAACTAGGATTAGAAAAAGATGTTTCGAGGATGCCTCTGCATTTCTTGTTGCAATCTTCAACAATATGTTGGTGCAAACTTATACCAGACGCAGAAACCACCTTCGAAGGCTACAACCTTCTCTTGTTTACCGACTACCACTTTCGGAAGGGAGCTACAACCCCCCTTCTCGAAGGCTTCGACCCTCGGCCTAGCTGTGGACCACGTTTCATCAATTTTCATCCTGGATCCACCGGGTTCCATACGACATACATTTCCGATCACCGGATTTATTTATTTTCTATATACTCACACAAACCGAGAGAATTATCATCGTTAGATCATTCTATCCATGGGTGCATCGTAGTTTCGATTTATCGGTTAAGACCAGAGCTCGCCCATACGAGATATTCCTTGGAGAAATTGTTCGTTCACAACCCTTACAATGCACACCCCGTTCTTTATCTTTCTTCTCCTTATATAGTTTTCCCTTTATTAAAACCATGGGTTAAAACCATGAGCTGACGATAATATTCCTTTTAGTTTATCCCATCGGGGCTTTTGATCTTTTATTTTAATTTTATTTATCAATTTAAAAGAAATTGATGAATAAATAATTTTGAACAGAACTTTAGTATTAAAGTTAACCCTTCGCATTTTAATCCTTCCAAATAATATGGTAAACCTTCAACCCGCGAGCCCTAAAATATGGTGAATAGCCAATCAAATACGTGCATGGTACCATAGGTAAACTTTGCTCAAGTCCGAGTGTCGATCACTTAGTTAGATTAGCAAAGCTTCCGGATCAAGCGGGCGTATATGCATATCACTCGACCTCTAATCTGGATCGTTAACATGCGATGGCGCTGCCGTACATGTGTTAATCTCCGCGCACCTTCAACAAATGACGGCGGTCGAGAGCACTTTCTTCAGGATCAACGGCCTCAGCGATATCCGGCTGAGCATCCTGGATGGAAGTATAACCACGCGATGAGCGCACGGTGAAAAAGTGGTTTTGGAAAGTCGTACGGACGTGTGTCGAGCATTCTATGGAATCACTCCTCACGGGGAAATACGCCTTGCCGACGAGAGCGATGCGATAAAAACTGACAGCATATTCTTGTTCCTTTGCGGGGTTCTTCCTTCTTCGCTCAAAGTTCCACTCGCGATTATTGTAACTTGAGTTACTGTTTGACGTGACATCGCTTGCAGCTCTTTATCCAAACAAATTATCCCATCATTTTTGTTTATTGAGGCTTGACCTGCGATTCGATGCAATCTTCGTCAGCATCTGCAATATATAACACGAGAAATTCACCTGATTCCCTTTGTGACCTTAAATTCATTCTTGATTCGATCGATTACGCCTCTTCATGCTCATTACAGTTCCCAGAGCATCGATATACAGGTTGCCATACCGTGTTTCATTGTTCAGGCAATTTTCCAACATATCTCCTCTTTTGCTTGTTTCATTCCTTGTAGGTACTTCTTCTCTGTTCTTTTAATGGGATACTCCTTTACAGCCAATGCCTTTGCCATCAATGACAATATTCCAACGGGTTGGTTATCTGGAGTTCCCCCTAATTAAGTAATTCTTCTTTTACCTATATTCTATATATTCATGTCTATAGTAGGGGGTTATATAAGGCCATATATGTAATGCGGTTATATAAATTGAAGAATAACCCCGGGGAATAAATATATGGGATATCCCTATTCTTTCTTCTTTCTTGGCCTAGTGATATATATATCCTATGGGATAGGGATTGGTTATAGGATCTAATGGATATATCCCTTAGATGGTCTTATAGGGGGAACCCGAGTTTATCAGAGACTCTTTAATAGATATAAGCTAGCTATATATCGCAGAATTTAAAGAACCTAAAGGGAGCATGAGTCATATGTTCGCGAACGTCGTTCTGCCATGGATGTATGTCTTTTATTTCAACTTGCTCGAGATCCAAACCATTAGGGGCCCCTTAGGGGTTCCAACCAAGAGCACGAAGATCCCAAAAATGCATCGTTTCTCCTCGAAGATAATTTCTCAGTCGGGCTCGCATAAGGTATTTACCTAAACCCGGTAGGTCCTTGAGCAGACCCCACACTAGCTCAAGATGTTGGTCTCTAACTAAAAGAAAGTAAACGATTAGTTGCAGGAAACTGCGGGCCGGTGGGCGTCATTCATTGGGATGTGTATTGTGGACAAAGCGAAGCAACGAAGCAATAAAACCAAGGCGAGATGAGTCGCTAAACTATGGGACAAATAAGCTACTGGGACCATCACAGATGCTAACGAGCCCATGCAAAGGGTTTGGGTTAAGATATACCGAGATACCCCTTTCGAAGATACAAATGGAACCTAACCATACATGTCCTCCAATATCTTCTAGATTGTCCATGTGATCCATCCTTCTCCTCGAAAGGAGATTTAAGTAAATAA
Organism: Pinus albicaulis; assembly: GCA_034641835.2. Taxonomy (NCBI): domain Eukaryota; kingdom Viridiplantae; phylum Streptophyta; class Pinopsida; order Pinales; family Pinaceae; genus Pinus; species Pinus albicaulis. Next base: position 6,519 of record JAXQQM020070807.1, on the reverse strand, counting down.
CCAAATATAGCACTTGGGTTGAGAAGTTGGGTTCGTAATTTTTTCTTACATCTCCAGTCAGGGGAGCCCCAAGTATCATATACACCTCCAAAATACAAAGCTTTGAGCAACGGGAAAAGCACCAAACACTTTAACAGATTAGGTGAATACCCAAAAGATTGTGGTCATTTTTGTTTCTATCTTTCCATACATAGCCAAAGAATGGAAAATATTCTTCTAAAGTTTTGGGTCCTATGGGTGCATGATAAATACCACCAAAACCTAAAACCGCGAGAAGAAATTAAGTGAAGTATCCCGGATACAAAAATATGGAAAAAGTGTCACGATTTCCCCACCGGGACAGCTCTTTCATCCTAGAGTAGCTGGATGGGGAAACGAAATCAATCCTTGTTCATACATGGGTTTTCCGGTATGAAATGAGCCACTCGAATAGGTTCATTGCTCGCCTAGAATAGAATTAATCCGACATGAGCCACGTGAGCCCCAAGCAATTCTACCGGACAAATTTATAAGCTCCGGGCATTACCAGACCCACCAAGCGAAACCAAGTGGTTTCTTGATCACAACCCGGCCTAAAGCTATAGTTCCATTAAAGAGCGTTTCCACGGGGTAAGACCTCCTCGGGGAATATAAGGTTTTCATGAGGCCGATCTTGAGCCGCCATCCAAGCACGAATACCTTCGTTTAGGAGAATATTTTTTGTGTAGAAAGTCTCGGATTCGGGATCTTCGTTGCACGAATCTCCCGGGAAACAAAATCATAGGAACGTAAGTTTAGAGCTAGACCAACTACACCAATGGCACTCATCCATGAACCGGTCCAACGGCACAAATAACATGAAGAAATTTAACCAACGTTTATTGGAAAAAAGCAACTCCAAAAATCTAGGACCGAAGCGGTTAGCGAGTGACCATGGAATAAGTCTCTTCGGCTTGAGTCGGATTAAAGGCACGGAACGTATTTGCACCATCACCATCTTCAAAATAAAGTATTTTCCACGGTAGCACCATGAATAGCACATAGAAGAGCAGCACCCAATACTCCAAAGCAATTCCCATCATATGAAATGGATTCAAGGTCCAATTATGAAAACCTTGAAAGAAGAGGATAAAACGGAAAATAGCTGCTACACCAAAACTAGGTGTGAAAAACCAACCAGACTGGCCCAATGGATAGATCAAAAATAAAGAAACAAAGATAGCAATTGGAGTAGAGAATGAAATTGCATTATAAGGTCGCAATTGTACGGATCGAGCAAGTTCAAATTGACGTAACATGAAACCTATTAGACCGAAAGCACCATGAAAGAGCAACGAATGTCCATAGACCACCTAATTGACACCAACGAGTAAAATCTCCTTGTGCTTCGGGACCCCATAATAGTAGCAAAGAATGTGCTAAACTATTAGCGAGGAGTAGAAACTATGAGTAGTTAGGAAATTACAACCTTCCGGATAGGAACTAGCTAATCCGTGAGTATACCATGAAGTCACAAAGGTTCTACCCGTGAACCATCCACCTAAGGAAAAAATAGGCACAAGGAAAGAGCAATAGGTCGGACCAACCCACAAAAAAAAACGGTCTCGCGTATCAGTCATCCATAGTATCAAATAAATTTTTTTTCTTCTTTAGAATACTTTCCAAGGGTTATAGTCATAGCGATCCTCCTATTTCACTATTTCAACCATTTCCGAGCACCCTATATGATCAAAAGGTATACGATGAATTAGGGACAATTTTTTCATCCATCATCCTTTTAAAAAAAATTAGGTTCGAAGATTCTTTGTTGGAAAAAATATTCGAAACCGGACCGAACCGATTCAATATAGGTAAATGCATGATCGCTCGATCCCGAGTTTTCGAGTTCCTATCCGATCCTCGAATCACCTATTTAATAAAATCGATGGAACAATTTCGGGGGGAGGGAAGTGCGCTTTCTCGCCTTCCATTGACCGATTCTATTCACGATATCTATTCCATTCAATATTTTTTTTATTCATTCTTGTCTTGAACCTTCGCAATGCAACAAAATGAAAAGGAGTATTTCTATTCTCTCTCATACATCTCTATGTATATTCTTACTACTACATCGTGGTCCGATACGAATGAGTCTATGGACGAGAACGAGTCGATTTTTTTCATAACTCATAGAACTAAATGAAATTACTCCAAAGTTATTCTCCTTATATAGCAAGAAGTTATATATTTAACCATTGTGGTCCAAAAGGGCAAAACCTTCTTTTTTCCCCTTTGTTTTCTCTTTTCACATTTTCATTTCGATTCGTTTCTCACGGTGTAATCACCCAAAGTAAAATGTACTAAATATTCATATAAGAATATTTAGTACATCGTAAAAGAATCACGTATTTGATTTGTGTATCAATTTCGTCTAAACAAAGAAAATAGGTTGTTCGTAATTCGGCTCGGAATGGACTTACTTCAGGATCTATATCTCTTCTCGTCTAGGGAAGGGAGAAGATATTATAAAAAATCGATCCGATGAAACATTCAATCAACAACCAAATAGGGATTTCGATCAACTCAATAAGATCGATTCATTTCGGATAGGAAAGGTTCACTTTCCAAATCTCCATCAAATTTCAATACCGAGAATAGCTTATATTCATAACTCGATGGGTCAGGTTCACTTACTTCTCCTCTGTTTTTTCCACTTCTTTTTGAAGATCGGTAATTTGAAATTACCAGGTATCCATAATACCTCCGATATGCTCAAAATTGACAAAGATGGAGTAGACTATATACTGATCCCATAGTAGCGAGGATGAAGAAGGCTATTATTGATAAAAATATAGTGGTCCTCCCCCTATATTAGTTGTGAGACTCCATCATAACAAATGTTTTTGCACGAAACCTATCATGACGAGATAGTTTTCGTCCCTCGAAAAAGGGTTTTCATCTTTAAAAGATGTGGATCTTACGATGAGAAATGGACACCCGAGCCTTCTTTCTTTGTGGGAAACATGAGCCCTTTATCGGACTTGAACCGATGACTTATGCCTTACCATGGCATTACTCTACCATTTCGAGTTAAAGGGGCCCCTCATCATATATTAATGAGTGATTCTACTATGGTAGATGGACAACAAATTGGATGTGGATGATCCATTTTTTTTTATGGCTCTCTCGTCATACTAGGCCTGTGGGATTGACACGAGAGGGTAAGGATGGCTATACCGAAAACTACGGGTTGAGCTTATATAAAGAAAATGGAGACAAATTATGCCTAAAGATGATGTTGAATCAGCCTTGTCCACAAGGGAGCTATAAGTAATGCAACTATGAATCTCATGGAGAGTTTGATCCCGGCTCAGGGATGAACACGCGGCATGCTTAACCCATGCAAGTCGGATGGGAAGTGGTGTTTCCGGTGGCGGACGGGTGAGTAATGCGTAAGAACCTTCCCTTGGGAGGGGAACAATAGCCGGAAATGGCCGCTAATACCCCATAGGCCGAGGAGCAAAGGAGGAATCGCCCAAGGAGGGGCTCACGTCGATTAGTTAGTTGGTGAGGCAATGGCTTACCAAGGCGACGATCGATGGGCTGGTCCGAGAGGATGATTAGCCACATCGGGACTGAGACACGACCCGGACTCCTTATGGGAGGCAATAGTGGGGAATTTTCCGTATAAGATTATCCTCCTATCCTATGTTTTGAACCCCTACTAAAAAGAAAGAATCTGATTGACAACAAATTGTGGATAAATTGTTGATTCTAAATCCTCGTAAACCAAAGGAAATTTTCTTGAATCTTTTTTTCTGTCCCCCACCACCAATGGGATTTAGATAAAGATCATAGAGTAAACTGAATAATTCCAGATCTGGAATCTCTTTTGGGACAATACCTTTTGGTTGGGACAATATTTGATCTGCTATGCCTAGATTATAATTACACACATAGTTAAGGGATGGTTCAGATCCAACCATTTCAAATAAGGTTTTACCCTTTACTCTAGAAACTCGGATATCCTCAATAATAGGTAATACCTCTATTACGGGCATTGGACAGGCTTCTACATATTTATTGATAAGATCTCTTCTAGATGTACGATTTCCCACCAAGCCTGCTAATCGGAGTGGATGTGTACAAGATTTTTCCCTTATAGAGGTAGTAATACGATTAGCTGCAAATAATGCATCGAATCCATTATCTGTAATTATTACACAATAATCTGCATAGTTCCATGGAGCTGCAAAACCTCCACAGACAATCACCTAATACATCGAATAATATAATATCATATTCGTAAAATGCATTTAATTCTTTTAACAAATTTACAGTTTCTCCCACCACATATCCTCCACATCTGGCTCCTGCGGGTGGACCCCCTGCTTCCACACAATCCACCCCTCCATAACCCTTGTGAATTACATCTTCGGGCCAAATATCCTCATAATGATAATCCTTATATTGTAAAGTATCTATAATTGTAGGTATTAGAAATCCTGTAAGAGTAAAAGTACTATCGTGTTTGGGATCACACCCAATCTGTAACACTTTTTGACCACGTCTCGCTAGAGCGACTAAGATATTACAACTAGTTGTTGATTTACCGATTCCGCCTTTCCCGTAAACTGCTATTTTCATCCGCCAATCCTCCTTTATCTAAATCTAAAAGTTATCTCTTTATTTCAAGGTTCTATATAATCGAATTATTCCTTTTTAAAGTAATAAAAAAATTGAATGGTATTAATATTGAATGGTAGCAATAATAATAGATCCTATTGTATTTAGAGTTCAATAACTCTAGGGTGGGGTGTCCAAGAGTTGAGAAAAAAACTTATTGAGTTTCTCAATAGTTTATACATTGATGATCATGGGTCGGTCCAAAGAACAAGAATCTTGAATGTATATGAGAACCCTCCGTTGTTCCTCAGTAGCTCAGTGGTAGAGCGGTCAGTTGTTAACTGATTGGTCGTAGGTTCGAATCCTACTTGGGGAGATCCATTTTATTCAAAATAGAGCTCGATTTTACCATTAGGAGTAGGTCCAACGTTACCTTTCCTTGTTCATAACATAATATATGCATGCACAATCGCCACAGGATCAAGATAGGATCCCAGTAGTCCGGGAAAGGAAAGATGGAAACAACGATCTCTTCGAAATACTGAGAAGTTCGGAGAAACAAATCCATTGTTCTCCTGATGTGATGACATTTCCAGAGCTGAAGGTGAAGAGGCCTCTATTCGCTCGACCCGTTACTAGTCACTCGACCCATTACCAGTTGTTAGAACTATCAGTTCATTCCCTGGAAGTCAGAATTGGATCCATGCATGTTGTCAATATAATTTCCCTCGGATTTGGGAGAATATCTCGTTCTATAACCCTAATCTAAATCTAATAATGAGAAAGATTTATAGGAGGTCAGACACATATATGTTTGTTACTCTTGGACGTAAAGCAGATCATAGGGAATAAATAATAGGACAAAGAATATAGATAATGTGTTACCAAATAGGCTATATCCCTATAGATAATGCGTTAACCCCTTAGCAATATAATTAGGTAAGCCTAATTATCCAAATCCCCATGAACGGGTTAATTAATAGGACGTAAAGCAGGTCATAGGTAACATATTTTTGTATGGTTAATTCCTTTTATCATGTGGCCTTTTATATATAAGGGTTTCTAGATATATATCCCCATATATATCTATAGCTATATATCCCTATTAGGGTTTGGCTTTATATGTATATCTCTATTAGGGATATAGCTCCAAAAGTAAAATATGAACTTCATACACCTAAAAGTTCATAGAGCGAAAAGAATCTATTTTGAGGTCCCCGTATTATACTCATTATGCCTGGCATTGAACGGAGCTGGGATTGACCATATCAATTAGATCCGTAATTTGAATCAGATTGAACTTCATCTTTGTCACGCTATTGTTCCCCAGAGAAACAAATGGATAGAGTAAGACCATTTCACATAGAATCTATTTTGTGGATCGGACGAATCGACAAACTCTCCTGAAAACCATTGGCGCACGTGTAAACGAGGTGCTCTACCTTGTTGAGCTATAGCCCTTCCTTGCCAGTCTTGGTGATACACTACTATACTAACCAGATGGATCACCTTCTGTCAAGGTAGATATTTCATGATCCAATACTATGATCTAATACGTTCCAATAAGTTCGATCTGTGCCAGGGAAAATGCACTTGGAGTTATGATTTTTGTATAACCCCGCTATGCAATGGCAGAATTAGAAAAAGGAGATATCTCAGCCCATTTGAACGATTATGAGGAATTGAAAACGCTTTATATTCGGATAAACCCGTGCTAATGGATAGAACTATAGGATATAAAGTAAAGCCAAAGGGATATATAGGATAGGGATCCCCTCTATAGGATATATATATATATAGGGAATATTCTTCTTTCTATTAATATATATCCCTAGGATATAGTTTTCTCATATAGAGGGGATAATAGGCTTTGAATTATAGGATATCTAGGATTATAGGTATATAGGTTCTAGTTTCCTGTATCCTTTACGGTTG
>JAXQQM020066298.1:0-67886 GCA_034641835.2 Pinus albicaulis | reverse complement strand
TCAAGCACAACTTCATCAAGTAAGTTGTCATCATCTTCATCAAGTGGGTTGCCTTTCAAAGACAACACTCAGCATCGTATTGTCAACAAACATCATATCACATCAGATTTACATCATTTACCAAGTCCATCAAGTCAAGAATAACTTCATCAGGTGGATTGCCAACAAGGACAACATGTGTCAACAGTCGCATGTCTTCATCCTCATTCAGTGGGTTGTCATCAAGGACAACACTCTGCATCATATTTCCAACAAGATGGATCTAGAGAGATCGACTTTTTCAACCCCTCTCTCAGTAAAGACGAATCTCCTCAAGTAACTCGCCATTTTGGCAAAGTGACTACGCTGCCCCTGGGAATTTCGATCTGTTGCCCACATTGAACAGTGAAATTCCTTCCTTTTTCTTCTGATCTCTCCGACTAATCAACTGCACTCTGATACCATGTGAAAATTCCAAAACTAGAATCATATTGCAGCAACTAGAAATTATTCTCCGAATTGTTAATTTTATTTAACAATTTATTTGTTGTTTTCTATAGAAAGGGTGAAATCGCGAAGTTGGGAAACACTTTTTGGCGGATGGCTAGAATTTGGGAGAAATTTTTAATTTCTCGTCCGAGAAAATAGTCAACTCTATTTCTCGACCGAGAGTTTTAAAAACTCTCGTCCAAGAGTTTTATTGGGTTTAACCAGAGTTAAAAATCTCTCGGATGAGAGTTATGCATTTTCTCGTCCGAGAGTTTTATTGACGGAAACTCTCGGGAAGAATTTCGGACGAGAATTGAAAAAACTCTCGGATGAGAGTTTAAAAACCTCTCGGATGAGAGTTTTAAAAACTCTCGTATGAGAGTTTTAAAAACTCTCATCCTAGAGTTTTTTCAACTCTCGTCCGAGAGTTTTATTCCTATAATAAAACGCCAAAATTATTAAGTTGTTAGAATTGGTACTTTATTTTACATAAAACTCTTGGTACTTTAGAATTGGTACTTTATATAATTTTAATAGTACTTTATTAAAATTAAAAAATGATAAAAAAATAATAAAATTATAATTTTATTTTAAAATATTTTATTATTATTAATGATAAAAAAATACATGAAGATTTAATTAAATAAAATTTGTTACAATATTTTGTAATATCAATGTTATATAAAAAACTAAAAATATTTTATATAAAACTAATTGATATATTAATATAAATAAAATAAAATTCTAAAACATAAATCAAAATAAAAACAACTATATATAATTTATATAATATTTTTTTTTGAAATTAATGAATAAATTTAAATTTAAAAAACAATTGACTAAATGCAATGAGGTGATAAAGGAGACAATGCATAGCACCTTAATATCGTTATAAATTCTTGGAAATCTCGAGAAACTTTTGAAGTGAGATGAGCTTCTTGGAATGGGTCACATTATCTTCCACTTCAGTTAAGTCTATTTTCCTAGGTATGGATGTAAGGGAATAAACAATATTATTTGAAAATTGAGTGAGATGCCCTTCTTAGAATGGGTCCTCTTATATTCCACTTTAGTTTCACAAGATTAAATTGAAATGAAGTTTATTTTCCTAGGTATGGATGTAAGGGGATAAACAATATTATCCGAAAAGGAAATGAATGTTAAGTGTGACATTCCAAGCAGAAGTGTATGGGATTGGAGAATTATGTTATTGCAGAAAACTAACCCTTGACCCATTAAACCCTAATTCCTAACCCCTAAACCCTTAACCCCTTGAACCTTAAACCTCTAAACCCTTAACCCCTAACCCATTTACCCCCACTAAACCTCTAAATCCCTAACCCATTTAACCCCTAAACCCTAAACCTCTAAACCCTTAACCCCTACCCCTAACCCATTTAAGCACCTAAACACCAAAACCCCTAACTCCTAACCCCTAAAATCCTTAACTGCTAAATCCCCTAACCCCATAAACCTCTAAACCAATCCTAACCCATTTAACCCCCTAAACCTCAAAACCCTAACCCCTTAAACCCTAATTCCCAACCCATAACCCTTGACCCCTTAAACCCTATTTCCTAACCCCTAAACCCTTAACCCCTAACCCCTTAAACCCTAATTCCCAACCCCTAACCAATTCAACACCCTAAACCCCTAAAAATCTAACCCATTTAAGTCTTTATTCCATTTAACCCCCAAAACCCTAACCCCTAACCCCTAAAATCCTTCACTGCTAAATCTCCTAACCCCCTAAACCTCTAAACATGTAACCCATTTAACCCCCTAAACCCTAAACCTCTAAACCCTTAACCCCTAACCCCTTAAACCCTAATTCCCAACCCCTAACCAATTCAACACCCTAAACCCTAAAAACCTAACCCATTCAGCCCCATAAACCCCTAACTCCTAACCCCTAAAATCCTTAACTGCTAAATCCCCTAACCCCCTAAACCTCTAAACCAACCCTAACCCATTTAACCCCCTAAACCCTAAACCTATAACCCCTTAGACCCTAATTCCCAACCCATAACCCATTCAACCCCTTAAACACCTAAACCTCTAACCCATTAACCCTTGACCCCTTAAACACTAATTCCTAACCCCTAACCCATTAAACCCCCTAAACCCTAAACCTCTAAACCCTTAACCCCTAACCCATTTACCCCCACTAAACCTCTAAACCCCTAACCCATTTAACCCCTAAACGCTAAACCTCTAAACCCTTAACCCCTACCCCTAACTCGTTAACCCCTAACCCATTTAAGCCCCTAAACCCCAAAACCCCTAACCCCTTAAACCCAAATTCCCAACCCATAACCCTTGACCCCTTAAACCCTAATTCCTAACCCCTAAACCCTTCAACCCTAATTCCCAACCCCTAACCAACTCAACACCATAAACGCCTAAAAACCTAACCCATTTAAGTGTGGATTCCATTTAACCCCCAAAACCCTAACCCCTAACCCCTAAAATCCTTCACTGCTAAATCCCCTAACCCCCTAAACCTCTAAACCTATAACCCATTTAAACCCCTAAACCCTAAACCTCTAAACCCGTAACCCCTAACCCCTAAAACCCTAATTCCCAACCCCTAACCAATTAGACACCCTAAACCCCTAAAAACGTAACCCATTTAACCCCATTAACCACTAACTTCTAACCCCTAAAATCCTTAACTGCTAAATCCCCTAACCCCCTAAACCTTTAAACCAACCCTAACCCATTTAACCTCCTAAACCCTAAAATTATAACCCCTTAAACCCTAATTCCCAACCCATAACCCATTCAACCCCTTAAACACCTAAACCTCTAACCCCTTAACCCTTGACCCCTTAAACCCTAATTCCTAACCGGGCTAACCCATTTAACCCCCTAAACCCTAAACCTCTAAACCTTTAACCCCTAACCCATTTACCCCCAGTAAACCTCTAAACCCCTAACACATTTAACCCATAAACCCTAAACCTCTAAACCCTTAACCCATACCCCTAACCCGTTAACCCCTAACCCATTTAAGCCCCTAAACCCCAAAACCCCTAACCACTTCAACACCCTAAACCCCTAAAAAGCTAACCCATTTAAGAGTGGCTCCATTTAACCCCCAAAACCCTAACCCCCAACCCCTAAAATCCTTCACTTCTAAATTCCCTAACCCCCTAAACCTCTAAACCTGTAACCCATATAACCTCTTAAACCCTAAACCTCTAAACCCTTAACCCCTAACCCCTTAAACCTTAAATCCCAACCCATAACTCTTGACCCCCTAAACCCTAATTCCTAACCCCTAAACCCTTAACACCCTAAACCCTAAACCTTTAAACCCTTAACCCCTAACCCATTTACCCCCACTAAACCTCTAAACCCCTAACCCATTTAACCCCTAAACCCTTAACCCCTAACCCATTTAAGCCCCTAAACCCCAAAACCCCTAACCAATTCAACACCCTAAACCCCTAAAAACCTAACCCATTTAAGTATAAATTCCATTTAACCCCCAAAACCCTAACCCCTAACCCCTAAAATCCCTCACTGCTAAATCCCCTAACCCCCTAAACCTCTAAACCTGTAACCCATTTAAGCCCCTAAACCCAAAAACCCCTAACCAATTCAACACCCTAAACCCCTAAAAACCTAACCCATTTAAGTGTGGATACCATTTAACCCCCAAAACCCCAACCCCAAACCCCTAAAATCCTTCGCTGCTAAATCATGTAACCCCCTAAACCTCTAAACCTATACCCCATTTAACCCCCTAAACCCTAAACTTCTAAACCCTTAACCCCTATCCCCTTAAACCATAATTCCCAACCCATAACCCTTGACCCCTTAGACCGTAATTCCTAAACCCTAAACTCTTAACCCCCTAAACCCTAAACCTCTAAACCCTTAACCCCCAAACCATTTACCCCTACTAAACCTCTAAACCCCTAACCCATTTAACCCCTAAACCCTAAACCTCTAAACCCTTGACCCCTACCCCTAACCCGTTAACCCTTAACCCATTTAAGCCCCAAAACCCCAAAACCCCTAACCCCTTAAACCCTAATTTCCAACTCATAACCCTTGACCCCTTAAACCCTAATTCCTTACCCCTCAACCCTTAACCCCTAATTCCCAACCCCTAACCAATTCAACACCCTAAACCCCTAAAAACCTAACCCATTTAAGTGTGGATTCAATTTAACCCCCAAAACCCTAACACCTAACCCCTAAAATCCTTCACTGCTAAATCCCCTAACCCCCTAAACCTCTAAACATGTAACCCATTTAACCCCCTAAACCATACACCTCTAAACCCTTAACCCCTAACCCCTTAAACCCTAATTCCCAACCCCTAACCAATTCAACACCCTAAACCCCTAAAAACATAACCCATTTAAGTGTGGATTCAATTTAACCCCCAAAACCCTAACCCCTAACCCCTAAATCCTTCACTACTAAATCCCCTAGCCCCCTAAACCTCTAAACTTGTAAGCCATTTAACCCCCTAAACCCTAATCCCCTAACCCCCTAAACCTCTAAACCAACCCTAACCCATTTAACCCCCTAAACCCTAAACCTATAACCCCTTAAACCCTAATTCCCAACCCATAACACATTCAACCCCTTAAACACCTAAACCTCTAACCCCTTAACCCTTGACCCCTTAAACCCTAATTCTTAACCCATAACCCATTTAACCCCCTAAACCCTAAACCTCTAAACCCTTAACCCATACCCCTAACCCGTTAACCCCTAACTTCTAACCCCTAAAATCCTTAACTGCTAAATCCCCTAACCCCCTAAACCTATAAACCAACCCTAACCCATTTAACCCCCTAAACCCTAAACCTATAACCCCTTAAACCCTAATTCCCAACCCATAACCCATTCAACCCCTTAAACACCTAAACCTCTAACCCCTTAACCCTTGACCCCTTAAACCTTAATTCCTAACCCCTAACCCATTTAACCCCCTAAACCCTAAACCTCTAAACCCTTAACCCCTACCCCTAACCCGTTAACGCCTAACTTCTAACCCCTAAAATCCTTAACTACTAAATCCCCTAACCCCCTAAACCTCTAAACCAACCCTAACCAATTTAACCCCCTAAACCCTAAACCTATAACCCCTTAAACCCTAATTCCAAACTCATAACCCATTCAACCCCTTAAACACCTAAACCTCTAACCCCTTAACCCTTGACCCCTTAAACCCTAATTCCTAACCCCTAACCCATTTAACCTCCTAAACCCTAAACCTCTAAACCCTTAACCCCTAACCCATTTACCCCAACTAAGCCTCTAAACCCATAACCCATTTAACCCCTAAACCCTAAACCTCTAAACCCTTAACCCCTACCCCTAACCCATTTATGCCCCTAAACCCCAAAACCCCTAAAAAATTCAACACCCTAAACCCCTAAAAACCTAACCCATTCAACTGTGGATTCCATTTAACCCCAAAAAACCTAACCCCCAACCCCTAAAATCCTTCACTGATAAATCCCCTAACCCGCTAAACCTCTAAACCTGTAACCCATATAGCCCCCTAAACCCTAAACCTCTAAACCCTTAACCCTTAACCCCTTAAACCCTAATTCCAAACCCATAACCCTTGACACCTTAAACCATAATTCCTAACCCCTAAACCCTTAACCCCCTAAACCCTAAACCTCTAAACCCTTAACCCCTAACCCATTTACCCCCACTAAACCTCTAAACCCCTAACCCATTTAACCCTTAAACCCTAAACCTCTAAACCCTTAACCCCTACCCCTAACCCATTTAAGCCCCTAAACCCCAAAAATCCTAACCAATTCAACAACCTAAACCCCTAAAAACCTAACCCATTTAAGTGTGGATTCCATTTAACCTCCAAAACCCTAACCCCTAAAATCCTTCACTGCTAAATCCCCTAAACCTCTAAACCTGTAACCCATTTAAGCCCCTAAACCCCAAAACACCTAACCAATTAAACACCATAAACCCCTAAAAACCTAACTCATTTAAGTGTGGATTTCATTTAACCTTCAAAACCCTAACCCCTAACCCCTGAAATCCTTCGCTGCTAAATCCCCTAACCCCCTAAACCTCTAAACCTATAACCCATTTAACCCCCTAAACCCTAAACCTCTAAACCCTTAACCCCTAACCCCTTAAACCATAATTCCCAACCCATAACCCTCGACCCGTTAAACCCTAATTCCTAATCCCCAAACCCTTAACCCCCTAAACCCTAAACCTCTAAACCCTTAACCCCTAACCCATTTACCCCTACTAAACCTCTAAACCCCTAACCCATTTAACCCCTAAACCCTAAACCTCTAAACCCTTAACCCCTACCCCTAACCCATTTAATCCCATAAACCCCAAAACCCCTAACCCCTTAAACCCTAATTCCTATCCCCTAAACCCTTAACCCCTAACCGCTTAAACCCTAATTCCCAACCCCTAACCAATTCAACACCCTAAACCTCTAAAAACCTAGCCCATTTAAGTGTGGATTCCATTTAACCCCCAAAACCCTAAACCCTAACCCCTAAAATCCTTCACTGCTAAATCCCCTAATCCCTAAACCTCTAAACATGTAACCCATTTAACCCCCTAAACCCTAAACCTCTAAACCCTTAACCCCTAACCCCTTAAACCCTAATTCCCAACCCCTAACCAATTTAACACCCTAAACCCCTAAAATCCTAACCCATTTAAGTGTGGATTCCATTTAACCCCCAAAACCCTAACCCCTAACCCTTAAAATCCTTCATTGCTAAATCCCCTAACCCCCTAAACCTGTAACCCATTTAACCCCCTAAACCCTAAACATCTAAACCCTTAACCCCTAACCCCTTAAACCCTAATTCCCAACCCCTAACCAATTCAACACCCTAAACCCCTAAAAACCTAACCCATTTAACCCCATTAACCCCTAGCTTCTAACCCCTAAAATCCTTAACTGCTAAATCCCCTAACCCCCTAAACCTCTAAACCAACCCTAACCCATTTAACCCCCTAAACCCTAAACCTATAACCCCTTAAACCCTAATTCCAAACCCATAACCCATTCAACCTCTAACACCTAAACCTCTAACCCCTTAACCCTTGACCCCTTAAACCCTAATTCCTAACCCTAACCCATTTAACCCCTAAACCCTAAACCTTCTTAAAACCCTTAACCCCTACCCCTAACCCGTTAACCCCTAACGTATTTAGCATAAATATTTTTGGTCATCTAACCTATTACCATTAGATGAACCCAAGCACACTATGTAAGACCAATTTTACCCTAAGTAAAATTGCTTTCACCATGAAAAATAACATTTGCATATATTTCCTAGTCACATTTAACCCAAAACAAGGAAGTTAATTAAATAAATCATTATTTATTTGATTATTTCCTAAGAATAAGTTATTTAAATCACTATTTAAATACTATTTCCAGTTAAATTTGACTAAATCATTTTTAAATAATTAAATAAACCATTATTTATTTAATTATATTCCCATCATTGCCCTAAAATAATAAATAAATCATTTTTTTATTTGTTATTTCTAAATAAAGGAATTGACCCAAGTCAAAAATCCTTTTCCCTCCAACAAATATAATAAAATATTCTTAAAGGGTGATTCTAGAACTTGCTTGATAATATTTTATTCATACACCGAATTCTAGAACACCCCAATATTTTGTTATAAATAGAAGGGTTCTCCCCATTCATTAATCACCTCCATTGCATTAGATCACTCTGGATCTTCTCTCGGTCACCCTTTTCCATTTTGTTTTGTGAACTCCCATTGAGTTCCATGTTTGCTTTTCCATATCCATAAGAGAGAGAAATGTTAGATCTGAAACACTCAGGACTTCCAAGGACCCATCCCACTGAGGAGAACCGGGAAACACCTTTCTTGCTTTCCTCTCAGGTGCCCCATTCTTTAATATAATATAAGATTGTTTTTAAATATATTGTTCTTGTCTTGTCCATTGGATGCATGGAGCCATTTTACATTTTATCTGCTTAATGTCTTTTGTGCTTAGATATAACTTTATGCAGCAAACTTAAAGATATTTTGCAGCCATTATTGATGTTAGGGCTACTTGGTATGCATAGCTAAAGTGATCTTTTACGACGAAAGAATCATACTAACAATTGGCGATTCCACACGGGTTTTCTTTTGCGAGCACTGTCGTTTTATCTATTCCTGCATATCCAGATGTTTCAAACCCTAGGGTTTCTCTTCCATCTTTTGTTTTTCCTATTTTTATGGTGACTTTCATCCCTAAAACCATTTAAACATTGAAATTTTTAACTTTCGTGTGTTTCTGGCCTTATTGCGCAGGTGACCGACATCAGCCGCAGCTGAGACGACAACTTTTTCTGAAATCTGCCGCCGAGAGCACCGGAAGTGCAGGTCGCACTTTTTGGCCCAAAAAGTGCGTCCTAGGTCACGGAAAACAGCCCAAAAAGTGCGACCTGAGCGAAAAACAGGTCAAAAACTGCGACCTGGACTTTTTTCTGGAATTTTTCTGAAATTTTTCTGGGTTTGTCTGAAGCTTCTGTCAGGGTTTTCCAGCCTCTGTCTCTGCCCGTTTGGACCTATTTATGATCTGCTTCACTCACCTAAGAGGGAATCTTGCCCCTTAGGGCTCTAGTACCCTCCACTTTTTGTGGACGAGTCTTTACTGTTTCAGAAGTCTGAATTTCCAGAGTTTCAGCCCTCTTTTTCTCAGATCGGATACCTCCTTTTCAGATCCCTTTAGATCAACCCTTCTCCCTCTCAAAACCACCTCATTTCATTTTGTTTGGGTTCCTTTCTAAGGCCACTGGCTTGTCCCTCCGATCTTTAGCTGATCTCCTCCTTTTTAGCAGCAACCTTGCCTCTGCCTCTTTGTTGTTCTCTGCACCACTTTTCAGCAGATTCACCCTTTGGATCCCAGTCCCTTCGGACCTTAGATCTATTGGCATATTTTAGCGTGCTTTGCCTGGTTTTTTCCTTCTTGTAGACTAGTTTTGAAAGACCCGCCTTTTTGGGTTAGATTGCTACATTATTAGTTGTTAATTTTCTTTTCTTTCAGTCTTATTTACTGCAGATTTCTTTCCCATTACGCAACAAACTTTTTCTTTTACTATCAAAACGTCTGGGTTTAAACAATTAAAATTAACGCACACCACACACTGACCCTAAGCGAAGAAGCGCCTGGTTAACACCGCCTCGCAAAGACTTTAAAATCAATTGTCACTGCACCTCTCTGCCCTTGACCTCACTTGATTTTTCCCCCCCTGCCCTCGTCGGTTTATCTTCTTCCTGTCATCATTACGCCCCCAAGGCGCCGCTCCCAGAGACTTCTTGGCCTTCATCCTCAGTTTCTGCTTGGACGACTTCCTCCTTCCCGTCGTCAACGATTCAGTCTTCCCCTAAGTCCGCACTTCAACTCCTCTTCTGATTGTTCGGGTTCTCCCCCTACTTCTGGTTCCCCCTCTTTTCCCTTCACCATGTCTAGTTCCGGACCTAGCCCTAACCCCAGTTCTACCGCCGAGTCCATTTCCAGTGGAACCACTATGGGACCTACCTTGACTGCCCCATTACTCCCTTATATGGCTGGCCTCAGTCTCCCCGACTTCAATCAACTGATTAATGATCCCATTCGCCACGATGCGAGTTGGCCTGCTATGCCACCCAAGCTCCCCTCCAACATTCCCAAGTTCGAAGGCCTTGCTAGCGAAGATCCCTCTAACCATATCCGATCTTTCCACATGTGGTGCTCCTCTAATTCCATCACCGATGACTCCATCTGTCTTAGATTGTTCCAACGCACGCTTACAGGAGACGCTTCTAAGTGGTATGTTGACCAGCGCACCTCTTCCCATACCACCTTTGCGACCCTTGCCTACGCCTTCTTATCTTATTTTCAGCTTCCCCCTCGTTATGACATCGGTATCGACATTTTGACTTCTTTCCGTCAATCGTCTGCGACCCGCCTATTCGATCATGTTAAAGAATGGCGAAGAAGAAAGAGCCTATGTCAAGCCCCTACCTTCGAAGACCATGTCTATATGGACTAGTTCCTTCGCTCTCTCTTACCTCCCATTGGCAAAGATGTCGCATCCCACTTCCCTCAAACCGAAGAAGTCGCCCTTCAAATAGCCTTGAAATATGACCTTATCTATGCTCAATCTGGTTATGTTTATACCGTCCATCCTGACCTCCCCAGACCCGGTGGCACTAACGCACCGAGGGCAAATCATGCCACTGACGGTATTGTTGGAACTCTCTCTCATCCATCCACTCAACCTCCCATGAACTATGGTTTTCCTGGCGAAGGGGGCACCTCCCCCTGCACTCCTCCCCCTCCCGGTAGCACGCATCCTGGATCCGGCACACCTCCTCTTTCTACCCAACCTCCAGTTTACCACACTATTACCCAACCGCATTTTCATCCATATTCGCAGCCTAGTGCTCCAGCTCCTCCAGCGTTCGCACCCCCGCCTCCCTTGTCTTCTCAACCCCCGCAACAGCAGTCATCACCCCCTCAAGAGCAGGTGGATGCACAACAGGGATTTGTGGCTACCCAACCACCTCACGGACTGGTAACCACTCAACCTCCTCCATCTGGTATCTCTGATTACCAGATCCTCATGATGAACTCTGACCAACCTATAACCGTCGACCTCAACCTTCAAACACAGTCTCGTCCGTACCCCCAGCCTCTTGCTCCATCTGTCCCTGAGTCACCTTCTTCAGGTTCTGCAGAGCCTCTTTCGACACCTAATGGTCCCTTGCCTATCCCTCCACCCAAAGCTGAGGTTCATACCAAGATTCCTAAGGGACCATTACGCTAAAACGCTGCTTCTGACCGAGTTACCCATTCATATAGCATAGTAGATGAGCTGGCCCAATCTCCTGCTGCCATTTCAATGTTGGAACTCCTCCAGTCGTGCCCCTCTCAAAGAAAACCTCTACTATCTGCCCTGGGTGCTGTAGATCCCACAGATGACCAATTGATTGTTTTCAACACCCATCAGTCAGAGTCTCCTCCTCTTCCTGCTTCCGTAGCTTTCCAAATCCCAGTCAAAATCCAGAACGCTACCATTTCCCGGTGCATCGTTGATGAGGGGGCATCCACTTGTGTGATGTCCGCTTCGGTTTGGAAACAACTCGGATCTCCTGAGTTGGCCCCTCCCACGATCACTCTTCGCGCGTGGGATGGCCACGCCTCACAGCCCATTGGCCTTTTCCACAACTGTCCTATCACTCTTGCGGGCAAGACTGTTTGTGTTGATGTTGAAGTTATCGATGCCCCTCTTGACCATAACATTCTTTTGGGGCATAGTTACACCTATGCCATGTCTGCAGTCCCATCCGCAGTCCACCGCAAGATGTTTTTCCCTCATAATGGAAAGATTGTTACCATCGACCAATTGACGTACCATGAACCTAAATCTCAAACTTCCCCTGATTCCACCATCTTTTCTGTCACCAATAAGCAAACCGTTGATTATTTGACCAGTGTTTCCCCCAGCGTCTACAAAGACTCCTCCTTGCTTGGAACCTTCCTTGGTCTTCCTCCCCCTCCTGTCTCTGATCCCAGCTTAGCGAATGTTTGCATGATGCAATCGTCTCGGGCTGACCTTAAACGGCCCGCTTCGGCTAGTCAGCAACCTCAACCTCAACCTCGCCCACCGACACCTGCTCCTAGCCCTTCGCCTCAGCCAGCCAAACCTCTTCCTTCTAGCCCTTCTCCTATAGCTAGCACCCATGCTCCCCTCTATCCTCCTGGGTCGGTTCCACCAGGTCTCAACCATCTTGGAGCCGTCCCTCCTGGCCACTACCCCACTAGTCAGATACCTTTCCTTGCTCCTCCTCCCGGAGCCTCTTCGGTTCCCATCATGGCCACCCTCTCCCTCCCCAATTTGACCCTGAGCATACCCGTCTGCCTTCCTCTCCTCCAAATGATTACCTGGTGACCTCGTCAGGTCAACCCAAATGACTGCTGACTTTCGGTTCCACCCCATCCCCACACTCCCTCGCAATAGTGCCCTCAGCTCATCTCTGGCCAGAACCACCTCCTTGCGACCGCTTCCGCAAGGTGGCAAACTTGCAAGGGGGAATTGCTGTGCCAAGGTCGCTCACCAAACCCCCGCCTTCTCTCACCCAAAGCACACTATCTAGTGTGCTCAGTGATGTAACCACGCCACCTACACTGCCCTGAATTGCTCATTCCCGGGCCTTGCGTGTCACGCATTCCCTAATTCTGCCAATCCCAATCCTTTTGCTCTCACCATGAAAACAACAAGAACCCAAGACTATTCACCAACCACCCCTGTGCTTTGTGTGATCTCCATGGCCATGACACCCACCTTTGTCCCCGCCTCGAAGAATTCTGCTCCTCTCTAGCCGCGGTCCGCCAATTCGTGGCCAAGCGCAACGAGTCCACCTCTCCCCTATTTGCGCATTTTTCTTTGGCAGAACTATCAGACACGACTGCTCCCATTGACATTCCCCCTCCTGATGTCAAGATGACGGAGCCTTCATCCCCCATTTTCTACCTATCATCATCCATGAGACCCTAGGGGAACATTCCCTCTAAATCCTCCCCTGTTGTTTCGCTTGACCTTCCTTCAGCGATCACCTTGGGCTCAACATCGGTAGATCCTTTATCTGCTTACTCTTCGGTCACCCCTTGTGACAATGCGCATATGAACCTCTCTCCTCATGATGATGAGTTAGGTAGCTTCGCTACGTCAGGTGGTCTTTCTTCCACCAATCACCCCATCTTCTATCACGATGATGACATTATGGCAGGAAGCATCTCCCCTGACTTTCTCTATTTTCCCTTACATCGAAACCATGCATTTGAACCACATACATCTTGTGGCCATTATATTGCAACCCGATGTTTGGGTAAGGGGGCACCCATATTTGAGAGACCAGGAGAAGTAATTCTCCACAACTCTCCTAGTGTATCTGGTCATGTCAACTCTAGTACCATTATTCTTCCACATTTAGAAGAACCTCTAGAGTCCCATATCACTTCAGATCACTCTCGGGATGATACCCCTTATCGTTCCTTCATTTTCCATCCGCAACCCAGTCTCTTAAGACATTGTTGTTGACCAACCTATAGGTTTTCCAGAAGAGCATCAGTTCATTATCTCCAAATCCTCTCTTTGGGATAGTGACACCAAGTATGCCAACCCAAAAACTTAAAGTCCATTTGATTCATATATGCATTACTAAAAGAGATTGGTAATCCTCATTTCCTTTCTCATACTGCATAACCATAACACAAACAAATGGCGCATCACATCATTAAAATGTGTTTAGATTCCCCTTAATACATTTTGGCATGCCCACAACATACTTGGGGGCACCTAGGCCCCTCAACGATACAAATCCCAGATCTCAGCCAAAAACATCACTGAAACCCCCTTTCTCTAACAGGTCACACTTTTCAGGTCATTTCCTGGGATAGGTCGCAGTTTTTTGCCCAGTACCTGCTACCCAGGCCACAACACAAACCCCAAAAAATGCGACCTGGCCTATTCATGAGCTCTAGGTACCTATTAATTTTTAGTCCCTTGATACTTCACTAGGACCCATTGCATCCACGAAGTGTCTATTCACCTCTCCTCCAAATCGAATTTCCTCACTTACAACACTTGTACTGGGGACACCACTTTGCCTCCTTACTTGTCCTTGTTCGTGTTGATTTTCATCATGAGATACCCTATTGTACTCATGTTATTATGGTCCCCCATTGGACCTTTACTGTGTGGCAGCACCATCGAGTCGCCCTTGTTTAGAGCATCCAAGTTGAGTCATCATCGCATTCATGGAATCTATCCCGAGTCCCTTTGTATCCTGCTATAGCCCTCCATCCTTCATTGCTCGGTCCCTCTCTTGTGTCGCACATTATGGCCTTCAGTCCCACTGTCCCCTATCCCTCATGATATTGTGTCAGTCGCTGCTAAGCCATTCATGCCCTTTGTCCTCTAACAAGGGAATTCGTCCATCCGCTACTCAGTATCCCTCATTCCATCATCATCATTAGTGTCTATCTGTTCGTCACTCTACTATTTTCCCTCGTGCCTTAGTTGGGGTTCTCTTATTGCCTCACCTATGGCGGACCTACTTCTGTCAACATCAGCTCATTTATTCCAGAAGTCAGGTCTAGGGGGCAGTGTACCTTGGTTTGAGCTCTTTTCATCATGATTGTGATCTATACACTTGATGGTCCAGTGATGCAGCAACAACTATTGGTGATTCCCGGGTGTGTGTGAGATGTCTCAACCCTCATGAGGGGGTGGCCCTGCAGGTAGCCCCCCATATGCCCGGATGATTTCTTCATTTCCGCCCTTGATGCAGCTCCTCTCATTTGATCATATCAGCCTCAACCACTTGCAACGCCTCTTCGATTTGCACGTATTAGTCAGATTTTGCGAGCCCTTCCCCGTGTGCAGGGGGCATTTGGGCGTATTTATATCTCATGTACTCAAATCTTATTGTATAAGTCCTGACGATTCTTCCAGGCATGACATGTATGTGGGATTCATCATTCTAGTTATCTGGCTCATGTTTAGGCCAGCACTGGTTTTACTATTGTGTTCCGTGGTTTTCCGGACGCCTTCTTGTGTGTACTATTGTCTCGGCGGACATAGGTATGCCTCCCACGCCGCCTTTAACAAAGGTACCACCTCATAAACTAGAGACTTGTTGCACCTGTAAGTCTCGTCTCCTCAGGGTCCAGTCCTTTCACGCTTTAGACTACCTTACATTCTTCTCTCTCACTTCCCTCTTACTACCTAGTGATTGAGTTTTTACAATGTACTTCGGTCATACAATTTGCTCCTAACACTCGTACGTTGGGGGTCAATCTGTTACAACATTTTTTGGTCATCTAACCTGTTACCATTAGATGAACCCAAGTACACCATATAAGACCAATTTTACCCTAAGTAAAATTGCTTTCACCATGAAAAATAACATTTGCATATATTTCCTAGTCACATTTAACCCAAAACAAAGAAGTTAATTAAATAAATCATTATTTATTTGATTATTTCCTAAGAATAAATTATTTAAATCACTATTTAAATACTATTTCTAGTTAAATTTGACTAAATCATTTTTAAATAATTAAATAAACCATTATTTATTTAATTATATTCCCATCATTGCCCTAAAATAATAAATAAATCATTTATTTATTTGTTATTTCTAAATAAAGGAATTGACCCAAGTCAAAAATCATTTTCCCTCCAACAAATATAATAAAATATTCCTAAAGGGTGATTCTAGAACTTGCTTGATAATATTTTATTCATACACCGAGTTCTAGAACACCCCAATATTTTGTTATAAATAGAAGGGTTCTCCCCATTCATTAATCACCTCCATTGCATTAGATCACTCTGGATCTTCTCTTGGTCACCATTTTCCATTTTGCTCAGTGAACTCCCATTGAGTTCCATGTTTTGTTTTTCACAATAGTTAGAGAGAGAGACCATTAATCTGAAACACTGAGGACTTCCAAGAACTCATCCCACTGAGGAGAACCGGGAAACACCTTTCTTGTTTTCCTCTCAGGTGCCCCATTCTTTGATATAATAAAAAAATTCTTTTAAACATATGTGTTTCTTGTCTTTATTCCATCGATGCATGGAGCCAATTTCGATTTTATCTTGCTAATGCCTTATGTTAGATTCAACTTTTTAGCAAAGAAACTTAAGATATTTTGCAGCCATTATTGATGTTAGGGCTACTTGGTATGCGTAGCTAAAGTGATCTTTTACGACGAAAGAATCATACTAACACTATTTAAGCCCCTAAACCTCAAAACCCCTAACCCATTTGACCCCTTAAACCCTAAACATGTAAACCCCTAACATATAAACCCCTAAACCCTAAACATATAAAACCTTAAACATATAAACCCATAACATATAAACTCCTTTATAGTCATTAGAAAGCTAGTCGTTATTGAGTTAGTTATTTAATTAGTTGTTAAGGAGATTAAATAATTATTAGTTAATTAGTTATTAGGGGATTCTTTAAGTATTCAAGAAAAATTAAAAAGGTTAAAGATAATATTAAATTACTTATTAAAAATATTTAATTAAAAAAAAATTAATTATTAAAATATTTCAATATTTTTATAAATATTATAATTATTTTAATAACTATTTGGATTAACTAAAAAGTATTACAAATTCATATGTAAAAAGAGGGAAATAAGTATCTTAAATTAGAGAAAAAGGATAAAGAAAGAAGAGGAAATTACCCTAAACATATAAAACCGTAAACATATAAACCCCTAAAACTTTTGATTAAAACATTTAATAAAACTCTCAGCCGAGAGTTTTCAAAACTCTCGGCCTAGAGTTTCATCGGGTAAACTCTCAGGCGCAAACTCTCATCCGAGAGTTTTTTAAACTTTCGGCCGAGAGTTTGGCCGCACGGTTAAATGTAACTTTAGGTGGGTTAAACTCTTGGTCGAGAGTCTTATAAATTTCTCGTCTGAGACATTATCTCGGTCGAGAGTTTCTGGGCAACGAAAAACCCAGAAAATTCTGCAGTTTTCAGGAACCTGCAACTTTGGAGGGGCGGAACACCTATAAAAACAAAATGCTATATGTCGGACCAAGTATCATTAGATTCATCTCTGAATCTAGTTTTTGATGATATGAGATTTGTGGAGTTTCATTAAAAAATTCAATTTTTTACTAAACTGTGTCACTGTTGAATTTCATTGTTCGAAAAATTGCACTGAATGAAAATTCAATAACTTTCAAATGAGGACACCAAAAAATTCAAAAAAATCATATTGCACTTCCTCTCCCTGTCTACTTCAAAAGGGTACTCTCATTTTTCCTATTGACGATCACATTGAAAATAAAATCAAAGGATCATAAAATGTACTGAAACATCACTGTTTTTTTGTCTTCGTCCATTTAAAAAAATAATTAAAAAATAGTGATTTAATCCAAAAATTACCGAAAAATACTCTGTGCACTAGTGCAATATATGCAGATTATGATGCTAAGGTTTTTTTCCAAAAAATGAATAACCTTCCCTAAAAAAAGTGAAAGATCATAAAGTGACTATTTATGTTTGCCTGAAAATTTCAAGTATATGCAGTTAGTAAACAAGAAATTTACCCCTCTATATGTCAATATTTTTTTTTTTAAATATGGGTATGGAGGTAAGACAATTCTCTACAATTCTTGTTTTTATGTCAAAGCATAATTTGCAATAAAAATATGAGTTTAGTGGAGTTGAAGTTGAAAAACATAGAAAATTATAATTTTCAGCGTCAAAAAAGGGCAAAAAGTGTTTCCCAACTTCACATTTTCACCTGAAATACAAGTGTGAAAGAATAAACACTGGAAGAACTTCTAGCACACACATAAGTTTTAACACAATTATTTTTGGACAAAAGTCCCCGGAAAAACCCAACTCGAGAAAATCAGTGCAACGGATGAGGGTTTTATTTTATTATGCAACAGAGAAATTTGAGTACATCTATGGACGCCTAACTGGCAGAAAATCTGGGAAAAATATTGAAGGGAATTACCCTTCTCCCACAAGCGATCTTTGGCACGACTGGCTTTCAGTAAACTGGTCATCCAAACGTCGGTGTGAGCCCCTCTACTCTGTCTCCCACACATGTGGCTCGAAACTACCTCTAATGAAGTCGTTTTGCCTCCAACTACTGAGGAAATCATCTCTCTGGCCTTCTGGAATCTATGTCCGACCTATGGAACTGAGAACGGTTTTTCTCACCACCAAATCTATATGTATGTTGAAGCTACTGCGCATAGCCTCTGTGTTGCCTCTCTAGGATAACTCGACCCTCTTGTTGTTGCCTCTCTGGATCTGGAAATCTTTTTCCCAGATCATTTTCCCTGCCCCTCTCACACTGCTTCAATGTCTCTGACTCTCGCTTCGGAAACTTATTGTTGCAACTCTGAAAATTGATCTCCCAATGAAATCGAACTCTTCAATTGTTTTCCACATTACCACATCGACCTCCTATTATAATTATATGTTGGAGCACTAACGGCCAAGATTAAAACTTAATCAATGGCTAGGATCATTTTTGGGTCGATCTGTGTGAGTTTCTAGACTATTCTAGTCTTATCTCAATTAATATTGATTAATTTACCATATTCCCGAAGGTTATACTTAGGAAATATTTAAAAATCGGTTAATAATCTAATTGAGATACTTCTAGGCGGAATTTCTAGAAACGACAGAAACGATTTCTAGGTTCTGTAGATCTCATGTGTTCTAGCCTCTCCACAAATTTTCGTGGCTAGAACACATCCGATGCTACAAAAAACTAACATTTAGTATGTCTATGCATGTGTAAGACAAGTAGGGCATATATTCATTTTTTTCCCCGAGGTCTAGTGTTGGAACCTGGGCTATAATACCCACTTGTAACACACCCCTTCTAAGACTGAGGTGATTATAACTTAAACTCGGTTCCTAAGATGATGATGATGAGAATGGGGTTTAGAATTTTTTCTACTATTTGTAAAAGTGAGACCTGAACAAAAACTTAAACATTTCATACTATGGGTTTTTCTTCTTCGTACTACTTGTGGTCTTGGTTGCTCCTTTGCATCGGGAACCTCTTGTGGTGTAAGTTGTTCCTTTGGACTAGTAAAGATATGTAGGAACCCCCCTTCAAACAAAAATAAATTCATAATCACATTATAAACTATATGAATAAAAAACTGAATATGAATATCTTAAATTATTGTGGAGTTGAATCAAAGATGTGTTCATAATCTCTGGAAAACACATATCATAAACATAGTCATGTATGAACTGTGGTATAATTCCCTTTCATTCATGGTGGAAGTATGCCCACTCGATAATACGCACATACTTGGACGTTAAATATGAAACAAGCTTGACATTTGACAGCCATTTAAAAGCATGTACTTTTAGGCCATTTAACAAAAGTAATTGTTTCCACATATAGTATAATTTCTATATGTGTATTACAAAATTTTGCATGCACAATGTATGGTGCAATGCAAATGGATTTATAATAGAAAGAACTTGCTTATACTGCGAAATGAAGAATATTTTTTATTCTCAACTTTATGCCACTCTAAATCATGCATAAATGGATTTAAACAAACATGAAAAACCTGGTCAATGGAAATATGGATCATGCAAACTAAATTTGCATCACAATGCACAATGAATGTGTCTAAACGGTTAAAACTTAATACCCAACCTGCATTACCAGAAAAATGCAAGACTGCTAAAGAGTTGAAATGCACTTCACACAATGAATGTGTCTAAAAGGTTAAAACTTAATACCCCAACCTGCATTACCAGAAAAATGCAAGACTGCCGAAGAGTTGAAATGCACTTCACTTTACAATCCAACTACTGCATGTTTATAGTATGTCTGGTGTACATCTGTAAGCATGGATATGAACTTACAGACATTTTCTAAGACATTGTACATTAAATTTTAGATTCTCAGCTTTATCTCATTCTAAACATGCATAAATTTAAACCTTCAACAACTATGGTACTTTCCAGATTTGTTATTGGTGCTATACATGCAATTAGAGTTTTAGGCCATGTTTTCCCCTATGGGTTGCACGAACAACCAAAGTTTTCCTTTTCCATACATCAGTTGGGTATATTTCAATGGGGAGGATTTAATTAGTTATAATTGCGCAGTAGGAATCTGTTGTATTACTACGAGTTTTCTAAATACTATTCCACTGCCCAAACCGTAGCAAAAACCATAGGACGCCATTAATGAACATAACATTATAGTCCTTTTATAATAAAGCCATATATAAGGATCATTTTGTTTAATTTAATGAGCAAGAATGATGAATATGTCATGGTGCGAGAGTTCCTCCTGTACCCAAGGTTGGCCTTTACAAACAGAAACAAATATCCTTGCTTTAATGGGACAAATTACAGTATGGTTGCATGACGTATCTCTGAGTTTGGTTCCAAGAACTGCAAATCAATGTTCCATAAATTGCTATGAAGATACCATTCTTGGCTAATTTGCTTACATGACACACATATACACTCTTTAATGGGACAAATTACAGTATGGTTGCATGAGGTATCTCCGAGTTTGGTTACAAGATTAACTGCAAATCACTGTTCCATAAATTGTTATGAAGATACCATTCTTGGCTAATTTGCTTACATGACACACACATATACACTCTCTCTATTCATTATCATACTTTGTTTTAAGAAGCAAAGACTATCTACCACAATGGTTACAAACAACAGTAAAACATGTTATAAAATAATTTGCAAGAAATGCTAGAATCGTGAGTTGGATAACAGTTCTTAACTCAACTAACGAAAGACCTTTCGTAGAGCATCCTCTTAACTGTGTAACCCAGTTTCAATGTGAGAGACTTCACCTAGGACAGATTCCAACTTCAATAGTATCAAAAATATGTTTAAATAGAGTTGGGGTTTCGAGTTTCATCAGTCCACGGTAACATTAAAACTCGAATAACAAAACAGAACATGTTTACATATATATCCTTCCCACTCAGATATTTGCACTTAAATTACAGTTTCAGGTCCAACCTCACATATAAGTCTTTGTTTGGCATCGCAAAGCAAGTTTCATTATGGATCATCGTAAGGGACATGATTCTGGTAATGAAATCCTGGGTCATTGACAAGGCCGCAACACCTTTGCCAAAATGAAAATATAATATCAGT
This sequence comes from Pinus albicaulis, assembly GCA_034641835.2. NCBI lineage: Eukaryota > Viridiplantae > Streptophyta > Pinopsida > Pinales > Pinaceae > Pinus > Pinus albicaulis. The sequence continues at coordinate 46,703 of JAXQQM020066298.1, read as the reverse complement.
TTAGGATGTATCGTTGCTAAAGCAGGGGGTCACAAACTCGGTGACCAGTATAGCAACCATTTTAATTAGTGAAATGCAACATGGATGGAACAGTGAGTATTTCGTTATTGTGGTGGTAGATTCGTTCCTTGTATATTGGAGTGGAATTGACATTTAGTCAACTTTCAAACTATGGGTAGGCAATTTAAAGAAAAATGGCACTGCCCTAACTCCAAAGCACGAAAATGTTAATCACATTTGCAAGCGAAGGGCTGGCAGTAAAGGAGAGACTTGTGAAGAAAAAGGTGAAGAGGCAAAGGAAACTGTAGAGGTTCCAGAGCTTGTTCAGCAACCAGTTTCTTTAAGAAGGTTTACAAGGGAAAAAAGAACGCCTAAAAGGTATGAAGATTTTGCTTCATTCTTTGCATTGATTACTAAAGATGGGGAACCTTCTCGTTATCAGGAAGCAATGGATGATGCAGATAGGGAGAAGTGGAAAAAGGCTATGGAAGAAGAAATGAATTCCTTAGCCAAGAAAAATACCTGGGATCTTGTAGAACTTCATGAAGGGAGAAGTGTTGTTGGGTGCGAATGGGTCTTCAAATTGAAGAGAAAATTTGATGGAAGTATTGATAGGTATAAGGCAAGGTTGGTTGCAAAAAGGAATTCTCAGGTTGAAGGTATTGATTTTCATGAGATTTTTTCACCAGTCGTTAAACTTGTTTCTATTCGTACTGAGTTAGCACTAACTGCAATACTTGACATTGACCTAAAACAGATAGATGTTAAAACAACATTTTTTCATAGTGATTTGAATGAAGATATATATATGGATCAGCCAGAAGGTTTTGTACAAGGTCGCAGCAGAATATTACTTTGCAAGCTCAGGAAATCATTGTTTGGTCTGAGGCAGTCGCCCAGGCAATGGTACAAGAAGTTTGACTCCTTCATGGTGAGCCAGAATTTTATCATAAGTGAGTATGATCATTGTGTATACTTCAAAATTTTCAATGGAATATTCTTTATCTTAGTGTTCTATGTTGACAATATGCTTATTGCAAGCAAAAGCATGGAAGAAATCAACAGGTTAAAGGCTCAACTCTCTACTCTAGGACATTTGATATGAAGGATCTTGGAGTGGTAAAACATATCTTGGGGAAGGAGATACACAGAGATAGGAAGAATGGTAAGCTTTGGTTATCACAACAGAAATATGTGGAGAAAGTATTTGAAAAGTTCGGTATGAACAATGTGAAACTTGTTAATGTTCCATTAGCTTCCCATTTTAAGCGTTATTCGGATTTAATTCGAAGAACTAATGAAGAAAAGAAGTATATGTCTCGTGTACCATATGAAAATGCAGTATGCAACTTAATGTATGTGATGCTATCTACAAGACCTGACATTTCACATGCAGTTGGATTTGTCAACAGGTTCATGGCAAATCCAGGGGAAGAACATTGGCGAGCAGTGAAATGGGTGCTTCGATATTTGAGAAGCACAAGTGACCATTGCATCAGCGTTGATGGTCGTGAAGGTTCAAAGTGAAAATATGTGGATGTTGATTATGCAGGTGATTTGGACAAAAGGAGATCTACTACAGGTTATGTTTTTGCCCTTGCATGTGGAGCAATCAATTGGATGTCAAAGCTTCAAAAGACAGTTTCTTTATCCACTAGTGAAGTAGAGTATATAGCAGATTCAAATACCTGTAAAGAGGCAATCTGGTTAAAAGGTATGCTTGATGAGATTGGAAGGACGCAGGAGAAAGTGAATGTATTCTATGACAGTCAGAGTACTATTCATTTGGATACAAATCCAGCCTATCACAACAAGACCAAGCACATTGATGTAAGGTATCACTTTGTGAGATATGTAATCGATGGCGGCAAAGTAGTTCTCAAGAAGGTCTGTACACAGGGAAATCATGCAGACATATTCACGAAGCCAGTTACAGTAGAGAAGTTGAGATGGTGCCTCGCTTCTCTTGGCTTGAGGAAGAGATGATGAATGGGCATGGGCATGGGCAAGGAATGGGAAAATTGTTATCAAGGTGGATTTTGTTGAAATATGAAAGCTAATTATGTAATTAATGTAATTTTCCGGTCAATCGGTTTTATACGAAGAGGCAGTTATGTAATGAAGTAGCCTGTATTAAATTGGGATGGCCTGAGAGGCTTGTAACTATGGAGAATCATTATTGATTAATAGAGTTTCCAATCCCTTACACCGTGGAGGTTTCCTTGACACCCTGTCAAGGTCTTACCACGTAAATAATTGTGTATTTACTTAGTGTGTTGGTTTTCAATTTTTCAATTTAGTTATGTGCGCATTTCTTTGTTCTTTAATCAATTCCCGATTTCAATAAAACACGGACAGATTGCTAACGAGTTCTTCAAGCAGTTGTCACCCCCAAGCTTTAAGAGGTTGTCCTAACAACTTATTGTCTGCTTCATTGGGGATTTTGGAGGTTTAATCTACCTCCAGTGCTTTATTATAAAGGAATTTCATCATAGGTTAGTCTAGGGATTCCAGAGGCAAACTACCTCCACCCACCGGCGAGTGAGGGACTCTCCACCCCACTCATTTCAAGGACTCCATAGGTGAGAACCTCCACCTTGTGGTTGTTGTTTTAGTAGCTCCACTAGTGTAGGGAGTCCAAGAGTCCAGAGCCTACTGCAGTATTAGCTAGTCCAGGGAAATCAGAGGCCTGCAACCTCCACCCATTGGCCACTAGGGGACTCCATTGGCAAAAACCTCCACCCACTATTGAGTTTTGAACTTCATTCAATTCATGGCCACAAGGAATTATACAGCGTGTGGTGTAGCAAATCCAATTAAAAATAGGATTTTAGGGAATATAAAAAGAGCAGAACCATTGAGGCATTTAACATTGCTTCGGGAATATATTTTAACTCAACAAACACTTGAAGGCGGAGTCAAATAGCAGCTAGTCAAGAAATCAAGAGATATGTTTTCCGTTGTGAGGATATACCTACATTCATGCGATAAAGAGGTAAGGAGGTCATGCAATTAAATTTAGGCATCCGTAAATCATGGAACGAAATGCATACCTTAGCTACAACAAGTCTAGAAACATGTGTTCCTCTGCTGCGAAGTGTTTTTTTCTCTGCTGTAGATTTATTTTTCCTCTCTACCACCTCCTATTCCTTCTTTTTCTTCCATCCAGTCCTCCTAGCTTGCCCCCTCCCTCTTTCTTGTTGTCTAGTTTCAGTATGCAGCTAGCTAGGGCCTTTGTAGTTATGGTCTCGACCTACAGTTAGTTAGGGCCCTCAACTGGTCCAACCAATCTAGCGCAACCAAAAATTCCCTGCCTACCTTGTCTGCCATTTGTCAAATGTATTTATTTATTTATTTTTATTATTGTTTTTTTGCAATGTGCTTTATATGTTTTATAGTAACCTTTATATGTATGTTTCAACTTCACAATAATATTAACATTACTTATCTAAGGTTTACACACATAACCATATCTATGAAATTGAACATGAAAACATTTATAATTATTTATTCTAAGTCATGAAAACATTTACCAAAGTCATACGAGTGTAAAGTAACCAGGACAATGCATATATTATTTATACAAGTGAATCATGATCGGAACAACCAGCACCATATCTATACACTTTCAGGATGGTCGAGTTCATTACAAATACGACTCAATATCTCCAGTCTTGTTGAGAGAAATAAAATTATCAACATCCATGTAACAAACTTGTGAAGAAAAGGACAAAACTTTGAAACTGTGTTCTAATTTTGATTTGAAGAAACAGTAGTAAGATCTGGGTCACTAGTCACTGGTGGATTAGTAGAGTCTCCAGGAGGATCCGTGAGATCCCCCAAAGTTGAGTCTGGCACCAGATAACTCTCCACGCGACTCAAGTGAGAGTCAATATCATGAAAACAAAATCTTGTATTCTTTAACATATGTTTGATGTCCTCCAACTCATAACACGTTGTAATTTTCAACTTGCTTGTCCTTGAAAATTAACCATAACAGAGTGTCCATTTGTTGATGCAAGGATAGAGAATGCAAGAAATGAAGTCTCCTCTTTAGAAACCTACACAGATCCAGGACCCATTTCAGAGCATCACCAATTATTTCTTAATAAGAATGTTAGGAGCAATCACCTAACTCTTTGGACTCTTAACAACAAAATTTCTTTACGCACTTCAAGGGGGATGGAATTATGTACTTCAAAGGGGGTGGAATCAAATAAAGTTGCCATTGATTTGAATGCAAAAGGTCGGCCCCATTTAACTCCCACACTACCAACCCTGCCTCTTCCACTCGCCATCTTTGGTGAGGAGGCATAATCACCGAAGCAAGTGAACAATGTAGGCACCCACTAAAATAACCATGTACAAAAAATCAAACAAGCAGACGAGCCACTGCCCCTTCAATGCCAGACCAAAAGACAACCAAGTCGTCCCCCAAATTCCACACCAGAGGCCCAAATTCAAGTAAGGTTTGAAATTCACCACTAAAGACATAATACACCTAAAGATCCCCCACCATACCAAGACTTGAACACAGTGAATACCCAGATGGACCACAAGAACAACCTTGACACCAAAGGAAAATAGCAACATAAACTGGGTAAATTCTTATTGAAAGAAACAATTGAGCTCCTCAATTGGCTTAACAAAGCCCCAATTCACAAACCCAAAGAACTCCAGAGTTGTAAACCAGAGAGGTCTAAACAAAACCCTAAATAAATGCTAACTCTCCATTGAAAGAACAAGAAACCCTTCTTCTTTAATACCACATGTAAAAATGACCTAGGTACCAACATCCACACACTAGAACTAGACAGGGATAAGAAATACCTTTGAATTTGTTATCCATGAAGGGCGAAATCGAATATATAACCACCAATTCGAATATAGACCCAAGCTTTGTGGCATGCAGATAAAGAACGAAAAACATCAACCCCGCACTCTAACCAGCATGGACGAAATCACCAATAGAGCTACCTCCTCAAAAACAAACCCCAACGCATACACATTCAAATAGGGGCTTAAAGAGCTCGCTATCCACTGAAACCAAGTGCAAGAGGTTGAGGAATGAACCTCACCTCCACTCCCTTGCGCACCATACCTTCGCCACAGAGCAAGCATGCATTTATAGGAAAAGGATGTTGGGTGTAAAGGCCAAGTCCTCTCACTTGTCCCCTGCCACACCATGACCAAAAAGCGACAATTGTAATCTCGACACATCTTCCAAAACACCACCATTCCCTCGATCATTTGCATCCTTGTTAGAGAAAATAAGGATGTTACCTCTAATACAAAAATAAAAATAATAATAGAATTTAAAATGCATCACTCATCAAAATGTTATTGAAATTATAGCAATTAATATGTTATGGATAAAGAAAATTATGAATTAAATAAATAAAAGCTATAGCTTAGTTCTATTTAAAGGCATAAAAATTATGATATGGTATTTTTAAATCCAATGAATTCATTTTCATTAAAAAATAATCATGTTTCAAACCAAATTATTTTCATTAAAAAATAATCATGTTTCAAACCAAATTAATTCAAGGCAGAGTAAATCCTAAGACATTTTATCCATAACTTCTTGATATATTCAAGCTACCCTAAGGTTTAAAAGTCCTAAGAGAAGTGTCATGCACGGAGAGTAATGCTTAGGAGCTCCATATAAATGGATGCGTTCGAAATTGTTATAACATTTACACCCCTGGTATAATTGTGCATTTATAGATTGATTTTATATTTATATAATCAAGTTCTATGTAATTTGGTTGAAATTGTTATAACCTTTACATCTCTTGCGTAATTGTGCACTTATAAATTGATTTCATATAAAGAATACTGATGTAGTTTGGACTCCATTTAAATTAAGATGTTACTATAAAAAACAATTATGCATTTATAGATTGATTTTATATTTATATAAAAAAGTTCTATGTAGTTTGGTTGAAATTGTTATAACATTTACATCTTTTGAGTAACTGTGCACTTATATATTGATTTCATATAAAGAATACGGATGTAGTTTGGACACCATTTAAATTAAGATGTTACTATAAAGAAGATAGATGTAGTTTGGACACCATTTAAATTGAGATGTTACTGGATTGATCATTAAAGAAGATTGATGTAGTTTGGACATCATTTAATTTATTGCCGAAATAATATTTTTTATCAGAATTCATTTAAATCCAACAATACAATTTTGAGATTTGTTGTTTAAAATACATTTTTGACTGCATAAATAGATTCAGCACCTTGAAAACCTCTGAAAACATTAAAACTATACAGATTAAACAATTTAAACTCAAATTTTTAAAAATCTATCAAATTTTAATTAAAATTAACCAGAAAAAACTGTGATAAACTCCATTATTATTTTTACATAACAGTTAACTCATGAAATTCTTTGCGTTCATAATGAATGTCTTGTTCACGTAAGTTTATTATATCTCCCTCCATAATACACAATTTATAAATTATACAAATGAAATGATAATCTCCCTCCACCATTTCTTGGTGTTTGGTTCTATTATTCATGTACTCATCACCATCATTAAGTTGTTGCATGTGGAGTAAGCCAATCCATCATGTGTGCAGAGTTCTTTCTGTTATGGTCGTCATGAGCGATGGCGATGGTTGTTATAGTGTGGTTAGTGCATATCCTATCTAAGTATGGAACTTTTGATGGTTGTTACGGTGTGGTTATTGCATATCCTATCTAAGTATGGAACTTTTGATATTTAAGATCCAAGTATGCAACTTTTGATTGGAGATTGTTTTAATCTTTAAGGATTTTTTCAGCACGCAAAGTAACTCTTTATTTTCTTTCACTATAAAACCTTCTCTTTATTTTCTTTCACTATAAAACCTTCTAGCTAATTCATGTAGATTAGCTTGTCCAAATCCCCATGTAAAATTGTTTCTTTTACATTCATATGTTCTACTTCAAGATCAAAAGCTGCAACCATAAAGAAGAAATCTAATATAAGTCAACTTATCAATAAGAGAAAAAAAATTACCAAAAATTTAATACATTCTACCTAAACAATCTAATATAAGTCAAGTTAAACCATCTAATATAAGTCAACTTATCAATAAGAAGAAAAAAGTTACCAAACTCAATTCCTTCTACCTAAAATAACATTTTGCTAGTAACTAAACTTTATACTTCTCCACTTCACTCTTTGCATTCAAGTTTTTTGAAACACACATTTGCTACCAACCAGTTTTCTTTTAGCTAGCAATTCAAGCAGATCTCAAGCCTCATTCTTATTCAAGGTTGTTATTACTTCATCCATGACCTTCTTCCAGAGTTTACCATCTTCTAGGTCCACTACCCTATAATAGTTCTGAGATTATCATCAATGATAAACAAAACAAAACTAGAACAAAAATCAAACGGAGTATACCTTTCCAATTGCCTTCTTTCCTAAACCAATCTCTCCTTAATATTAGAGTATAAAGTTGTTCTTCTAAATCATATTCCTCTATTGAGTCACATTCTTCATCTTGCAACTCTAACCTTGCTACTTTTTTCTCCCTGGGACTTCATGTTTGGAAACATCTTTCATCTCTCTGAAAACAACTCAATTGTTACCATCTTCATGGTTTTTAGGTTTCAATGCTTATAATATTTTTAAACCTGAAGTTAAAACCAATAAAAATACAATTTTCAACTTTACTATAAGTTTGTAGTTTATCTATTTAACTGGTTCAAGGTATGTGAAGAACCTTTCTAAAACCTTCCATACTGTCAACCTTTAAACATGTTTCAGATTAGTACAGAAATTTTACTTGTAGGAAAATTTAAAAGCAAAAGCATAACTTCCAACTAGCACTATCTTGAGTTATCTCGTGATTTTATCCATCCCCATGGCTTACCCATCTTAAAATATCCAGGTTTTGCCTAAAACATGCATCTTCATGTGTCAAGGAATCTTCCCAAAACCTAAACTTCTCAGGTTTTGCCCAAAACATGCATCTACATGTGTTGAGGCATCTTCCCAAACCTAACTTCTTGAGGACTTCTTTCTCTGGTTTATAGATTTCTTCCCGAAACATAGACTCTTCGAAGACCTCTTTCTCCGGTCCCTAGATTTCTTCTAGGAACCTAAACTTCTCGAGCACTTATTTATCTGGTTCCAAGATTTATTTTCTCCTGTTCAGTTCTCGATGGGGTGCTACATTTCATTGCAGAATCGAAATCAGCAGGAAATCTTGTTCGTATTCAAGCCAAAATTGGCTTATATAAAATGTTATAAACATCTAATTGACAAGGTCAAAATTAACGCCTATCTAATTGACAATGTCAAAATTTCAGTGAAACTTAAATTGGCACAGAGCTCAAGCTCAACATGCTCTTATTTATATATGTATTCAATAACTAGACTGGAAGAAGAATGCAACCCCAATATTATAGGAAGACATACCCCATCAACTCCTCCCTGTTTAAATCTAAAGTGTCCTTCCAACTAACTGTGAAAACTTTCTCTGAACAACGGACTGAAAATCTGTTGCCCTGTGTATGGCGCTGACCAGAAAAGAAAACACCTGTCGTGGCTTTGGTGATAGAGAAATAACGGAGCTGTTCCTGAGCTCTATTCGTAACCATTCCAAGCTTGTTCTAATACTTTTCCCTTATTTAGTTGTCGACTATAGATTTCTGAAACTGATCCCTGGACAAGACAATAAGATCGCAACAATTTACATATGCAAGAGATTGCTTTTGTACAGAGAAACCCTGGGAGGCCAAGATAACTAACTCGGTTGTCAGGTCAAAGATTGAAGTTGGAACAGCTTTTGCAGCAGTGGATGTGGGGAGAAGTACAACCGTTGCCCAGATGTCGTCAAAAGTACACATTATCAAACAGTCCTTTGGAGATCAATCTGCATGAAAGTCAGCATCTGAAAAGATTCATCTGTGTAAGAATAAAAACTGGGGGCAGGTATCTGAGTGCATTGAACAGCCCATGGAATCCAAGAAAATGCAATGTACTAACTTGTCTGTATCTCTTGTCTGCATCTGTAAACTTTGTGTATCAAAGCTGTGTAGAGAACATAAAAGATACCTGAGATAATATATATAAATTATAAAATTTACCTAGAAGTGGATTTGAAACAATTTCCTTTTTCTCTGTTTTTGAGGCACCCAGGCTGACAATTATAGCAAGCACCATACTCAGAAGTACATCAAAGAACTTCAGCCATGTTAATTTCTTGTTCATATTGCCAGACACTAGGAATGCGAAAATACTAGTAGTGCTACGTGACACTGCGTTTGAGGGAATTGATGGATGATCAAGAGAGATTGAATGTGAGTTGGGCCAAAAGCCAAAATTACAAATGAACAATTGATTTTAGTTGTTTCAATCCATGTCGAGTGTGCTTTTTTTTCAACCTTCTTCAGACCAATTGGATGATCAAGGTTTGCGTTTACATTTGGTGAGGCAGATGTACATCGTACCTGTGGATCTGCTTTAATAAGTTCGTCTGTTGAGTTGGAAATGTCCACATGTGTGACTGTAATTGGTGGAAGTTACCTTTCATTCAACAAAGCAACTTGCAAAAGACTGCCATTCACAGAAGCTTTTAACTGCGACTGAGTATCTTGTTTGTTTTCTGTGGCAAAGTGGGACCAGAGATTCCATGCAAAGGCCTCCAATGAGTGATCAATGTCAACAATTGGAATAGAAACCAGAGAGACAAAGTTACAAATATATGAATAAGAAAAGGAAAGAGACAAACAACACAATAGCAAACATGGTTGCTGGTTGTCTTTCAGCTGAAAAGATTGGGAGACAAAATTCCATTGGATGACTGAGTGGAAGGAGTACCTGGATGAATAAAACAAGCTAGAGAAGGAAGTTCCAGTAACAATTGAGCAATGCCATAAATTAATTAAACTGTGCCAATCCTGCAACTGTCTTTTGTGCAAAAGACTCATAACTCCTATTTGTCTGTTATCAAACCTTGGTTGTTAAGAGGAGGTGCAGAAGCCAGAGGTGCCTAAGTAGCGTTACCACTCAAACTAGTAGGGGTCCTAAAAGGGGATCCTTGGAGGGCTAATACCAGGTCAAGAGAAACAATGGAGCAATAGTTCATTGTCACCTCAGCTATGGCTCCCTACTCTTTACGGACTTTCACCAATGAGAGGAGACCCACTATAATAAGGATCGCGAAATGAATGAATCAATGATAGAGTGAAGGGGTGATCCTGAGGACCTATTCACAAGAGAGGCTCAAACGCATAGCTTGCTTGCTTTGGAAGGCAAGGTTGAAGGCTCTCAAGGGAGGGCTCAAAGAGAATTTCAAGGTTTAGGTTTAGGATATGAATCTTATAATGGAGGTCCATAAACCCTAAAATTCTTGTGAAGGCTCGGATTCCAGGTGATCTTTGAAGAATTATCTTTAATAGTGTGTGGGACCACACCGAGACCAAGTGAGCCCGGGTTAGGTCAAGGGAGGAGGGTTTAACAACCAATGATATGCTTGACCTAATCAAGGAGGAGAGGGGATCAAAGAAGGAATTTTCAATGAAAGATAATGCAATGATCCTATTGAGATTTCTAGCCTAAGGAAACCAGGGGCAAGAATCGATCTTCAAGCTAGGGTTTGTGATATCTCAAGATCCCACCATTGGAATCTCATGAAATTTTGAGGGCTTCTTGAGGGCACCAGCACAGTTGTGGACTAAAAATTGAAGTGTTTGGATGGCTAGATTGCGAGATAATTGATGCCCTAGCTGACCTATGTAGGCTAGGCCTAGAAAAGAGGGGAAGGTGAAAGAAATAAGCTTTGAGGTGATCACCTATTGAGGACCAATGCCTAATCCTTTTGGGGAGATTGGAGTCAACTAGAATTATGACTATGAACTTTGGATTTTCTATGTCAAAGAGGCCTCAAAGACAGTTTCGCTTAGCATTAGAGCAACAACAAAAGCAACTTCAAGAGCTTTATAATTTGTTTTGCAAAATAGATGCCTTATCAAGATGAATTTCAATGATAAATCATTTGTAGGAACATTCACTCATAGTACATGACCCATACATGAAGCATCACTATCTAGAAACAAAAAATCAATTTTTCATAAATGGATGCAGTAAATTAGCCCTAGTATAGTGAAATCCCAACAACAATGTATGTGACAAAATAGAAAGAAAGAATAACATTAAATTTCACTTACATGTATTAAAAGTATATCCAACCATCAAAACTTTGTCATCAAGAAGCACCAAGACAAGAAAAAATAATCCAAACATCAAATTTCATTCAATGCTCCAAAAATTTGTCCAAGAAGCATAGCGAAGTTCTCTAAAGAAATACAAGTCCAATCCAAGTGATGATGCTAAAATGAATTCACATCACTTGTATTTATACACCTCCAATGAGTTCGATTTAGCTAATTAGGCCTACATTAGCCCCTACAATAAAATAATGTGCAAAATAACTAACTTTTGGGGGCACACAAGTAACCTCATGGGTCTCCAAGTAGATCGAAGATGCTTGTAAACCATCTGCAAGGGCTCGGATGATGGTGCAATTGATGCCACATCATCATATAGGTCTTGGGTCATCTTCCAAGTGCATGGTATAACTGTGGGGTCAGTTGGGCATGGTGAACCAAGTGCATCTTCCTTATCTAATAGGCGTATCTCTAGCAATCTATGAACATATATGGGGATCCATGGAGTGTTGTCTACTGCTATGGAGACCCATAGCTCTCTACACACACGCTACATGTGTCAATGTAGCCCTCTGAAAGGTTTGGACCCTGTATAAGGAGACCAAACCCAAAATGGAGACCATCTGCAATTCTGCATAAGATCCAATGTGTTCCCTAGTCTTCCAATACAACAAACAAGTCATTTAAAGAAATCGAGTTAAAGAGCTTACAAAACATGGACAACATGTGGGCACTTCATAATGGCATGTGCTAATGTCTCCAAGCTCCAAAGGGGGTTAACCAAGTACCCTATTAGGCAGTTTTTACCTTTAGAGGGGATACTATGTCCAAGGTACATCCATTAAATGGTGGTGGCATGTGATAAAGAGATGAATGGAATAGGGAATGGAAGGGGCAAACTTGGGCCACATCTTGGGGCACAAGGGTAGCTAATAAAGGAAACCCGCACTCGAGTATATAATGTATAGGAGGGAGCAGCGTTGGTGCATGAGATACCCCATCCATTATTTTTCCACCCTTCTTTATAAGTTTTTTGTCTTTTATGATTTTTCTTTGATTAATTTCTCAAGGCTCAAAGGATAAGAGCATGATGTGTAAGGTATAGCAATGGATACCCTTTTCAAGGCAGAGTGGTTCATTGCCCACCAGGGGTTGGGACAATCATGGGTTCCAAAATGATAAAGGAAGCTCATCTAGGGCTTATAGGAACCAGGGTGATGGCCATGGGTATGGGGTAGAGCCCATGCATTTGGCTTTTGCCCACATGCTAAATGTGTTTGTCCCGACCATCTTTTGCATTTTGTGGTACATTTTCCTATTGAATGTTGCCAATTATGTTTTTACTTTTCTTTTCAACTGCATCAACCTCTGGGGCATCGTTCCAAATCTGACCCAAGATGAGGGGAAGAGGAAGGGGAGGTCAACCCTATGTGGACCCAATGGGGAAATGTGGACCCAGATGGAAAGAATAATGAATGGAGGGGGAGTAATGTGTGTGGATGAAGGAGCAGTACCATGCAACCAAAGTCGGGGTTTCCCATGTAGTACCACCCTAATACCCAATGGTCAATAGAGGAGATCCCACAGGACTAAAATCCAAGGGTAACATCCAAAATAGGTCTAGGGGACAGAAGCACGGACCTAGCCCACTCTTTCCTCTGAATCCCCCCATTAATCCATGCCCAGAAGTGTCCATGATAAGCAAACTACAATACTCAATTACTAAATGACAAGGCATACCTTTAGGTTCAGGAGGCCTACCTTCAAACATACGATCATGACAGATGGGTGAAGGACCACATGGTTGCCTCAGGTGGCAAACAAATGGCACAACAAGCTAGATGGCGGTAGCAAAGGGATTATGGCTATCAGCTGAGGACCATCGTGGAGAAAAATTTATCCTAGGGATATCACCCACAAAATGGTGGGTAACAAGCAGTAGGCAGAATAAGGGGATCAACAGGAGGGCATGTAGCATGGGACAAAACAGTGTTCAAAGAAGGCTCCAGCACTAGTTGTAGAGAGATAGGTAAGGGATTGAGAGGGGATGGTTCTATTGCAAAACAAGGTGCATAGGAGGCGAAGATAAAGTTGTTAGAGGAAGCAAATTTATATTATGATATGACATTTTAGTAGTGATAAATCCCAAACTTGAAATAACAATGAGGAGGGGATATGTATTTGGAGTTGGGGAAGTTGCAAAGATGTGACATGTTATCCAGCTTAACTGGGCACACCACACAAAGAGAGACACCATCGAGCAGGCTAAATTGACACTTCAACATTTCCAGACAAGAGTAAGGGGTGTGTATTGTGGAATATGTGAGCTTATACATTGTGTCATCTTTGGAAATTGTATTGTTGTTACAGGGGGCATCAAACAAGGCCTGGTGTTAACGCTGGCAAGGGATCCCCAAGAGTAAATCAATACAGTTGAGGGGAGAAACATCACAGTGAACTATGTCATGGAAAGAGCCAACGACTACAATTATAGATCAATGTTTGGTTACCCACAAACAGGTTCCATCCTTTTCCACCTGACCCAACTGATAAGGAGATGGATGACTAGTGGTGGGAAGCTAGAGATGGTTGACAAAGTTGTGGACACAAGATCCTTTTGACTGTCATTGTCAAGAACCAACATAGCTATCTGATCTTTCACTTGACAGTATTGTGTAAAGTGGAGGTCATTAACGGAGGTCATTGAATTGTGGGTTGTGAGAGGCAAACTGTAATAGGGAGTGGTAGGGTTATGGAGAAAAATCATCTCAGAACCCGGAGCAATGGTAGTGTGTAATGATTGCTCCAAACAATCAACAAAGGATTGCTCAACGTACAATGTCTTCATGGCATTCTGGTGTTGGAGATATTAGCACTCTACACAAAAATGTGTTTAGAGTCTTATGGTAATAACACCAATGTACTAGGTGTTGGCAAGAGGGTGAACCAAGAATAGGAGTAAGTGGGGATTGCAAATGATGTGGAATTAGGATGTGGGGTAGGGAACCAAGAAGTAGGGAGGTGAGGTCTCTTATCAAATTCGTGTTCAATAGTTAGGGATCTCAAGAAAGCATGGACAACTTTTTGGCTCTCAAAAAGATCACTTCATTGGGAAAAATAGGGAACAGGATGTTGAAAAGTGTAACAAGGATCGATCTTCATATTGACTATGTAATTATGCATTTATGTAAAAAAGAAGACAGATAATAAAATATATTTTTTGTATGCTTGCCTCGTGGGTTTAAGAGCAAGGTTTTATTATAGGTCAATAGACTTCTTCTTGATGTCTATTAGGATTTGTCTTCTTGTTAAAATGTATTTAAGAGTCATGTATATGAAGTGTCTAGTCAAAGGAATATGCCTCAAGACCTTGTCATTTAACCGAGAAGAAATGGCTCAAGACAACCCTCAATTAAACCTCCTTAACACTGGAAAATACCCTCTACAAGTCGGCCTATAAACAAATTTTCAAGTCAGCCTCACTACATATGGACAGGTCGGCTCAATCACAGGGGGGAACAACTATATATACCCTATATATACTGCGCATAAAAACAGAGAGAAAAACTTGCATTCCTCTGTGATTTTCGTATAGCAATTTCAGGAAGAAGGTTGTGGATTACAAACTGAAGGATCAGGGTTATACAGTATGAAGAAAGTGCACAGGACGGGTGATATAATATCATATAATATGTGAAGACTTGCAGACAAGTCTGGAACAGAGAATGTGGACAAGTCTAAAACAGTAATGCGGTCAATCCTGAAACAGTATTGTGGACAAGTCTAAGAAACTTCAGTGGTATATAGTTGAACTAAGTGTGAGAACAGAGTTATAGTAAGTGTGAAGTAAAGGGCCGAAATAAATGCAGGAACATGACAGTATCTACTGTGTAGAACTAGACCATACTAAGTGCGAGAAAGCACTGTACTCAGTGCGAAATTACAAGTTTGTACTTTGATGCGGAAGAGAAACAAACTCACAGTGAAGTGTGAAGTCATGTAAGGGTTGCCTAGTGAAGTATTCAAGGCAGGAAAAAGGTTATCTACACAATGATAAGGAGGCATGTTATAAGGGCTGCATATAAAGGATTATGTACCACTATCTTGGGTATAAAATTTAGATCAGAAGAGCCAAGAATGATCCAAGGTAAAGGAGAAATTGAAGATTAGAGACCGAGCTCTCTAAGGCTGGTGTTGAACGGTGCAGACCGGTGCATGAATTTGTAGGAAAGAAGGATCAACTCAAGGAGTCATTGACAAAGCAGTGATAAGGTCTTGAAGGCATATAAAGGTCAAGGGTCTCTGTCATGGTCATGGTGCTTGTCATCTGAAAGTTTATAAGAAGAATTTCTTGCGGGTTTTCCTCTCCAAGAGAGAGAGGTTTTGGCCCTGACTTGAAGAGCCTAAATTTGTGTCTCTTGTGTTTTTGATAATTGACTTGATGAAAGATATAATAAGCTAAGAAGAAAAAACATAAGTAAAATAAGTAAGCTCACAAGTAATTATCAAGTAGAGAATTTGAATTAATCATCGCCCTACCAAATTCTCAACACAAGGCACAATTAAATTTTAAAATAAGTACCTCTTCATATTCTTGGATGCGTCGCTGGATCTGAGTTTCATGAACACAACAATCTATAGTTGAACGGAATGTCCAGGAAATTAAGTGAAGTAGTAGCCAGTGACACGTGAGGTTTTGCAAATAACCTGGAGGATAGAAGTGACTCTCGTGTAGTGAGCGGTCTGAATGTTGATGTGTCTGATCGGTTTGTATTGAGTTCTATGTACATTTTTGAAGCATATGATTTGGTCTGCTACCAAGCTTGTGCTACACCTTCCAGTTGGCACTCAACGAACTACAAATTGGTAACTTCTCTCATCTCTAGCTTGGTTTTAAAGTACACGGTAAGACTATGTACATAAGAGTCCAAGACATTGCCATCCATCTAGCCACCATACGGGGGGGGATTGAGGTGGGTATCCAAATAGAAGCTGGAAGATGCAGAGTCTGACTATGAGTGTGCAAGTTCCTGTAAAGCCAGGATAATCTCATGTGCAATGCTAGAAAAACAGGGTTCTGAATCCTCCAAAGATGGCTCACGTTGTGGAGGCATTGTGTTGGACTAAGATGTGGAGGCATTGTGCTGGACTAAGTTATAGTTGTAAGGAGGGTGGGAAGAGTTACAATGCACAGAAAACTAGAGGGAAACCAAGTTTGTTGGAAATGGATCAGAGTAAACCAAGGTGAAAATTGGACCGTGTGAGAGGGAGAACCTCCAAGAAAACTTAGCTTGGGGCAGAAATGATTTATTCTGGGTGGGTGTTGAGACCAACAAAAGCCAAGACATCTACCAAATAAATTAGATACGTTGTGTGCTCGCCTATAAGAAGTACCCAACTAAATAATATTGTTGTCTGGAAATAGATATGGTCTTGCAGAAGACTAGGAGAGATGAAACGATATTTACCAGATATGGAAAAGGAAAAATTTTGCACTAAGGCAAAAGATTAAAGCACTCGTTGGACTATAGTCATCATTGGAGGCAAACTTTTATGCAAAGTTGTGAGGAACTTTGTGTGGCAGAGTGGTTGTGCACTTCTTTGATGCTAAAGCTTCAAAGAGCATGGCACCAATGGAGGAGGTTGCAAAAAAGCAATGTTGCACGACTTGTACTCGTATAAGACTCGTCTCGCTATTGGCTCGGCGATCCATATAAGACTCAAGAACGACCCGTATAAGACTCAGCAAAAATTTCCTTCCATTTTCCCTTTCCCTCCACATGATCTCCAAAAGAAAATTAAATAAATAAATAAATAACAAAAAACAAAAACAAAAAAATCGAATTGTGAGGGTCTTATGCGAGCCATATGCGGTTCTTCACGGGTTCAATGCGGGTAGCCAGGTTTTATACGGATTTTGGCGAGTACGGGTAGAAACCACAAGTTCTATGCGAGTGACTCGTCTCGCTATAAAACCCGTCAAGACCGGCCTCGCTATAAAACCCGTCTTATACGAGTTGTGCTACACTGCAAAAAAGGAAACAAAAACCGTGCTATAGATGGAAGAAGCAGATCCCTGAGTGCCAAATGAGGTTAGGAAGGCTGAAGCAGATCTCTTTAAAGGATACAGAATCCTGAAGGAGGAGGGCACAGATCCCTTCTGGTGACTGCAAAAGCCAGAAGGGAACCGCTCTGATACAAAAATAATGAGGTGCTAAACACATTTCATTGCAGAGTCATTCAGAAATCAGACCAATAAAGCAGAAAATCTTACTGCTCTTCAAGCCAAAAACAGCTTATATAAAATTTTAAAACTATCTAATTGACATAGTCAAATTTAACAATTATTTAATAGACAATGTCAAAAGCCAACTGAAGCCAAAATTGACATACAGCTCAGCCTCAATACGCACTTATTTATGTCTATTTATTAACTAAACCCAAAGAGGAATGCATCTCCAGTATCACAAGGAGATGCATTTCACCGATTTTATGTTAAAGAAAACCATTGCAGACTCTAAACTCCCTAAGAGTTCACACCCCACCAAGATCCTTATATTATGCCCAGATAAGATCCTTTTCGTGCACCATTTTCAGTTGATCCTTGCTACTGGATGTATTTTCAGAATTTATGTTTTTTTTGGGTGGCCTAACAAGAAACAAACAGTTTTGCTGATTTTTGTTGAGGGAAAAATAATGAAATACTTGTATCCCATAAAAAACTTGAATACTGAAAATATTCATCTAGGAGTAAGGATCAACTGAAGCTACCGCTGTCCAAGTGAATTTATTGCGAAAAATTGCTGAAATTGAGTGCCCACAGCAATTCCCATATGAAAAAGATCATTTTCACCTGAAATCTCAATTTTTGGCATAACAATGCCTCGTTTGGTTGCTTTTCGCTCGCTTCAAATAGTTTTGATGGATGCTTGGAGGTTATAAAGATGAAAACAATGAAACATGATGAAAATGAGTCAATTTTGATATTTGTAGTGCCTTCTTTTGCAGTCATGTTTTTCAAAAATATCTCGGCTTTTGTCGACATTTCAACTTTGATGCAAGTCAAAGAAAGTTTTGGGCAATATTTTGGTTTTGGCTTGTTTTCTCAAACAATCGACAATCATTTGCAAGTACTCCATGTTTTTGGCAAATAAAGCTATTATGTTCTAGAATGGATGAAATAACAAATATAAGTAGACAACAATAACGTCACAGCCTAAGATTAAATAAGAGGCCAATGAAAAAGGTAGAAAAACAAGAAAATCCCACTAAAAACTTTCAGTGATGTACAGATGACTCTTACACCTATCATGCTCTTTCCAACAGAACCTTTTTTATATCCTACAATCACTCCATAAAATGTGTAATGTTCCTAATTTTTGCCTTCAATAAATTGGAACATTAGATTTTGATAATTTCACTTATAAGTTAAATAATTGGGTGAGGAGGCCCATTCATAATAAGAACATGGATAAAATCCCTCTAGTATGAAAAGGGATCAGCCTTGGAACTAGATTTCACACCCTCATGTGTGAAAGGGGACATTTTGCAAAGTGGCTTGGTTAATTCGACCAAGTCAAACAGCGTTGTGTATGAGGTGGAAAGCACTACTGGGGCAGCGCAGAGAAAGAGGAGGGAATATTCCTTTATGGAGGAAACCCTAATGGATGGAGCCCATGGAGAGAGAGCCTTCACTTGCTATATATGGAGAGGAAGAGAGCCATTGTTATTCATGCTTATGATTATTAATTTCATGTCTATTCAGACATTGTGCATTCTTTGTTGCTTAGCAAGAATTGCCGAGGAATTCCTGTTTAGGATTTCCTCACCTTCTTGAGAGGCCTTTTGAAGGTTGGTTCTTCATTCTCCACATCTCTTGGCTCAAGGCCAAAGCATCCTCCTCCAGGACAGCGTTATTGCTGCAGTAGCATAATACTGTGTTGTAGGGTGTTGCAGTGGAGACTTCACAACACCTCTTCCATATCTTGTTTTTCAGAGAGAGAGTCTTTCCTTTCTTTGGGAGATCAGATTGGAAGCTTGGGAGATGATTTGCAGATCTTGGCACTTGGCCATAGTGTTCTATTCCACTCACTGCACAGTCCCTCTTAGTGATTGCGTTATTTTCATGGAGTATCTGCAGTGAGGGTTTGCAGATTGATTGGAGGGTGAGATCTCAAATATAAGGATCAGCCTTCCACTTTGGAGATCCATTAGAGAAGGTCTAATTCAGATTGCTCATCATCTTCAGCCTTCTCTATTGAGTTCTAGATTTGAGTTGTTGTAGCTACCCAGCAACTCCGGCATTTTTTCCATTTTGTGTATTTCAGCCAATCCTTTGGAGGATTGATGTATTATTGCTTCCAAGGGTTAGAGCTTTGCTCCCCTAGTGTATTTGAGCCATATATTGTCATATCTTTCAGTTATTATGTAATATGGAGCAGTACCTCTTATAAACTGCGTCCTCATAGCCTGGGTTTATGCAGAAATAGCAGTGTTCTCTATTTTCATGTACTTGTCTTGTTGAGGCTTACATTGCCTTTCTTGAGTGGATGTTTACTCAAGAACTTGTAATCTTTTGGTGCTATAACATTATTTGATGGCTATTCAGATCTTCATATGCTCGTGGTTGTAAAATAACGTTGTCTTTCCATTTCTTGTTCAAGAATTGTTGCAGTCCCTCACCGGGCACTTTCTGAGGATATCTAGTAGTGGGAGATTTGTTTAACCACTCTAGAAGGATTTCTTTGGCCCCAACTCTTGGATTTTGGTCTTAGACACATTGGTCTAAGGGATCCAGGTCTTGGTATCAACTCCTGCTACCTCCATTTCTGGAAAATGCGTTTTCCAGCCATGGATTGCTAGCTGTCCCGATTTGGGAATATTACAGTGGTATCAGAGCATCTTTCTTGGCTCAGCCTGTGAGTCTCAGCCCAAGAAAATCAAAATGTTGAAGAAGATGAGTTTATTCTCATCTATTTTCAGATCCAGAGGAGACCTCTCCAAGGAGGTCAAGAAGATTGAAGAAAAAGAAGAGGAAGGACCATGCACTTCCTATTCTCATCAAGAAGAAGACATTGAGCATGGAAGACACTTGGATCATCAAATTCTGAGTGATTACCTTGTTGAGTATAAATCTCAACCTAGAGGCTTCAAGGAGACTCTAGATTTTCCTCATTTCATCCAGTTGGAGGAAGAGAAGAGACCATGTGGCAGAAAAGAAATCCAAGGCAATAGATTTATGTTGTCTACCTTTGATGGGTCATCTACTGCAAGAACTTCGGTGAAAGAGTTGGTAGCATTTTTCTTTCTACATCCTGTAGTAGAGAAAGAAGCTGTTGAAATCTCAGTGCTGCACTTGGAGGGTGAAGCCTATGATCGGTGGAACAGCCACTTGAGCCATGCAAAGGAGAGAACTTTTGCAAAGTTCATCCAAGGGTTGGTCAAAACCTTTGATGATGAAAGGGCAAAGGAAGAGGAGACCACACCACCACTTGAGGAGCCTTGTGATAACGCTATCACACTCATAGAGGAGCAGCCACATGCATCAACAGTTGGAGCAGCCAACACTTTGGAGGAGGGAACTCTTGTAGCCCTACAAGAAGTTCCAAATGCACATCAAGGTACGAAAGGATTTCCACATTCTATTGTTACAGCAAATTCTTTTGATCAATGTGGAGATTACTTTTGCATGACCAGGGGTCAAATCCCATTGCTACCATAGAGCAGCTTGGTTGCACTGCGCTGTGCAACATGAGAACTTTCAAGGAGGAAATAAACCATCATCTTCATGAGCCTTTGTTGGATTGCATATCACATTGGAGGTTCGGGTTTGAAGCCTTGAAGGATGTTAGTAGACATCTTGCAGTGAAAAACCCTTTCTCCCTTCAAAATGACACTTTCTCAATGAGCTCCTCTCAGCTCAAAGAGGAACCTCTACTTTCAGATCCAAGACCTCATTGGTTTTGGAGGATTATTGTTGAGAGGAAGGTCTCAAAAAGAGATCTCATCAGAGGTGCACTTCAACACACCATCAAGTGCAATGTTTTTCTTCCTTTCTCACAAGAGCAGATAGAAGATGGAGGACATCTTATGATGGATAACATCTCTCATGCTTGTGTTGGACATTCCTTGAGCCATACACATCATGATGGGAAGTTTTTGCCTACCACCTATTTGGGTCTTGATAGGGTCTCATTGATCCTTGAGAAGATTGCATTTCAAAATCCCATGAAGTGCAAAGACAGGAGTTTAATTTGGGAGGATGGTAGCCCTCATAGGAGGAATACCAAGATGAAGAGAAGAAGGAGGCATCCACAAATGGTTGAGTGGATGTGGTTGATGAGCAAGGAGTTGGGAGGCTACTTGCAAATTTATGATGCCAGGCAGCAAGAGGCTTGGCTGCGCTGGTTACTCTTGAAAGAGTTTGGCCATCACTTGGCAAACACTCTTCCTAAGAGTAGGAGGATGGATACTTGCATCATTGAGCTGCATAGAGTATGGATGCATGGTGTTGATGTGATACTCATATCATTCACTGTGTCTTCATCACATGAGTTGTATGATGGAAGTATGGGGAGGCAGCAAGATGCTTTGTTGCTTTGCTTGGTTTTGAGAGAGCAAGAGCAGATTTTCTCTCACACTTTGCATGATGTTGCAGGAGGAGGAGATGGCATTAACTCCTTGATCTTTGATGATGACTTGGAAGCACTTCCATCTTGGGAAGTATTCCAAATTTGTTGCAACATTATTAGAGGAGTCTTTGACAAGGAGCATGTCAAAGAACACAGCTTTGTATTGACAGGAGCTTATTTACATGAGTTCACAGCACTGTCACTTTGGAGCAGAGATTTATGGATGGAGCGTCCACAGGATCACTTCACATTGTATGCACTTGGTGAACAAGGAGGGGATGATGATGATAGTATGGTGGACAGAGGCATCTATCACTATGGCATATTCTTCTTGACTTGGATTTCCAAGCATGAGGAGGATTATTTTCTTGCAGCACATGGTTCATTCTTCTTCATAGCATGCCACAACACTATGGAGGACTCACTCATGAATCCATGTACCATCTTACTTCCGGCATATGGTGAGAAGTTTGTTTTTACATTCATTGATTTGCACATTCTTGCCATTACTATGCAGTGCATTGCTTCACAGGTGGGCAAGCTTGTCACATTGCTCAATGATCATTATTGGGCCAATCTATATGATGGAGGCAGCCATCTCTTATGTGGCCTTGGGCAAATGTTTTATCTTCACATGTATGTTCAACTTATGCACTCTAACATGTATCATATGAAGACATGCATGATTAACCATGAAAAAAGAAACATTTTGCCTTGTACTTTTCTCAAGCAGCCGCTTGTAAAACTATGTTGTCACTACTGGGAAAGTTGTTGGTACCTTCTTGCATCACTTGAAACCTTCAACATTTTCTTCATTTTATTGTTGATCATGACTTCATTTGTTGATGTGGGTCATATTTGTATAAGAAGCATGATTATGAGAGAGGCACATGAGTTGGATGTGTCCTTGAGTGGAAAGAATTCTCACATTTTCTGCACTACTTGTTCTAATGGGAACATGGGAGAAGATATGGCCACCACTTCTACATATGAGTTCTCTTTTGAGGTGGACCATGAGATTGATATTCATCCATTGTACAGCCATGGGCAAGTGTTTGATCTTGTATTGTTGCTATATTCAGCCATTTACTATTCCTTAGTAGATGTGATGAATTGTATATGCTACTTGCCATACTATTTTTTGAAGCTACAATGGATGAAACTACGATGTGTCCTTTTGAGACATTGTTTGTATCATGTATCATCATGTAAAACTTTCAGCAAACTCCTCATTAGGATGTCCTATGATGACCATGTCCGATTCATCATGTGTGGATTATTTTGGGCTAGCTTGTTCTTCATTGCTGGAGGAGAACTCTTTGGAGGATTGCTCTTCACTTTGCCATTTGAGGGCAATACTTTTGCAGCCCAAGATCAGCACACACTCTACACTTATCATAAGTGGAGAGAAGGACAGGATGGGGTGAGCTATGATGCTTGCCAAGTTCAGATTGTCAGCCCACCTTCATTCCCGGAGCTTGAGGTGGAAGGAGATTTTCAGGAGTTGCCTTGTTGGGAGGTGGCTCATTTTGTTTGGATGATTGCTTGGGGATGGAGAATCCACATGGGGAAGATGTTCCTTATCACATTTCTAGCTCCATACCTTGAGTGGAGACTCTCCAGTTCTATCCTTACAGTTGCTTGAGGACAAGCAACATGTGGAAGGGGAGGACTGTAATGTTCCTGATTTTTGCCTTCAATAAATTGGAACATTAGATTTTGATAATTTCACTTATAAGTTAAATAATTGGGTGAGGAGGCCCATTCATAATAAGAACATGGATAAAATCCCTCTAGTATGAAAGGGGATCAACCTTGGAACTAGATTTCACACCCTCATGTGTGAAAGGGGACATTTTGCAAAGTGGCTTGGTTAATTTGACCAAGTCAAACAGTGTTGTGTATGAGGTGGAAAGCACTACATGGGGCAGCTCAGAGATAGAGGAGGGAATATTCCTTTATGGAAGAAACCCTAATGGATGGGGCCCATGGAGAGAAAGTCTTCACTTGCTATATATGGAGAGGAGGAGAGCCATTGTTATTCATGCTTATGATTATTCATTTCATGTCTATTCAGACATTGTGCATTCTTTGTTGCTTAGAGAGAATTGTCGGGGAATTCCTGTTTAGGATTTCCTCGCCTTCTTGAAAGGCCTCTTGAAGGTTGGTTCTTCATTCTCCACATCTCTTGGCTTAAGGCCAAAGCATTCCCCTCCAGGACAGCGTTATTGCTGCAACAACATAATACTGTGTTGTAGGGTGTTGCAGTGGAGACTTCACAACACCTCTTCCATATCTTGTTTTTCAGAGAGAGAGTCTTTCCTTTCTTTGGGTGATCAGATTGGAAGCTTGGGAGCTGATTTGCAGATCTTGGCACTTGGCCATAGTGTTCTATTCCACTCACTGCGCAGTCCCTCTTAGTGACTGCGTTATTTTCATGGAGTATTTGCAGTGAGGGTTTGCAGATTGATTGGAGGGTGAGATCTCAAGTGTAAGGATCAGCCTTCCACTTTGGAGATCCATTGGAGAAGGTCTACTTCAGATTGCTCATCATCTTCAGCCTTCTCTATTGAGTTCCAGATTTGAGTTGCTACAGCTACCCAGCAACTCCGGCATTTTTGCCATTTTGTGTATTTCAGCCAATCCTTTGAAGGATTGATGTATTATTGCTTCTAAGGGTTAGAGCTTTGCTCCCCTAGTGTATTTGAGTCATATATTGTCATATCTTTCAGTTATTATGTAATATGGAGCAGTACCTCTTATAAACTGCGTCCTCATAGCCTTGGTTTATGCAGAAATAGCAGTGTTCTCTATTTTCATGTACTTGTCTTGTTGAGGCTTGCATTGCCTTTCTTGAGTGGGATGTTTCCTCAAGAACTTGTACTCTTTTGCTGCTATAACATTATTTGATGGCTATTCAGATCTTCATATGCTCATGGTTGTAAAATAACGTTGTCTTTCCATTTCTTGTTCAAGAATCGTTGCAGTCCCTCACCGGGCACTTTCTGAAGATATCTAGTAGTGGGAGATCTGTTTAACCACTCTAGAAGGATTTCTTTGGCCCCAACTCTTGGATTTTGGTCTTAGACACATTGGTCTAAGGGATCCAGGTCTTGGTATCAAATCCTGCTACCTCCATTTCTGGAAAATGCATTTTCCAGCCATGGATTGCAAGCTGTCCCGATTTGGGAATAGTACAAAATGTCTGAAATCTATCAATAAGTCCCAAATCTAGCTAGTAGACTGCCAAAATTGAACTTTTTAAACATGTAATGACAAGCGAACATTTCATTAGCATGATTTGAACCTAACTGGGGAGGATAACAATTCTTCCTCTCAACCGCCCAAGCTAGACCAAATTGACTGCCAACATTGAACCTATCACTGTCTTTGAATACTTCAGAACTTTAAACACTATCTTCTAAAATTTATAGTGTTTGAACAAATATATACCTCTTGCCTCTTGTTGTTTTCAGTACAAGTAGTAGCTTCTAACAGAAAAAAAAATATCTACAAAATAATATAGAATATTGCAAATTGAAATAAGCCTAAAATTTTGAAAAACAAAATTACTGGAAATTTAAGTTTTCCTCTTATCAATTGTGTGTGTTAACATTGTCATTGGGTGTGTGTTATGTGAAGTTGAACAATCCCATATGCATAACAACTGTGATACAGAGACAGTTTGTAAAGCACTTCACTGCACCAAGGCCTTGGCAATCTGAAAGCTAGCTTTGGTAAGAAAATTCCTAACTTGATGTGATAGCATCCTCCCCCTTTAGCTTGTTGTTACAGGATATCTATACAATGGCATATATCTTTGTAGCATAGATTAGAGTAGATAGTTAACATGTCACTAATTCCCTTTTAACCAATCACTAGGTGAATGTCACATCACTTCTGTAAACATATGACACATGCTCACAATAACTAACACCTACAATCAACTAAAAGTTTGTTTGAATTCTGACCGTCGATCCCTTGATGCACATTTACAGGTTCAATTCAGCTGAAAATTTGCAACAAGTCTTCAAGGAACTATGCACATTTAATCTACTAGACAGAGGAATATTACAACATCACTTCAATTAAATAACCTAAATTAGTCCTAAATTTTAAAGCAGCAATCTAGTCAAACAATATCCCAGAAATCTGCTAAACTGGATAAATTCATGCAGACTTCAAAGAAGACTATCAATCATATGGGACATTTAAGAGATAGGAAAACTCTAATCATAAAGCCAATGACTGAAAACAAAGTTCTGTAGATACTCTCCAAGCAGCAACTAATTACAAAAATAAACTATAAACATTGAAGCTATAGTAACCTAGGTACCGAATATGTAGATGATGACATGAAACTCTTTCAGCTCAATAAGGTAGCCAGGTTTTGATTCAGGTCAGTTGCAATAGCATTGAAGTTTATCCTAAATGAGAGCTGATTCTCCAGTTTTAGTCAAGTCTACAAGCAATAAAGGCTCGGAAGTTGAGGGCAATTAAATGCGGTGTTTTGGGGGTGCTTTTAGTAAGGACAAATACAACTATGAGTATTTATTCTTAAAAGAAGCATATAATAGATACATCAAGAGATGCAATACAAAAAGCACCATCTCTTTCAATTGAGATAGCATTTGTTCAAGATTTCCTGTAGATGCAGCAGTTAATTATTCTTAGAAACCCTCACTGTCAGCACTAACAAGTTGTAGGTAAGCAATAAATTGAGGTATTCAGAATTGATCAACTGTGCAAACCTGAGAGGATGCAACTTTTAAGTCTGTGTTAACTGAGAATAATATATCAGCCACAGAAAGGGATCTTTATAAAAATGGTGCATGTGCTGGATTGACTTTAAGCTCAAAGTCATTACTCCGATCCATATAATTCCAGCACTAGCTATGAAGAGGACTTGTTACTGGTTAGCTATATCCAGAATATAAAATATAAAAAAGAGCAAATGCATTGCCCAAAAGTATTTATAGGATTACACAGAAACACTAATGAACCAACCTATGAATTGAGATTATGTATTTGTTTGGTGCAAGGAGCATAAATGGGTTCCTGGTTGCAATTTTAATGCGGCAAAGTAGCATGCAATGACATGACCTATAAAGTGAATTAAGTGCTCCTCTGAAGGACATAAATTTAGTAATATTAGCAGCTTTAAAGAATGTCATGCTTGAAAAAAAATCACAGGAAGCAGTCTCACCCATTCCTGAATTATCACATTATCAAGTCTCTGAAAGTTCTCAAAATAAGTATTGTCAGAAAAAACATGAGCAGTGTCTGAAAATTCATGTCATTGCAAATTTTTGCTTATTTTATCAGTCAAAGAAAAACAGAAAACATGTTCATTTTAAATCAAATTTGTCAATGTATCTTCTCTTATATGTGCTCACACCACAGCGCACGAGGGCTATCTAACTCACCAGACCAGATGAAATAGAAGGCGATATAAGGCGATATTTAAACTGAGCAAAACAAAAAGGAAAAAAGCATTTTGGATTTTTTAATTGGAACAGCCAATCAGTATAGAATTATTTTTAACTTTTGCAACCAGAGAAGAAACAGAGTGTCTCTGCATTCTTTCTTCTTTCTTTGCTCACTTCGCAGAAAACTTCGCTTCCTTAAAATCTTGTCTCCTGATTTCTAAATTTACCAGAACTCTCAAGCATTGAATAATCCATTGCAGAACCTGTAACTTCTGCAAACATGTGGAAACACGTCATGTGAGGTATGCAATATTAATGGTAGTTCTGAGTAATTTCAATATTTGTGCATCCTCGTCCATAGCACATTGAGCAGAAGACTAAGCCTTTTTAAATGACACATCTACCTCCTCACATACACTTGCTTCTTAATCCCCTAGTTTCCGAATCATCTTGCACTCACAGAACCAGGGCCTTCAATATATGCTTGATCAGAACTTCCAACATCAGTAGTCCTACCTCCAAAGGACGTCATTGATGAATCATCGAAGATCTTCCACTTCTTTAAAGCTTGTTCCGGTGTCATTCCTAAACTGTCCTCACTGTCCTCAGGGTTAACATCAGAAGGTTTCCACTGCTTTACCAATGACCCCAGAACAGCAACTACATAACCCATGTCAGGGCGTGCATTAGGCTCTCGTTGGGTACAATGCCAGGAAAGTTCAGCCACGGTATTAATGTTTTTCCAGTTCTCATCCATTGATTGGAGTACTGGATCTATAGACGTCCTGAGCCGTTCCTGATCCCTACTTATGTGTCTAAACCAAGGCACCAGATGAACTTTATCTTCAGACCGCTTCTCATCCAAGGCCTTCTGGCCTGTTATCAGCTCCATAAGCACAACTCCAAAACTGTAAACATCTGACTTTGTAGTTACACGTCCGGTGGCTGCAATAGTCAAGAGGTGAAACAGAAATTAATATTTTATAATTGACATTGACAAAAAAAAACATCCACTGTTTCCCTAACAAAACAGACAGTTAAAGGTACTACAATCAAAACTTGCCTGCATACTCTGGAGCAAGATATCCAAATGTGCCAGCCAATCTTGTTTCCACGGATGCTTTATCCTCGGGAGCAAGCTTTGCAAGACCAAAATCAGAGACTTTTGCTCGCAGCTCGACATCCAGAAGAATATTTGAAGGCTTCAAGTCCCTGTGAATGATAATTTTGTAAGCCAGGTTGTGTAAGTACTGCATCCCATGAGCTACATCTAAAGCAATAAGCAGACGACTGTTCAAACTGAGAGGCTTGAGCCCATTCTGCTCCCAATGGAAAAGGTGTTGGCTCAGCGTGCCCTGAGGCATGAATTCATATACGAGCAACCTTTCATTGTTCTCAGTGCAATACCCAAGGAGTGCAACAAGATTTCGATGGCGGACCTTGCCCAGCATGCTGATCTCTGCTTGAAACTCTTGCAGTCCTTTGCTACTCACAAGCTCAGGATCCATTCTCTTCACTGCAACCGTTGAACCATCCTCGAGCTTACCTTCATAAACAGATCCAAACCCTCCTTTGCCCAACAGATTTTCAGGGCTAAAATTATTTGTGGCCTTTTGAAGAACCGACAAAGGATAAACGACGTTTCCATGAGACCCAACCAAGCTGCTACCAGATTCACCACTCCCTGCCCCATTGATTGTATCCCGCAGAGGTGCCGGAGGATGTGACGGCAGCTTTGAGAACTTGGGCTTCATCCTCCTCAAGTAAAAGAGAATCGCAGCCACTGCAAAGATCAAAAAAACAGCACAACCAACAACAATCCCAACGATCATACCTGATGCGTTCTTTTTTTTGGAAGTCCCTGCAATGTCAGCAGACCCAGATGGAGATCCAGATCCACTATTGCTGCCATTACCAGAAGGGGCAGAACCAGGAGGGAGAATGGTATTGATAAACTGATTCCCCTGAGTATTAACCCCTACTTGCGTATCAAAGATTGGAACTGGTCCGCTCAAATTATTGTTACTCACATCCAATTGCTTCAGGTTTTTTAACGCCGTCAAGCTCTTAGGAATTGTCCCCGTGAGCTCATTGTCATTCAGCTTCAATATCGTCAAGGAACTCAAATTCCCAACAGCAGGATCTATGATACCAGACAGCCCACGCTTAGACACCTTTAGTGAAGAAACTTTCCCATCTGCCCCACATCTAACCCCATTCCAATCACTGCAAGGATTGTTACCCGACCATGACTTGACAATCGTAGGAGGATACCCAACCCCTTTGAGAAAGCCCAACAGAGCATTAACCTCTCCAGAACAATCCTCGCCAGGATTATTGCTGCAAAAATAATTACCCTTATATGTAAAAGACACCCCTTTGCCCATTACAGGAAGAGGCCCATCAAGCAAATTGAAATCTACACTCAAATTAACCAGTTTCCCCAGAGATGCCAAGCTTTCTGGCACAGACCCAGTAAGCTGGTTGTTACTCAGGAGAAGCTCCTGAAGGCCCTCTGCTTTAGCAAAGCCCGCAGGGATTTCGCCAGAAAAATTATTGGAATGCAGCCAGACCTGAGTCAGGGTTGTAATCCCTGCAAGTACATCCAGACCACCGCTCAGCTGCGAAGTGCCCTGCTGGCTATTAGCAACAAATACCTGCAAATTTGTGTCATTGAGGTTATTAGGAATAGTCCCCCCTAGATAATTATAGGGCAGGCTGAGGACCTGCAAGCTTCCGAACTGCCCCAAAAATAAGGGAATTTCCCCCGTAAGGCTGGTGTTATAGAGTGACAAGTTGGTGAGCTGTTGGGAACCCAATATATCAGCAGACAAGCTCCAACCAGTTGATTTGTTCAACAGATTGTTGTTTAAATATATGCCACTTAAGCTTGTCAAGTTTCTGAAAAAATCATCCGGGATGCCATCGAATTCATTATCGTTCAGAAAGGCCACTTGCAGATTCGAGAGCCCATTGAGACTAGGAAGCATTCCAGTGAATCCATTCTGCTGAAGGGACATGGTAGTTAAAGATTTGAGCTGGTTGAGATTTTCAGGAAGCTTACCTCTCAGACCGAGTTTCTGCATTGAAATGCCTGTGACAAAGCCTTCCTGGCATTGTATGTGACTCCAGCCCGCGCAAGCATCGTTGCCCTTCCAGTCACTGAGAATCTCCTTGTTTTCCAAGTTGTTGTACAAGGCCTTCAGAATGGCCAGGTTCCCAGAATCTGTCAAGGCACTGCATTGCCACAAAATGGGAAGCACCAGGCAAATCCTCAGTAGCAGAATCATTATAGAATGTGGATTCATTTCAGCGAAAAAAACCCAAAACTAGCGTCTTTCCATCTTAACCCCAATAATGTTGTTTTCAGTGAAGATCCCAGGATTGAAAGTCCTGCAACGTGTGGCTTCGAGGACTCCCTGGAGAACCTCCTACACAGAGATTCACCACAGCCCACCAGTTGTGAAATGTGGGTGAGGTGGGTAGCCTGGTTTTGTGGGGAGGAAGGCGAATCAATGGCTGCAAGTGCGGTTTTGTCTATATTTGGGCAGCGGTGGATGTGTATACTCATTGAATATATGTTGGACGCCTGTCTCGGACAATCTACGCTTTATTTCTTTTTTTAGTTTTTTTTTTCGTGTTGTCTGGACTTTGTTCCCGCATAACTATTGCAGGAAATCCCGGGCGCACCCTTTTAGGCTAGCGGACTAGAGATCTCTGTCTATGTTGGGAATGTGTATACATATTACAGTGTACGTATCTCTATGACGTATACCCAGTGTATATATCGCAGGGGGTGGACCATGAAGGAAACCTGGAATTGTGATGTGAGGCACATGTCCGTTGCACTTTATATATTCTGTAATACGCTTTATGCAATTGGGTACGATTTAATTTTGTAAATCTTTTAATTGTGATAAAGACTTTGAGAAATTTTATTAATGTTTTTATTCATATTAAAATATTTAAAATTAACAAAAAGTTTTTTTTGGGAATCTAAGCTTCTGTGATCCATAATATAAATTTATTTGTAGAGATGCAAAAGAACGAGGTCGATGCGTTTCGAACCAACCAGTGTGGTTCATCATCAAGGCTATGTGAACCACACTGATTGGTTCGAAACGCATCGACAAAAAATTTTAAAATATAACAACTACTGAGATATGATAAGATTCTAATTGTTTTAAAAAAATTTATTATTAATTTTAATAACAAATTTCTATGATGTATCAACATTACCGGTTTCTTGCTATTTAAAAAAAAGGACCACCTTCAACATCAAGTGACGTGGCATCGAGTTGGCAGCTCTAGTAGACGACAGGCTAGGGGGCGATGGTGACAGCTCTGCCTAGCAGAATTACACGCGTCGACGCAAAGCCTGACAACAAGATTTTATTATGCCAGCCTGTCAGTCGGCGTCTCTTTTTAAAAGATGGAGGGTGGAGTTCTGCATGTGAGAATATTAATTTATTACTAATATTAATTTTGTTTATTTATTTTCTCATAGAAACGATTGCGATTTCCATTAGTTGCAAAATCAAAATAATTAAAGCCGAATAAAAGCCAAAAAGGAGAAAATAACAATTGGCTATTTAATTCGTTGGCAGTGGCAGCTTTGTGGGCCCGATTCCGGTTATATTAGGTGAACTACTTTACAAGTTTCCGGTTTGGACAGTTTCCGGTTATTGACAGAGTAGTGTTGATTCCGGTTAGATTAGGTGAACTACTTCACAAGTTTCCGATTTGGACAGTTTCCGGTTATTGACAGAGAAGTGTTTGACATATAATGCCTGTCAGAGGTGAGGTTTGCGTTACTTTCCTGTCAAGTAACCGTCATTCATCACCTAACATACTTGCACAGAGTATGGATGGGAACTCCACTTTTTTTTATCTGGGGTCTCAACAACTCTGAGTGTAAACATGTGTATATTGTGGGAGCTCAAAATAAGCATCATGTAACAGTTTATTGTTTGTTATTTAAGTATCCTGTAACAGTTTTTTTGTTGGCTGGATGGGAATAAAATGCGAATGGTTAGTTAAGTAATTTTTATTTATTATTTAATATAGAAAGAAAGAAAAAAAGTATTTTTAACGTTTATTAAGCTAAAAATAGTACAAACTTTTTGTTGAATAGATTATTCCAAGAGCTAGCTGTCTGCATAGTTTTCTTTGCTGTTTTTGAAGGCCTCGCATTCTAAAATGAAATGCTTTTCTGTTTTGGATGGGAATATGGGAATAATGTGATATGAGATTTGTTTAAGCCACTTATAATTTTGTATAAATAGCAATTCGTTTATTGGAATCAGATCATTTTTTAAAAACTATAAAATTGTGAGTGTTTGAATCGTTATTTTAAATGGTGAAACTGGTTCAGTTTCTTGGAAAACCTTTAAAGCACCTAAAATTATGAAATTTAATAGTTGTAACCTAAATTTCCATAAATTTCATCAAAATAATGCCCAAAAACCATTTTTTTCTAAATAAAATTGTATTTTTTAAACTAAGTTAAGATAATGAAACATAACAGTTTAATGTATTTTTATCCTCTTCATTGAATAAGAAAATTACAATATGCCATTTATAAACTGAAAAATTAATATAATAAATATAATTTTTACACTCAATTAAATGTTATTGTTTTTATAAATATTTATTAATTTTAAAAATAAAAATAAATAAATATTTTTAAATTTAAATTTTTCTAACTTTATTATTATTAAAATTTTCATAAAAATTATTACTTTAAATTATCAAAAAGATTTCATAAATGTTGTAATTTTAAAATAAAATGCAATACATTAATTATAATTTTAAAATACTATAAACAATACAATTTTTTTATATTTTATTAAGTTAAAACACTTTTATTTGAGTCAACATTCTATTTTAATAAGTTTGAACACTTTTATTTGAGTCAACATTCTTAAATTACAAAACTTTTATTTGAAAATGTCGATTCAAAGTTTATTATTGTCACCTTCAATCAATGTAAAGGGGCCACGGCTAACTCATCTTCCCACTTTGGGCCTTTC
The DNA here is from genome assembly GCA_034641835.2 of Pinus albicaulis. NCBI lineage: Eukaryota > Viridiplantae > Streptophyta > Pinopsida > Pinales > Pinaceae > Pinus > Pinus albicaulis. Next base: position 13,426 of record JAXQQM020066298.1, on the reverse strand, counting down.
CTGAATTTGAACAAATAATACATGAGAAGTGGTTAAGATCATAATAAAGAGAACGTCCATTCAAAGTTTAGTATTGCCTTTGCCTTTAAAGCTTTTACTATGAGCATGCACTTACCATCCTGAGGGGCTATGGGTAGCATGCACTCACCACTTTTTTCTTTTTTTTTATCATTTTTTTTTCTTTCTTTCTTTCTTTTTCTTTTTTTCTTTCTTTCCAGTGTAGTTTTTTATTTAATTTGAACAAATAATATAATTTAAATTATTGTTTTTATGAGAATATTTTTTGATATATCTTTATGAGAAGATAATAGGGCAACAAATTTCTAGTAAGAGAATTAACTGTGACAATGTTAAATATGGTGATGAGGCTCTCTCATAATTCCATTTTTCTTATCAATGTTATAATTAGCATGCATGTTTTTTTGTAGGGGTAAGGAACATCAACCATTAGTGGTAGAATCAGGCTTTACACTTGGCCTCACATGGAACATGCATGATATCTCCATGTTTCATGTACTTTAGGTAACCTTCTTAGGTCCTCTCAAATTAATTGCTTGCAGCTGCGACTTGGAGATTTTATTCGCTACGGGATCATGAGTAAGGTCATTCCTTCAGTCTGCTTCGATATGGCGTGCTCCTCCCATGGCAAATTGGTTGTAGGAAGGGAACTATCTAACAGGCAGGTAAAGCTCATTTATGAGCTCATCATGCGACAATGCCTTGGTATGGTTGAGCTCTAGTTCAGCCTGCACACTTGGCCCTTGTCGTGAAGGGTGCTCACCTCATTCATCATACTTGTCTCATCATGTATGCAATGTATTATATAAGCTTTACGTTGCTGCCAGGGTGGCGAAAGGTGTTTGTTTCATCGTCGTGGTGGTCATTCGTCGCCTCGAGGCTCATGCACCTCTACTCATCTCGTGGTTATAGCATATATGGGTCAAAGCGTTTGGAGGTCAGTTTCCACTCATATACCCTCAATTGTTTCCTTCCTTGTTGTTGGGTTGTACAGTGTCATGTGGCCATTTGTAGTCAAAAGTTACGAGCTATACAGGGGTGTTTTCTTTCTCTTCTAAAGAGTCAATGTCCTTTGTACTCTTTTTACACAACTTGAGGATTGGTCTGTCCTTCAAATTGATCATAGTCTTACCATCGATGACTTGTTAATAAAAGATAATAGAAAACTTATTTAATTGAAAAATAAAAAATAAAAATTCATGCACTGAAACAAGAAATAACCTAAAATTTGTATGAAAACACATAACACCAAATTGACGTGGAAAACCCCATTTTGGGAAAAAACCACAGGGAAAGGGTTTATTATATTTTTATTATCACAATGAAAATCTTTATACATTTCACTCACTTCATTCTTTCTCACCCATACATTTATGTTCTTACTCACACCCCTACATATACAAATATTTCATTGTAATACCATGGGTTGTGAATACCATGGGCACTAACAACTTTGACTTGATTTGGTATCACCCCTAACAATCTCCCCCTTGAAACCAAATAGAAGCTTAAGTGAATGTTTTTGGCATTATTTTCTCTTCTCGCTACTAACTCTTTCCCAAGGTGCATTTTTATCACATATACATTACTCCAACCAAGGTTCCACAAAGTTCTTGCTTATCCCTTGGCAAAGTCTTTGCTAACATATCAACTCGATCTTATATAGTGTGTATTTTCTCCAACTGTAGTAGCCCCTCATTTAACACTTCACATATCCAGTGATATTAAACATCAATGTGTTTTTTCTTAGAACGATATGTTGGGTTTTTTTGCTAAATGAATAGCACTTTGACTATCACAATGCAACACATATTTATCTTGTTTTATTCCCAATTCTCCTAAAAATCATTGCATCCACAAATTCTCTTTGCAAGCTTTGGTGGCAGCGATGTATTATGCCTCTGTTGTGGAGAGGGCCACTACTTTTTGCAATCTGGACATCCAAGATATTGTTGCCACTATAAAATTACATAAATAACCAGTGGTGGACTTTCTGGTATCCACATCTTCAGCCATTTTTTCATCTTTGTAACCTTCAAGAGCAACATTGTTATTACCTAAACATAAACAAAATTTACTAGTAGCCTTGAGATACCTCAAAATCCACTTTACTGCTTGCCAATGTTATTTGTTTGGATTTGCAAATACTTGCTAACTACTCCCACTGAATGTGCAATATCTGGACAAGTACATACCATGGCACACATTAAGCTACAAACGGCTGAAGCATAACGAATTTTACTCATTTCCTCCTTCTTCTTGCCATCATAAGGGAAAAAATCAACACTAAATTTGAAGTGTGATGTTAGGGGTGTACCAAATGGTTTGGCATCCTTCATATTGAACCTGTATAACACATTTTTAATATATTTTTCTTATGACAACCACAACTTTTTGTTCTTTCTAACATGTATAATCCTCATGCCCAATATTTTTTGTGCTGGACCAAGATCTTTCATTGCAAATTTATCGCTCAAGTCCTTCTTCAACTTATTAATCATGTTCTTATCATGCCCAACAACTAGCATATCATCCACATACAATGGTAGTATAATATCCTTTCTTTGTCATACCTCTTGATGTAGACACAATGATCAGCCTCTAGTATTTTGAAGCCATGCTCCAACATAAATGAATCAAATTTCTTATACCATTGGTGAGGTGACTATTTCAGCCCGTAAAGGCTCTTTTTCAATATGCAGACAATATATTTTTTACCTTTAACCTTGAATCCTTTTAATCGTTCAATAGAAATTTCTTCCTTCAATTCTCCATGAAGAAAAGTTGTCTTCGCATCTAATTGTTCACATTCCAAGTCTAAAGCAGCAAAAAGACCAAGAATAACTCTTATGGAAGACATTTTAACAACAGGTGAAAAAAATTATGTAAAGTCAATACCTTATTTTTGTACAAATCCCTTCACCACTAGTGTTGCTTTGTATCTTTCCTTCTTCTCCTCACCCTCACGTTTAATAGTGTATACCCATTTGTGTTGTAGGGAATTTATTCCTTTTGGAAGCTCACTAGCTCCCAAGTTTTATTTTTCAACAAAGAGTCAATCTCTTCCACCAATTCTTTCTTCCACTTTTTGCTACTTTCCACTTCACAAGCTTCCTCAAAACAATTAGTTCACCTTCATCAGTTAGAAAAATATAATCCAAGGGTGGATACTTTTGTGACTGCTTTTGAGGGCTAGTAGACATGTGAACCAACTATGGTGGTGTGTTTTCCACTTGAATCTCTTGTAATGGTTGTGGAAAGTTTTATTCTTCTCGTTTTCCATCTTGTTCTTGAGTTTGTTGCTTGAATTCTTCGAATGGTGGTATATTTTCTTATTGTTCTATAAAGTTGTCAACAATTTCTTGACCTTTGTTTCACCTGTAGGCCTTTTATACATATCATATTCATTAAATATTACATTTATGCTTCTAATGTAGAAATTATACACATGCATGTATATCTTGGATTCACTTGATCTAAAAAAGTACTAAAGTTAAATATTGAATCGCTACTACAAATATTTTGCGGAATTAAAAACACAATCGCTAATCACATGAAGTAAAGAAGAATCAAATCACGCACAACATAGATAATTTCCCGGGGAAACCTTATAGCTAAAAACCCCACTATCTTCTATTGTATATTCAGCATGGATCATGAAACAATTACATGCAAAAATATTCTCACAAGAGCCCTCCAGTACTCAGTTAATTGTCTCACACTGTCATGAAAAAAATTGACCAACACATAGCCGCCTCTAGACAGCCTACCTACCTTGCGCAATCCCTAAAAGATAGGAATTTTGGCCTTCCTTGACTGTGCAAGTATGATGGGCACTCCAATGGGTGTTTGGTTGCATGTGTGTAACCCAATAATCCTACAACTGATATTCAACTTCCCTTTCACCTAGAACTCAACTGGGTCTCCACTGGATCTGACATGCATGCAACTAATAATAGTAAATCCTCAGTTGCATGTGAGATCACTGATTGATAATTAATTAATATTTAATTCACTTGATCTCTCACTAGTGTATCTTCAGTTACAACTAGAACAACTGAGTTTAACTCACTTAACTAAGTTAAATTGATTACAACATGCATTAACTAATGCACCACTGCACTTCGAACTTTGTTACAACTAGAATTACTCTGCATGCCTCACCAACTACCTCTAACTCGAAATCCACTAGCTAACTGGTTTATCACTCTCAGTTAATTGTTTCAAGTCACCATTGAGAATAGATTATAGTTTATTGTCCATCTTAATTAAGGGACAACTAAAATAGACATGGACCCAGAATTAGCATTGTGAGCCCCACCCTAGTGTAGATGCTTAATGCACTAGGCATGGGTGATTAATTTTCTTGTTGAATATCAACACTCCCTCTCAACAAGAAAGGGATTATCCTTCACCCCGATCCTGTCTCTATGGTATTCGAATTTTCTCTTGGTGAGTGCCTTTGTCAGAATATCTGCATCCTGATCTTCCGTGGGAATGTACTGAAGAAGCATTATTCTTCTCTGTACACAATCTCTGCGATGAAGGTACCAGACATCTATATACTTGGACCTATCATGAAACACAGGATTAATTGAGAATTTAATGCAACTCTTATTATCACAATGAATCATTGTCGGATCCATCTGAGAACCAAACAAACCAACCAAGGTCTTTCTCATCTAGATAGCCTCACATGTAACTTGACTTGTTGCCATGTATTCTACTTCTACTGAACTGAGTGCCACATATCGTTGTTTCTTATTGTACCAAGAAACTATTGTCGGTCCAGTGCTAAAGATCCCTCCTAATGTGCTCTTTCTGTCTGATGGATTACCCGCCCAATCTAAATCCATGAAGCCTTGAAGCTTCGCTTCCTCTATCTGTTTGTACCATAGACCATACTCTGATGTGCCCCTCAAGTATCTGAAGACATGCTTACCCGCCTTCCAAAAGAGCTTGGTAGGCTTAACCATAGCTTAACTCATCTGGTTAACTGTGTAGCAAATGTATGGTCTGGTGTTCACTAGATACATCAGTGAACCAACTAACTTCCTGTAGACAGTGGCATCCACTACCTCTCCAGAAGTAGCATCCTCTTTCCTCCAATTTCCTGGAAGAGGAGTATCCATGGGTTTGCAGCTCTCCATGTTAAACTTACCCAGTATCTCCTTTGCATACTTGCCTTGAGACAAAAAAAATTCACCATCCTGCTGTTATATTTCCAATCCAAGGAAATAATGAAGGAGTCCCATGTCCTTCATTTCAACTCCCTTGCAAGATCCTCCTTGCATGAGTGTATCCACTGCTCATCACTAGTCAAAATTAGATCATCAACATAAAGAACAATGATCAAAATCTTACCCTCAACCACAATATGGTACATGTTTGAATTTGCTTCACTTTTGGTGAAGCCCAGTCCAGTGAAATAGTTGTCTATCCGAGTGTACTAAGCATGGGGTGCTTGCTTTAGCTCATACAATGCTCTTTTGATTCGGCACACATGTGACTCACTGTTCAAGATCTCGAAACCTTTAGGCTACTCTATATACACCTCTTCCTCAATGATCCCATTGAGAAACACATTTTTCACATCCATTTTATGAATGCGCCAGCCCATCTGTGCTGAGTGCAAGGATGGATCTTATGGAAGAGTACCTTGCAACAGGTGCAAAAGTCTCATCATAATCTATCCCATCGATCCATGAGAATCGCCAAGCCACAAATCTGGCCTTGTATTTCTCCACACTCCTATCAGCAGCTTTCTTTACCTTATATATCCATCTCGATCCAACCACTGATTTGTTGACCGGTCTTGGGACTATCTCCCATGCATTGTTCTTGACAATGGAGTCATACTCCACCATTGCATCAACCCAAGTTTGTTGCTACACTACTTCCTAAAAGGAAGATGGTTCAGTCACAATACATTTACTCATAAGAGCCATGTATCCAGTAAATCGGTTAGGAGACTGTAGCATTAAGTCTCAATCTATCAGCTTTTGTGGTGCGCCTTCGGCCATTTCTGATGGATTGCTCTACATGAGTATTTTCCTCCACTCCATGAACCTCCTCATGTGGCTGATCCACGTCTTGAGACTCATCCTTGGGAACCAAAAGTTCCTCCTCTGCATGTAAGTCCAACTCCCTCTCAAGGGACAATCGTATGGCTTTCTCCTCATCAAATTTTATATCCCGTCGCACAACAATCATTTTTATGTTTGGAAAATATACACGATAATAATGGGGTATTTCAGTGTACCCCAAAAAAATCCCAACCTCTGCTGTTGGTTCTAGCTTCTTCATGGCGTCCTTGGTCACATGCACATAAGCAGATGAGCCAAAAATCTTAAAGTGTGAAACATCAGGTTTGTTACTAGTGAAAGCCTCTTCAGGTGTACTCGTGCCAAGTATACTATTAGGATAACAGTTTTGCACATGTACCATTATGTTGCATGCTTCTGCCCACAGATGCATCAATAGGCCTTGATCATGCAACATCGCTCGTGTTGCACCCACGATCATTCTATTCTTTCTCTCCGCGACCCCATTCTGCTGTGGGTTATGAGGCGTTATCAGTTATATTCGAATTCCTTCTTTGCTGTAGAAGTTCTTGAATTCATTAGAGATGTATTCTCCACCATTATCGCTCCTAAGAGCCTTCACTTGCTTCCCTGACTCTTTTTCCACCAGTTCCTTAAACTCCAAGAACTCATAGAATGTCTGATAGTTCTTCTGCATGAAGAAGATCCAACACTTACGAGCAAAGTCATCAACAAAGATTACATAGTACTTATGTTTTATTGTTGAAGCAACAGAGAAAGGACCACACACGTTTGTGTAAACTCTCTCAAGGATCCCTGAAGCTCGATTCTCCTTCTCATGAAAGGTGGCCTTTACATATTTTCCCATAGTACATCCCTTGCATGTGTCTAACTGCGCAAGTGTACCCCTGGGAAGGCTAGCAGAAATCTGTTGCATGACTTTCAAGGCTCCATGGTGAAGATGGCCCAATCTCCTATGCCATAATTTGCCCTCATCCCAGCTCACCACTTGATCTGCCTTGCCCATCATTGCTGCGGAACCACCTACCTCTAGCTTGTAGAGATTCTTAACTCGAATCCCTATCCTCTTAGCTTGTCTTGTTGTTTTATGTCGCAGGCAAGATTTTCCATCACTGAAAAACACATCGTAGCCTCTATCCTCCAACATTGGGACCAAGACTAATTTTTTCTTCAAACCTAGTACATGCATTACATCTTTTAATTGAAAGGGTTTGCCTAACTACCTCTTAAAGGTAATGGTACCAATCTCGGTAGCATTGTACCGCCCATCATCGCCCGTCAACTATTATGAAATTTAATAGTTGTAACCTAGATTTCCAAAAATTTCCATAGATTTCATCAAAATAGTGCCCAAAAAACCATTCTTTTCTAAACAAAATTGTGGCTTTTTAAAACTAGGTTTAGGATAGTGAAACATAGCATTTTAATGTATTTTTATCCTCTTCATTGAATAAAATTTACAATATGCCATTAATAAACTAAAAAAATAATATAGTGAAGACAATTTTTGCACTCAATTAAATGTTATTGTTAAACTAAAAAAAAAATATAGTGAATACAATTTTTTCACCCAATTAAATGTTATTGTTTTACTGAATATTTATTAATTTTAAAAATAAAAATAAATAAATGTTTTTAAATTTTAATTTTTCTAAATTTATTATTATTAAAATTTTCATAAAAATTATTAAATTTCATAAATGTTGTAATTTTAAAACAAGGCTACAAAGTAGCGACTACCTGCCACTTAGTTTAAATATAGTAATGTTGCAATGTGATGTTGGAAATGTCTATGGATAGCTATTACGGCTATTACATGCCGCTTAATGTAATTATAGAGATGTTGCAATTCGAGTTTGAGGATGTTTATGAAGATTTGTTTTGTAATAAAGTATAGTTAAATTAAATTAGAAATGAATGTTGCAATTTGAGTTTGAGCATGTTTATGAAGATTTGCTTTGTAATAAAATATAGTTAAATTAAATTAGAAATAATTGTTGCAATTTAAGTTTAATATAAATATGTGAATGTTCTTCTTCACTCAACTAGGATCTCCCATGCTTAATAAAGACACTTTTAAGGCCAAAGTACTCACCATTGATAAGATAAGAGCTTCAATTCAATTGTCAACATGTCTAACCTGAATATTTTTCGATTGTAGATTTGAGAAATCTATCACGTTTAAAATGTTCAATCATAGATTAACTAATTATAAATATATTATAGTTAAAAAAATAATTTTTTATTTATGTTAATTATAATTCAATACTTAATAAATATATATATAGTAGATATTTATTTTGTTCGATTGCCACTTCTATACTTAAGTTATTAGTTGGAGTTCTATGAAATAATTATTGGGTAAATAGTGAGAGTTCTTCATTAAAACTTATGGTTCTAACCAATATCTACCAAATTCTAAACCATTTGGCCTAAAAAAACCTTAAGAGAATATACGTTTGTAACGTTGACTATTGGTTGGGGGAGTCAATACAATTGAGTAAATCATACTTCCAGTTTATTTCTTGATTTTGCTGACCATGTATTAATTCTTTATTGATTATTTAAAAAAATACTGCATTATAATCCATAGATTTTTATTTTTATGCGGGATTCCATATGCTTTTGACCATATGTGTTAATTGTTTATTGATTATAAACTCGTGCAACTTTTAAAAAACAAAATACTGCATCATTTATTGACTATAAACTTCTGCAACTTTTAAAAAACAAAATACTGAATTATACAATTATTTTTGTCTTTTATACTTTACAAATACGTAAAAATGTTTAATTAGCATTTTATTGGTGATTTAATTTAACGTCAGATACAGAGGACGACCTTTCAATTTCTAAAATTGATGAAATTATTTAGGAAGTAGGTTAATTCTCTAAGTTTTGTTTGTGTGTGTGTTTTTTTTATAAATTAAAAGTTTTTATTATTTAAAATATCTTTTTAATATACAAATATATTTTATGTTTTCAAATATTTTTTAAATATTCAAATTATATAAAAATTATAATATAAATTTAATAAATTTCTCATCGAGAATCAAAACCATTAAATTGATATAATTAGCAATATTTTACTTATGACTATTATTGAGGATTTATATTGTGATGAATTGATCCTGGAATAAGTAGGAACTTAGATTTATGTTATTGAATTGAATCCCATAGACCTTTTGGATCGAGGAATAGAATTGCTGATTGAATGAGTATTGAAGAAGGCGCCCTGGGGGGAACTTACAAATTATGTTATGTAATTATGGGACTGTGAAATTCTGGGGTTAACTCGACGTTGGTTATACTGTGTAAGTCGTGAAATTAGGGCCGACCTGGGATCACAGTAAGGTGTGATGGTATGGCCACAGAATCAAACGGAATTCGATAATGTTGGGGAGTGTATCCTTATGAGTACAGCCATGAAGCGAGTATAGTTGGGGCGAACTATAAATTTGTCGAACAGGTGAGCTGCGAGTTAATCGAACCACTGAACGAAGGGTAACAATAAAAGAGGCCTCTTGGTGCAGTTGAAAGAAGCGCGTAATCTATGCTGGCAATGTTAGACTGGGTGCATAGCAATTAATGGACATAAAGGTTCATCCAACACCTGTGTGGACTAAAGATGCGAAGTCAAGTATTATAACTAAAATTCTCGGCAAAAGCGGAACCTCGAGTCAATAGATGGAGCCGGACGTGAAACAGTAAGGGTGGTTTTAAGGAGATAGACCTACAGTCTCGCGCGAACAAAAAATGGTAAGTTGAATTCGCCAAAAAAACGCAATGTACTCCAGCGCCTGACACGTAAGCCAAGCGCGGTTTATAAAAACCACGCTCATCGCGTTTTTTAGAGGCATTAAAGTTTGGGACCATAAAAAAACGTGATATGCGTTGAGACCGTTCAATCTGGAGCAAGGAAGATCTGATGGTATTGTATAAATTTGAATAAGCGTGCATTATTTTAAAGTTATCCTGGAAGTCACACACTATTTGAGTTTCATGCACTAATACATTTCCTCTTCTACTATTGATCATCAATTTGCGGAAATTAAACAATCGCATGCGCACATTAAAACCATAAACAATCACACATATAAACAGAAGTATTTATGGGAAAGCTTAAAAATTTGAAAACTGACTATCGTAAGCATATTATAATGATAGAGATCATGTAACAATCATTGTACAAAATCCTCACAAGCTCTCGGTACAATCTCCAATTGTTGCACACTACACAAGCTCAGATCATACAAAACACATGCTCCCGATCACTCCTGGTTGCCTAGCCTCTCTTGCGCAATCCGATATGGATAATTGCCAGAAATATGGATAATTTCCAGATTAAGGTTCAAATCCCATTGGTATGTACTGCGCAATCCTCATTGGCTTCTCCATCAATGTGTGTGCACATCTCATGCACCAGTATAGTCACAATTGATAGTCACACTTGCTCTTTCACCTACCTCTTCACTGGTCTCCACTGAAACTGTCCATGCACTGAAGTTAACTGATGTGTTCTTTAGTTGATTAATGAGTTAATAATTAGTGAATTAATTAATAATTAATTCACACCACTCTCACTAATTGTATCAATCAGTTAGACTAGATACAACTAGCTCAACTAAGTTAAACTGAACACAACTCCATTAACTATCTCATCAACTCCACCAAACTCTGTCACATGAGTTCTAACTGAATTCAACCATGCAATAGCTTCACTAAACCCTAGGAATAGCATAATTCCTTCTGTCAGCTACATGTGCCACATCTAGGTATCAAACTGAAGTGCTCCAAGAGGATAAGATAGTGTTTAGAGTCCAAATATTATTAAGAGCTAATAATATTCGACATATCTATTTTTAGACTGGCAATCTAAAAATAGATTCCGCCCAATATGTCTAAAAATAGAAGTCCATCTATTTTTCTGACTTGACCAACCATCCACAAATAGCATCTTGCAACTCATAGAACATGATCCATATGTCTAAAAATAGACTTTGCGCCAAAAATAGCCTGCGAGCCCACTTAGTGAAGGCGACTTCTTCCCACTAAGCTCATCATCTTGTTGCAATCTCAACACTCCCTCTCAACAAGATAAGGATTATCTGCCACCCCTATCCTGCCCCTGTGGTATTCGAATTTTCTCCTGGTGAGCGCCTTCGTCGAATATCAGCATCTTGATCCTCCGTGGGAATGTATGAAAGTAACATGATCTTCCGCTGCACACAATCTCTGATATGATGATACTGGATGTCAATGTGTTTAGATCTATCATGAAATACTGGATTAACTGAGATTTTTATGCAACTATGATTATCACAATAAATCACGGTAGGCTCTAAGTGTGAATCGAACAACCCGACCAGGATCTTCCTCATCCATATAGCCTCGCATGCAGCCAAACTTGCTACCATATACTCGGCCTCTGCTAAACTGAGTGCCACGGATCTCTGCTTCCTACTGTACCAAGAAAATGTTGTCGACCCGATACTGAAAATCCCTCCATATGTGCTCTTTCTGTCCGTTGGGCTCCCTGCCCAATGCATACGAGTAAACCACACGGCTTCACCTCATCCAAACTATGCAATCCCACAATCCATATCCCGATGCCTCTGAGACCACGCAATACATGCTTCTGCCTTCCAAAAGAGCTTGGTAGGCTTAACCATAGCTTGTGAAAGGCGGTTCCTCTTGTAGCATATGTCGGGTTGGTATTGACCAGATACATAAGTGACCCCACCAACTGTCGATAAACGGTGGCATCCACTACCTCCGTTGAAGTAGCATCCTCCTTCCTCCAACCACCAGGAAGAGGAGTATCAACAGGCTTGCAGCCATGCATGTTGAACTTCTCCAGTATCTCTCGAGCATACTTACCCTGAGAAACAAACAGTCCACCACTGCGCTGCCAAATTTCCAATCCTAGGAAATAATGAAGGAGGCCCAAGTCCTTCATCTCAAACTCTTTTGCAAGATCCTCCTTGCATGAGAGTATCAACAGCTCATCACCTGTCAAAATCAAATCATCTACATAAAGTACAATGATCGGCAACTTACCCTCCACCACAATCTGGTATAGGTTCGGATCCGCCTCACTCTTGGAGAATCCAAGTCCAGTGAAATAACTGTCTATCCGTGTGTACCAAGCACAAGGTGCTTGTTTCAACCCATACAGCGCTCTCTTGAGCCTGCACACATGCGACTCGCTGCTGAAGATCTCGAAACCTTCGGGTTGCTCTATGTACACCTCCTCCTCAATGACTCCGTTGAGGAACGCAGTCTTCACATCCATCTGATGAATGTGCCACCCCATCTGCGCTGAGAGAGCAAGAATCGTCTGTATGGAAGAATACCTTGCGACGGGTGCAAAGGTCTCCTCATAATCGATCTCCTCAATCTATGAAAAGCCTTGGGCAAAAATTTTTGCCTTGTACTTCTCCACACTCCCGTTAGCTGCCTACTTCACTTTGTAGATCCATCTCGAACCCACCATTGATTTCCCTTCTGGCCTCGGAACAATCTCCCATGCACTGTTTCTAACAATCGAATCATACTCTTCCACCATGGCATCTACCCATGCGGGGTCCTCCACAACTTCCTCGAAAGAGGATGGCTCTGTCACGATACACTTGCTCATAAGAGCCATGTATCCAGTATACCGGTCAGGTGACTGTCTCTGTCTGCGCTGTGATGTATGTGCTCCTACAACCTTCTCTACATCTTGAGCCAGTCGCTCAGCTTCTGTAGTGCGCTTGCGCCCTCTGATGGTTGGTGCTGACTGAGTGGTCTCTTCCACTCCATGAACCTCATCTTGTGGCTGATCCACATCCTGAGACTCATCCTTAGGAACTAATAGCTCCTCATATGCATGCAAGTGTGGCTCCCTCTCAAGCGAACACTTCATGGCTTTCTCCTCCTGAAATTTGATATCCCGTCGCACAACAGTCTTGCGACTGTCTGGAAAATACACACGATAGTTGTGGGGCGTATCAGTGTACCCCACAAATATCCCAACCTCCACAGTCGGCTCCAGCTTCTTCCTGGCATCCTTCGTCACATGAATGTAAACAGGTGAACCAAAAAACCTCTAATGGGAAATATCAGGCCTCTTACCAGAAAACGCCTCCTCGAGTGTACTCATGCCAAGTATCCGCGAAATTTGTTAGAGTTAGTCTTTACATCCCTCCATCGGAGATCATTTCCTCTTATTGCATTTATTTTGAGTGTCTCATTACGCTCATTCATTTGCATTATGTTAGGGGCATGCCATGCATGCCATTATACGACGGAAGGGCTTTGTTCTCTCATTCTCCCTCATGTTTGTACATAACGGGTTGGTC
>JAXQQM020075806.1:0-132238 GCA_034641835.2 Pinus albicaulis | reverse complement strand
AGACTTTGATTTTTGGACTATGGAGGTTGAACAAAGTTTGCTTTTTCACCATACAGAGAAGACACTTTTAAAGTGACAAAGCCTTCAAACTATGACTACTGTTTTCCCCGTTGAGTTTTAAACAAAGTCTGCTCTTGTTTTAACATTGTTTAGGACACTCTTCAAATTGATTGGAGACCTCTACCACTGTGTATTTCTGTCTTGTAATTTGTGTATGGTTTTCACTGTTCTCAAAAGAATTTAAGGCCCTTTAAACTGATAAAAACACCCCACCCTCTAATCATTGTTTTTGTCTTGTGCTCTTTATATGACAAACGGATCTTTAAAGCCACTGTCAAGATACTGTCCTAATTGATTTGAGACCTCCTAAGCATAAGAAAGTTTTTCTCCAGTTTTTACAATACTCCATCTCATATACCACTGTCTATCTCATGTTTTTAAATGATGAAATGGTTTCAAAGGCACTATTTCCTTCTCAAGGAAAAAACACAGCAAACACCCTTTCAATCTTTGAATTTTGCCAAGAGGAGAAGTAGAATACCTCGAAGAAAAGCTTAAAGACTTTGTTTGATTGATTGGGGCAGCTCCACAGAGTTTTTTGAAGGTTTTTGGGTGAGCGGCACATTCACAAAGAAGAGCGACGTGCAATGGAAAGGAAATTGGGTCGGCCTCAGGCGTTGGGTGAACGACGCTACAGGCGCGCCGTGCCCGTTGAAAACCATTGCAACTTTTCTCAGAAGCACGCCGCGCACTTTTCCAAGCGCGTCGTGCAAGATTGAGGCCTTAAAACTCTGAAAAAACTAGAATCACTTGCTTCTCCGGTGAAAGAACTGAGGGAGAGTTTGTTTGGTTGCTTTGAATTTTGCAAATGATACTTTGCAACGGTCAACTACTCCTTTTAAAGTCAAAAAAGCCAACACATCTTCGTATTTTGCTTTTGTGAGGGTTTGGAGTTTAAGGCCCCCTTTTGTCATATAAAAAACTTAAATCACCTTTTATCATTAAAAAGGCCCATATTTCTATTTTAAACGCTGTGGACGCTGCTTTTGAATGGCACCATATTCATGGCTCCTTTTTACTGCTTTTTCACTGTTTCTCATTAAAGAAGAAACTCTATCACTTTTTGCCTATTTCTGACCCTTAAAGGAAAAACCTTGCTCAAAGTCATATCAATGATTTGTGAGGCATCCTTTGCCATATCTTGGAAGGAGATAAATCACCACTCTAAAACTTACTTTGACAATTTCTACTCTCCTGGTGTTTTGATGATAATCATGCCTACTGTGAAGTTGATCAAACTGTCAGGTGCTCTTTGAGATTTTCTTTTGACTGTGGGTGAAGAACCTCATTTGTACTCCCCAAATTTTACCTATATCTGTTTATCAAGGAAAAAAGGCCTTTAGAGACCCTTGGGACTCATATGAAACAGCAAGGTTTTTTTTCACATGTCCATAAAGAGGCCTTTGACTGTGATAGTGATATGGCTTGATTCTTTAAATATGGTCTTGAATTTGAATCATGGTGTCATATCCCTTTCTTCACATTGATGAGCATGTCCAAGCTTTGTTCACTTTAGCTTCAGATTGCCTTTGAATGGGATCTCTAATAGAAGAAAAACCAAACCTCTTTGATTATCATAGTACCAATGCTTGGCCATCTGCTTAACAACATTTCTCCATTCATAATCATCCAAATTTTTTTTCCACTGCACTTAAAATCTGCCTTTCAATCAGTGAAACCATATAATCAATATTTGAAACACCACTGCTGTGGTAGTGGTTTCATCTATTGGAGAAAAAGGTGTAAAACAAGTTTTTAAGGCTATTTGCAGCATTGTTAGCCTTGTGCTCTTAAATGAGGCTACACCTCTGTTCCTGACCCTCTGCTTATTAAACGAAGGAGGTCTTAACCAATGACCTAACCATCTGCTCATACTTGGAGGAGGTTTTGCACAGTCATCCAACCCTCTACTCATGTTTGGAGGAGTTTTTCACAGTCACCAACCCTCTGCTCATGTTTGGAGGAGGTTTTACACAGTCATGCTATTTCATCCCTTTGTTAAACTGTGTCATCTTTCCTTGTAGTGACTATTCACAGTTAAGTAAATAAGAGTGACAAATTGACAAAATGCCATGAGGGGCATGCTCTGAGATGTGTATTTATGTTTGATAGAATACCCTTATGCATCTTTAGAAAACAGGAGCAATCCTGACCTATGTCTGCAGAGTAATACTTGCTAGTCATAGGTCACTAACCTTTTGACTTTGTTTGCAGGAGTTCATTGAGTTACCTCTGACTAGTACTTGCATCCTAAGCTCAAAACCACATGAGAAGCAGTTGTCTTCTCATGTTAAGTTTAATAATGTCTTCTGGAACACTAGTACACTTCTGCTATTGAAAAAGACATTGAAACACTGTAAATCCACCTAATATCAGTTTGACTTGTGGCATATGCACTGCTGAGACATCAAGGCTTGTTAGTGACGCGACTTTAGAGTGTATCAAGATTTATTTTCAGAATAGGAAGGTCATCTAGGACTGGTTGATATTATACAAAGGTTCTTTTGGCTTTAGGATAGTTTTCCAAGGGAAGATCGCCTAAAGCGCCACTACCTAACTTAGGGGAGACTTTTTGGATAGATTTGGAGTATTCTCTTTAGAGCTGATGGACAAGTTTGTATGACTCTTACCCATAGAATGAGAAGCCTAAGGATAGTAGACCATGTGAAAATGTCCTTCACAGGTAAAATACTTCTGGATGATCATCAAAAAATTTGAATAATTGTCCTTCATGAAACCCCTAGGGATAGCATTTGTCAAATAAATTTCACTATGTTTTGGTTTGATGAACTCTTTGCAGTCCTGCATTGTGAATTTGATGCTTTTAAACCACTGTTCCCCTCCTCTAGGGATTCCTGTTGCTAATGAAATGTTGTCTGGTGTCACTGTAAGGTTCAAAATTCCAACTTTTGAAGTTGTTCATGTGAAGCTGTTAGCAAAATCCTTGGAAACCTGTAGGTGAAAGCCCTGCAACCTCTTACAGAATTGCAAGCAACCAGTTCTTCTGAAAGCCTCCATGGCAGTTGGGTCTTCATTGAGAAAATTCATGTCCATGGGCTCATACCTGTGGAAATGACCACCTTTGTTTATTTTCCTTCTAGCAGCCATGGGTGCTTTATATCTTCACAGCCTCGCTTGCTTGATGACACCTGCAAAGTTCAAATTTTCCAAAGAACTCCGCTTCGATGCTTTAAGGTTTTATGGTTTAACTGACAGCTCATGCTTTAATCATGACACATACATGCCAAAAAGGGTAATGATGACCTCAGACACGTCTATGTATCTTTGAATTAACCATAACAGACTCGAATGACCTCCACCCTAACTCCTCCAATCATGGAATGAAATTTCATATTGAATTTGACAAGATAGGTAAGAAAATAGATTTTCATAGCATATTTAGTTTAACCTCTGACAGATTTGGTACTAAACTATTAGGCAGTTTCGTAGCGAAAACTACTGTTTTTCTATATAAAATGCTACGAAAATTTGAAAAATTGACACAAGCGCCCTTTTTGATTTTAAATGCATGGGGAATATAAACTGACACCATATGAGGACTGATGGGACATGACATGACATAAATGGAGGTGACCATGAACCTTAGGATAGGTTAAACATGTAAAAAATGAAATTTTCCTATACTAACTTGAAAAGGCTTAAGGAGACCTTATCCTTTTGATGAGTGAACTGTATGACCATGTCAAGTAATGTTTCACAATTTTATGAGTGCTAACATAAACACAACAAACTTGACCTTCTACACATGTAACAAAAACCCCAAGAGCCATCCAACCCTTCAATGTGGAAATCCCCTAATACAACCTGACATTTACTATGATAAAGCCTCAGTCACTCTCATGACATGGGAATGCATGTCAATAGGACCCTCCATTCACTCCCATAGCAAGGTAATGCCTATGACTGGGGACTTTTCCAGGTAGTTATGTGCCAGCGACTCCCGATTTTGTGCCACTTTTTCAAATCCAGGAATCACTCCACTAGCCATAACTCGATGAAACTTCCAGGAATGATAAATAACACAAACAAATATGCTAATGCAACATATTGACTAATGACTTCACTGAACCCCTACTAGAAATGATAGGCATTTCGTCAAATATGTCACAAATATTAATTCTACAAGTTATAACAACATATTTGAGCATAGAGGTCTCACACTTATCTGAGAATTGAGAAGAAGCATTGATGCCTCATCACAATAATGACTTTACCATGTATTAAGACATATATTCATTTTACATTCATTTATTAATCAAAACATTATGAGAGCCATACATCATCATTGTCATAAAAATCACTCATAACTAGCATATAACCAACATAATTACCAACAATATAACAACCATATAAAACACATATAAAAATTGTATTTACCCATAAAATACCAAGGAGAAAGAGATCTTATTGATTATTTCATAGACTGACCAAGTATGGGGCTTCCATAAACTAGCTAACCAAAGATTGGGCTGAACCAAATCTATCTTTCAGCCAATCATCCCTGTGCCATATTCCAAGTATGAATGTGAGTATCGTTAAAAAAATCAATCAAAACCAAACCAGGGCTTCCAGAGACAAAACCACCTCAACCCTCTACTAGTATGTTAATGGACTAGAATTTACCGCAAATATTTAAGGGATCTCCCTGGTGAAAAATATTGATTAGAATCTACACTGTTTGGCTTAATGATCCCATCAAGTATGTAGGTTGAGTTGTCTTCAAGTTAATGGAGATATACTACGGAAAAAGAGGGAGCTTATTGAGTGATTGAATTCACATACTTTGAAAAACACAAGAGAATAATTTATAAATTCCTTATGAAACCAAACACCATGAATAACAATATAGATTTCAAACTATGAAACTTAAGAAAATCATTGTCAGAAAAACCTTTAATAAGTTCACGTGCATAATAATAAAAACTTAGCCAATGGGAAAGAGTTCATGATAGCTCAGTAATTCATCCAAAGAATCTCCACATATAGAGTGATTTAACACCAATGTCAATAAAGTAATTCATCAAAATAGCGCAAGGTTAGCGCATCATATACCATCCACATGTTGCAAGGAAACTCATAACACTATAGACTATATGAATAGAAATTGCACCATAACTTGAAGAAGCTTTCATTTGGTTGACAAATAAAATATTCATAGCACCATCACAAAAGAGACTTCCAGCAGATCCAATAGTGAAAATAAACTATCAAATCTTGTATTCATCAAAAGAGCATAGGTTCTAAAAAGAAATAATATATCTCTCCAAATATTCCAAAGACCAAAAGTCCCTTAAAAAATTACCTTAGGGTGTATATATAGAATTGAGGGTGGCTCTTGGGCTTCCCATGACCTTTGGCCTCCCCATGACTCTTGGTATCCCTTGTGACCTTTGAGTTTCTTATGGCCTTTCGACTCCATCATGGTCCTCTAGACCCCTATTTAGAATATATTAATCTATCATGCTATGCAACAAAAATGGAATGATTCTAAAATTAATTGACCCTATGTTAGCCATCTAATGATCGACAAATCCAAAGCCTCAATGTGTTGTTGATCCCTAATATAGGTATGCCATAGTTTATAATTAGCAGTTATTGGGGCTAGTTGAGACATATGCTCCCCATGTCTATGCAGGCACTCAAGAGCATCTGAAACTAGCGTGATTTTCTTGGCGTTGATACGATCGGGCAAGGTTTCCAATTTGGTGTATACCCTCATTGGTTCCACTACATACTAAGTTATATTCTCCTTTGTTACCTTCAAGTCGCTTGATCTTGAAGCTTTCCTGAGTGGATCAAGAAATCCTTGAAGTTCTTGCAATACCTCTTCTCAAACTTTAGCTACCCCCAATGTCCTAATGGAAGGTGTGTGATGAACTTCAACCACCGAATCCAGGCCACCAAGGAGATGGTTGTAATAGGCTAGGAATTTTTCCACATCTTTGGCTAATTTATCCAAGGATTGGATCTTCAAGCACAACTGCGCTTTTTAATTTTGAGTATTAATCCAATGTTTCTTTGGAAGAGTGTTTGGGGCCTTAGGATACTTGTTAGTGCAATAAAGGATACCATCTAGTGTCACGGAGGCCTCTTTCAACCTAGATGATTTATCCTTGGTATATGGTTGTATAGCGAAAATAGGAGTGACCGTATGATGTAATTTCATCATCTCTTCATAAACTAGGGTTATCGCTCCTCCTAGAGTTTTGACTTCACACTTGATTGTAGATTACAGTTCTTTTGCATTGGCGTGACTTAGGAATAGTTCTTTATTCTCCTCCACCAGAGATTTTTTTTCCTCGTCTTCTTTGGTGGCCCTTTTTTCATATGCAAGGAGTTTTTTTGTAGCTCTACAATTTTATTTCTCATTTTCCCTACGTTCATCTCAGTAGCGTATATTAAGGTAGTCCCCACGGAAGTAATCATTTTAGGATTTACTGTAGTGTCTAGGACTATTTCCTTTTCCGTAGA
The DNA here is from genome assembly GCA_034641835.2 of Pinus albicaulis. Lineage (NCBI taxonomy): Eukaryota > Viridiplantae > Streptophyta > Pinopsida > Pinales > Pinaceae > Pinus > Pinus albicaulis. The sequence goes on along the minus strand of JAXQQM020075806.1, from coordinate 125,686 downwards.
TATAGACAAAGGTTCAGTTGGGTTCCTGGCATAGTATTTCCTCCTTCCCCGCATGATCTTATGGTTGACTTGATCAAAGTTGAGTCAGGTCAAGTCCAACACTTCATCCTTCACCTCATCCAGAAGGCCCAATTCTATGAGGGGTAGGCATCCTTAACTAAGACCTCCTCTGCTCCTCTTCTCAGTTCTCCTCACTCCCTTTTTTCTTCCTCCTCTTACTTCCTTTTCTCAGCTTCTAGCCTTTTCTTTTATTGTTCTTCTCTTTTCTGACGCTCTTCCTATGTCCTATGCTCCTGTCTCTTCTTTTCCTCCTCTTCTTATTTTCTCTACTCTTCTTATTTTCTCTACTCTTCTTCTCTTTACTTATTTCACACCTCTTCCTCCTCTTTCTTTCTCAACTCCTCTGCTTGTTTCTTCAATTTTTCTTCTTCTTATTGTATTTTCTATTTCTCCTCCTTTTGCTACTTTATTCTTTTTTCACCTTCTTTCCCTTGTTGTTGTTGTTGATTTTGAGGTTCCTACAACCTCTTTAGTTCCTCCTCCTTCTTCCCTTTAAATTCTTGCTTCTGATTTTCTAGGGAGATGTTCCTTTGTTCTAAAGTTTCATTCTCCCCTTCCTCCTCTTGACTGGTCAAATAATCCCCAACCACCATGTTCTTTTGTTTCTTTTTCTTAGAAGAAGTTCCCTTCTACTACTTCATTTTTTTCATATATGCTTACCTCTCTTGCAACCTTACATTTTCTTGATAGTGCCCCTCCTACTCATCCTCTCCTTCTAGCTTGTCATGTGGGTCATGCTTTATTTATGCATTATACCAGTTTGTGACTTCATCCTCGTGAGCCTCCTCAGTGTGATGGTAAGACCAATTGAAGTTGGCCTTCTTACAATGGGAGGATACAATTATCTGGGGATCATAGGAATAATAGTCCAATAGTACGAAACATAATACTTTGATATCTTCAACCCCAACCTCAACTTCCTTGAAGTTTCTACAGTATAAGATCCGATAGTAAGGGGAAAATATATCCAGGGCTTCTTCTTTCCTTTTCTCAATGTCTTTGAGAAACCACGAGTCATATGGTAGAAAAATTCTTGTAATAGAAATATATCAATGACGAACCTAGGTAGAGCGTGGGGAGGTTTGAAAGAACTGAAGACCCTGATGTAAGTGCCCTCACATATTGGTAACTAGTGTTCCATTTTAGTTATCGTATCCATGGCCCTCTTTGACATACATGGGGGGGTTCTATATGGATAAATCGGTACATTGGGGTGATAAAATAATCTGATATGGTGTCATGTTCCTTTTTGTATTTTGAATTCCATAAGACCTACAAGTCACTGGGTATGGGGCACCCTATTTCTGCCATCCATTCGTGCCCCAGTGGTTGAAGTGGAACCTAGAACATACAACATCCATTAAATATGAGGCCATGTTGAATTCAGTTGGTTTTCCTTCTTTCAGGACCTATTATGCCATCATGTTGGTCCTTAGTGTCGACACTAATGTGTTGGCCCTGTTGAAAATCATCCCTTTGTTAGAAACCATATGCATTATGGGGGCCCATGTCCTGTGGAGAGTGATGATGTCAGACCTCCTTTACAACTCGCTCATTGTAGCTTCTGTAAGTTGATACACCTTTTGTTATATATTCTTGGTCCTTATTTCCCTAGAAATTGGAGTGGTCTTGCCACCAACTCCTGATCATGTCCTAGATTGGTATCTTGTGTGCTTCCATCCATCAAGAGTTGAATGACTCTTCCTTCTTTGGTAGCCCATAATACATTGCAATATCTGTCGAATGAATAGCGATGAATGGATTCCATGCATGGTCTCTTATCTACCATGTCATGGAGTCTGTATTGTGAAATATCCATTCAATCACTTTTGTGCAAGGGAAAATAGGTTGGTGTGCTACAAGATGGTGTAGCTTGGACCTTTTTACGTTTATATTCACTGATAAGTCCTCTCGGTCCTTTGGGATATCTTGATTCAAAAATTTAGAATAGATAGCATACCAATTCAACTTGGTAATTTTGTTGAGGAAGAAGAAAGTATCTCTGTAGATAAGCGGTGGTAAAGGGAATTGATAATTTTATTACGTACTAACTTCAGGACTCTTCTATCAATTCTTAATTATTGGGGGTTCTATTTTGCGTGAGAAAGAAGAAATAGATATTCAATCGAGATCCACGCCATATAGCATGTAGAAAATGCAATCCCATGATAAGGCAGATGTAATTATTAATACAATATGAAATACTGACAACAAAAATTAATCAACCAAGGTCATTGAAGGCTTAGTGGGCTTGTGTGGGTATAGGTCATAGATTTGCAAATTCAGGGAAGTCATAGAAAGGAAAAATGAGAAGATCACAACCTATGTGACTTGAAAGGAAGGTCGTAAAAGGTGAAAAAAATAATATTGTGACCTTTATGACTTGGAAGGGAGGTCGTAGAAGTCAAAAGGTTGCGTAAATAGTGCGGTCATGGAATTCCTAGGTTGCAGAAGTCACAAGTCGCATAAGCTTTCCTAACACGATTTTACCTAGTGCGACCTATCCGCCAGGGTGATTCGCCAAAGGTTTTGAGGTTATATCTTGGGATAAGGGACTTATTTGGGCCCAAAGGATTCAGAAAATGAGTAAAATAGATTGAATGGACAAGGAATGGGCCAAGCTAGGGAAGAAGATGAGATGTAAAGGTTGTTTTCTTAGCTAGGAGGGTTCAAGGGAATAGGAATGGGTTACGAATGACTTACTTATGTAAATAAAACCCTCTTAATGGAAAGATGTATGGCTGGGGTAGGTAAATGGCACATGAAAGAAAAAAATGACATAGTTGGGAGGGTGAAAATCATTACTTGGAAGAAATCTTCTCATATTGGGATGTCCAAACCTTGAATTCCTTGATGCACCGATCGAATGCGAACATCTCCAGCCCCTCCATATGTGCGTGTCGCACATGAAGGCCAATAATGAGGTTTCATGGGTCATAATTTTGATATTTTTATTGTGCGAACATTGTGACCTCGCGACTCTCAAGGCTGCTAGGTCGCTAACTTGCATGGGTCACATCTCAAGGTTGTTTTATATTTCGATCCGTGCAAATTTCGTGACCTCCTTCCGTATATCGTTGTCTTACAAATTCACAAAGTTGGGCAGAGAAAATACGCCACGAAGCCAGGACCTATGTGACCCATGCAACTTGTATGAGGTTTCCGGTCGATTGGTCACAAAAAAGGAATGATCGCAAATTGTAAAATGGACTTGGTGACTAAACTTAGGAGAAATATGAGAAGGTCGTACGAAGTTGTTAGGCTAGACTAAAAAAAGAGGGGGATGAGCGACCTAGATTTAAGCAGGAAGAACGAATCCTAGAATTTTGAGGAACACAAGCCGGTGAAGAGCTAAAGGTGAGGAAACCCATTGGTATGGGTCCCGATTAGAGACAGCAGTACCTCCGAAATTTTTTAAAGGGGGAAAATGGTGGAACCCAGTATTCTACTTGCACCTTAATTTGGGTTGTATTTTTGAACTCTTCGGTATATGCTTTCTTTGTTTCTAGACCGTTAATCCTATTGATGCTTTCCTTCTCACCCTTATGATTGGTTGCTCCCGACCACTTTGACTCAACTTTCTAACACCAATGAAACATAACCTCGGGTGACTTGACACAAGGGTCCAAATAACGACGATTTATAGATTTTTGTATAAGGTTATATGTTTCCTCGGTGTCGTCGCTACCGTAGAGCCTCGAATAGCACCGGTGGAGTCACTACCAGAAATCACCATGATTCACTACCGCAAGCCTTAGGCCGTACCGACTTCGGCGTCGTTGCATCACCTCTCAAAAGGTGAATCCTTTCTATATTTTTTCCTTATTTTTTTTTTTTATGCTTATATCCATTATTTATGTGTTCTCGTTAGCACTTATTCTTTATGGAAATTATATGGCTAGGCAAATGAAGGATCCCAAATTATTTTACTTGAAAGAGATGTTGTTTCTCGTATTTTTCATGAGATACTTTATTATTTTCCCCGAATTATGTTTTCACCTATTGATTTTTCCCTTTCCCCTTTTTTCGCGAGTCACCTATATCACACAATTTTTCAACACAACACAAAGTCAACAGCTGTGGATTTCCATCACAACAGATATCACAAGTAAATTGGTTTCCACTAAATGGAATTCAACATTTAGACTTGGTAGGAAATTAAGGAAGCGATTGGTGTATAAAAACAATAAGGCACAACTTCAAATTAAGAAATTAAAACCTACTTATACCCTTTCAAAGTCCCGAATTAAGAGAGACTTCGAAAAATATTTTCTTCTTGGGGTAAACCTTTATTTAAAATGCAGTGACAACACACATGTTAAAACACAAAAGGAAATGGACCATGTTATGTTGACCGTTGGTTGTCATTGGATGTCAACCAAGAAACAATTGTGGGCTAAACTCGATCTTGCATGGGAATTTTGACCTACCAAATTACTATATTCGGGTCAAGAATATTTTATATGGTTTCTAATTGTCGATACCGTTGATATATGGCACGCCATGTAATTCTTCGTCATTTGAGAGATATTCATGTTTGAAGTTTGTAACCCCATTTAGTGAGCTAAAACCCATGGGGTTGTGGTGGCCGGGCTGAAAATTCAATAATAAATAATTTTAATTCCAAAAATCCTCCCACATTCACTTGTTCAATACCCTCTCCACCTAAGCATTTATATAAATTTTGATCCTTATCCTCCTCTTGTAGGGATTTCTCTACTTTAAAAGGTGATCGTGTGATTTGTGCTATAAATTTTATCTATGAAGGTTCAAAAGCTGAAATTTCTATGAGGTGAAGAATAAATCCTGACCAAATTTCCGTAAAAAAACTTAGATCAATGTGCATGTCAGCTTTGGAACATGATCTCGGAAGTCACAGCTTTTTGGTGCTCATGAACTTCATCTCTGTGTTAGCTGACCTTGGGAAAATCATCATAATCTCCTTTCCCGTATTGGATTGGAATTTTGGTAAAAGTGGAAAATAGTCCATGGAATTTAGTTTTCCATTTATCCATTTAGAGCCAAATGAAGAACAAAGCAGACACGTGGCACATCACACAAGTTCGCTCTAACGTAACCGATAATTAGGCATTGGGAGATCACACAACTTCCTCGAGGAATCGAAATTGGCCGACCTTGTGAATCAAGAAGACTTAGAGGACTACTACAAGATGGAAAATCACATATTGGGGATTTGAAATAATAGAGACACACTAGATTCAATATCAAGCTCCTAGAAGGCAAGAAAAGCTAGATCATGTGTTGTCGTAAGGGTCACAAAGGACAAGACTTTCTAGGGCAAGAAAAGCAAAGCAAGGTGAAGTAGATGGTATGATGACAAGAGCAGCAACCAAGATGCGGCACGAACAAGAAGTTCACCACATGAAGTTTCAAGTGGGTAGAATCGTACACACCATCGTAATGGTATTATTGTACTATGATTGTAAATGTTTCATTGTAAATATTGTGAATGCTTTCATCTCTGCCAAGAGTTGAAGAGGTAGTGTCAGGAGGTCTAGGACTGCACTATGTGGTTGTGTCATAGTTGGGGTTATGTTCTAGTGTGTCTTTCTTCTACATCATTCTATGTCACTCAAATAAAGTGGACCATTTTCCCTAAAGATGGGAATCCATTCTTTCTTTTATTATTCTATAGGGCAAGGGTGGTGTGCTAGGGGTGAGCTGTAGCTCATCGGGTGTTGGGGAACTGCTGAGTTGAATACCAAAGAATCTTGGGCATTGGAGCATCCATCTAGTGGGAGCCGAGAAGAATGCTTTTCTAGATTCTAGAAGTGAGCTTATTTTCAATTGGAGTTGAATACTAAAGAATTGCTGAAAAGAATTCAGTGGTTTTTTTCCCTAGAGAGGGTTTCCAACTTAAAAATTATGTGCATTGTGTTTCTTTTATTTACCTCTATCATTGTACAAACACCTATAATAATGGAATATTAACCAATGCTCCTAAATATTAACAATAATACTAATTGGAAGGAATATTGATTCACCTCTACCGTATTTCCATCACAAGGTTATGGGTGTGGCAGGCAGCTCCCGGAGCCACTAGGTGAAGTATAACTTGAGGTCATGGCCATTCGTTGTTATTAGGTTTCGAATCCCTCCCTCAGGTTTCTAACATGTACAAAAGGCCAATTTTCTCCTCGACTTGAAATGGACCTATCCACAGGCTTGAAACTTGGTGTGTTTTTCCCTGTCCTCATGGTCCTTGTCCTATTTGAGAAAAGAGTCACCTACATTAAATCTATTACTCCCTCGCATACTTCTTATCTAACCATCTATTGATCTATTCTTTGGCGTGATGACAAACTTTCCCTAGACGTTTTCCTTTATTATTCTAATTTGAGCAAGGTGTCCACGGGCCCGCATGGTGGGGAAAGGGGTGCCACCAATTCTTGTGATAATTGAAGGGAAGATAGGCAGAGACTTAGGGGTAACTATGACTAGGGAAAATGTTCCAAGATGCTTGGTGTGACCTTGGCTGCCCATATGATGTTTTTGAGGGTGCTGCTCAGCTTTATGGTCAAGAGAGCATAGTTTTCTTGATAATACGAATCAGGTTTTTTTTTGTTGAATCGTACGAATCATTTCCTTGAGGGTAACAATTAATGGAATGCTTTGAAAAATACTATTTTCTAGAGGAAATCATATAACTTGAAAGATGAAAACTTTTTACATTATCAAAGATGGTAGAGAGGCTGAAATGTCAAACTCGGTTATGATGTGCCAATTGACAAAACAGTCACTCTTGCCGCTGATTCGTCGTAATGATATGACTTCAAACTTCTACCTTGTGAAGTAGTTAGTGGCCTTGAAGACATACTTGTTGTTTCGACGAACGTGACACAATTTCTCCTATGACTTTCCAACCCCAATGTTGAAACGGTTCTTCTGCACCGCTATGGACCGGGCGTAGTTGATGACCCAGATTCTCTACCCAGAGTACTTCATGAAAATGAACATTTCTAAGCATATGCACGAGAACCATGAATAGGGTAGGCTAAATGAAAAATATAACCTGCGATTTTATGGGTTACAAAGCGGCCAAAGATAACGTCCCTCGATGGTCCATCATGGGAATTTTTCAAGACCTTTGTTGCATGTCATCAAACTCTAAACATTTTAGTAGTACACCATTATGATGTTTTTCGTAATGACCTCCGTTCATGCACTAACTGCAAGATGTGACCTTCAAACCTTCATAGGCCTTTTTTTGTCTCACGAACAAGGCCGAGGTAAAGTTCCTGTCGTAAATACCGATCCAGTACTCGCAGTACCAAGATGGAGAATCAAGTGGCTATGAGCTCTACTTGGTACATTTCAACATCGTGATCCCACTCTTCTCGATTCATCATTGTCTGGGACCGTCCTTCAAGGACCAACTTATTAACTCGTACTCCTTTGACCGTGTGAGAGGGCTTAAACCTGTGTCGTATTTTGAAGGAAACTATCCAACTACCCCTTTACTCATGGAGCTCTTATCGTACAAATAATACCGTACTTTACAGGGTGAGGGGAGATAAATCGTCATTGTTCTTCAAAATATATGGCATGGAGTGATTTACTACTTTGTGTTTTGTGTATGCTTGTTTTTATATGTGTAGGTGGCACTGCACCCTACAACTCTACACTCATGAATGTTATGGTCAACATAAAATTTCTAATTAGACTTCACTCAGTTGAACATTAAAATATTTATTTTCACATTAGATAGGTGAATAAGAGGGTAGGGGAGACCTACAAATTCTTATAGAATAAAACCACTTCTAATGTGAATGTGGTCATTGTAGCAATTGAATAAAGAACTTGTGGGAGTGAATAGCTTGAGCATGTGACGAAGGTCAAGGTTGACCAAATCAACAACGCTGCTGTCATGAGGTATTGGAGAGTTAATGAGGGACGACGCAACATGATGGAGGGTGATGTATGCATGGTAGCAGCATCTTTAATGAGTGGGACCTAGGGTGAGGGACCTCACTAAGCATATAAGTGTAATATTCCCAAATTTTCACATCATATTTGGAATATTAGAGTTTCTTGATTTTCTTAATAAATTAAGTAAATAAAAGGGTGGAGGAAATCCACAAACCTCAAAAGATGAATAAAATCCACTTTTATGTGTGTATGTGGATATTCTAGATCTAGATCTAAAATTGCGTGATAGTGGACAGATTCATTAATGAAGATCATGTCTCATTTATGAGATAGATTATGGAGGATTAATAGTCAAATAAGACTGAAGATCTTAAAATATAAAATCATGAGGATATTTGATAAGGTAATTGAGATCGTAGTGCATTCAAAGAAGATCACACACTCTATGGTAAGATAGTGGAGGAAATTAGTGCATTTAATGCACATATGATGGAGAGGGTGATCACCCATGAACATGATGGAGGAGCATGAGGCCACAATGCGTAAAGTGAAACTATGTCCATACATGTACACACAGACGATGAAATTTGTGCTATGGAAGCACCACACATAATGAAGGTGAAGGCATACCACAAGGCATGATTTGACTATTATATTGTATGTATATTTATACTTCTTGTATTCTTCTGCACTCGTTTAGTTTAGATTGTTGTGTTGTTTAGCACCGGGTTTTCTCGAATAGGAATCCCACCTCTTTCCTTGAGAGGCCTCTTGAAGAGATTTTGCTCTATTTCCACATTTAGGTTTCGGTATCAAGCTATGCTTTCCTCACGTTGAAGTCACAGATACTGTGATGTGTTGCAAGGTGCAACAAAGGAGAATTAGACTGTGTGTTCCAAGAGCTATTTTTTCATGGAGGAAATTTTCCAGAATTGAAGGCTTAAAAGAATCCCCCTGAGATTTATTTACACATTTAGTAGCAAGGTTAAGGAGAATTTATCTCTCACAAGACATTTCGTTCACATTTATGTTATTTTTAGCGAGGAGTTGCAGGTAGTTGCGAAAGGTTGTTTTGAGAGGTGATTTCTTCAATGGAGGAGCCATTCTTTCATCTCGGGGGATCTATTGGAAAATATCTCTGTGGTTCTCACACTGCCTAATTCATATATTCTCACCAGCTTGTTGTAGCATATCTTCAGCCCTAGGCTACAACATATTGGCACATTGTGAGCATTTTCCCTAAAACCTCTTGGGTTGTCTTGGAAATGATTAGCGTTCGGATTCAGCATGTCGAGATTCAATTGGGGCCTATATCAGTATTTTTACATCATTGTGTCATTCCATCCGTATTATATCCAACATGACCACATTGCAAGGCCCGCATTTGCACATGTTAACATCTTCACTTTTTGAGAGTGTTTATGTATTGGAGGTGTTATGTCACCCTTGTCACATCGCCATCAAAGGATCAAAATATGCTCTTTTTCATTTGCATAGTAGTGAGTCCCATACTATAAAATTTCATCATTCCATTAGGTCATGGATTCACCGATGGTCAGGGCCGCTCACCGCTTTTCTCGATGTAAATACTTGCTAATTCTCCTCTCTATGGTCTTTAGTTATGATTCACTTCTACCTCAGCCTATGTTATTAGGTCATAGGTTGGTCTCATTAGGTTCTAGGGTTCCTCCATGGTCAAATTAATGAGGAAAAGTGTCAATAAATTAGCAAGGACATGAGATTCTTAATAAACTCAAAAGTATGGTATCCGGAAAAATCAAAGAAGTTGTTCTTTCTGTACCGGATGTAATTTTCTACCTCAAAATTATTTTTTATTTAATTTTATGTCTCCACATGTAATAAGTTGAATCAGCAGGCTTCCTATCTCCACAAAGCCACTATTAGTCCCTTACAACCCGCTTGCCACCGATGACCTCAAAGGGATTTTCTCTGCCCGGTTTTCAAATGTTCTCCACATAATTTTAATTGAAAATCATGTTCCACATGTTCATCAAGGCCTGTGAAGAGCTCTTCAATGATATATCACACTCCCAAACCGATCGATTGGAAAATAGGCCCAAATGAATAAAAGGCCCCAAAGCACAATTTTTCTATTGTTCCGTTGGCCCTTTAAACTTTATAATTTTTTTCCTTTAACACAAAAAAGTCTGAAATTTCCACATACTACAAACCGATGCGTATGGCTCATCGCTAATGCGATGCCATCGCACCATCGCATTGCGACCCCCAGCCTTCGGCGTACTAACTCCCCGCACATTCGCCGCCCGATGCGATAAGTCACTCATCGCACCCATTACTTCGCATTCCCCGCCACCACTTAAACTAACCATATTTCTTCTACCGATGCGACAGAGTCTTACATCGCATCAAAATTGCTTTCCTCCACCGTTGACTCCCACCGCCCATTTATCCGATGCGACCATTCCTCCATCGTGTGGCCGACATCGTGACTTCTCTGCCATATTTTACAACCACTCCTCTTTCCAATTTGCGATTGCGATATTTCTCGTCTCACTTTAAAGTCTCTTCCGCCTTTCCAATAAAAGGGTCGTTTTTCCCCGTGTAAAAGCACCGTATTTATTTTATTTTGTTTTAAAAGAGTTTTCTTCAATGGCTTTCCTCATTTCTTCAAACTCATTCCCATCGCATCAATTCTATTTCATCACTCCCTTATCACTTTGGCTCTTACTCCATCACTCCACCTTCCATCTACCCATTCTCCACAGCTCCTTCATCACCGCATCGCGCATTCCTCCCATCGCATCGCTCCCCATCGCTCCATCGCCATTGCATATATTGTGATTTCTCCACCGGGTTATACATGCCTTTCCATCGCCGATTTGCGATTGCGATTTCTCGGCCCACCACCGTTCGCTCTTTTCAATTAAAATGGGTTTTTTCTCGTTAAAAAAAGGGCAAATGTGATTTTTATTGGTTTTAAAGGGATTTTCTCGCCAGAGTTAAAAGGGGCGTACACTTACAAAGCTGTATGAATGTGAATATAGAGATTATTGCGTCTTTAGTAAATTAACGATGTTAATGATAAATGAGGGCAAGGTCTCCAAATTTGTTCTTCTTTCCCATTGTTGCGAAACGATTATTCTTCCGTATGGTCAAGTATGTAGTTCCTCTTTTTCGCAGGCATTTGTTGGGTTTTTCTATATTCGTATTTTGGTTTTGTAGGTGAATAGTTCGGTTTTTCTAAGGATTCACCCCCCCAAATCTTTGCCTATTTAATGCACTTTTGAGTCATTTGTAAGGGTGAAAATATCAAATCAACGAACTCGAGTTTCATTGTACATATTTGTGACCAGTTTGGGAGGAATTAACAAATACTTGCCACAATTCTTTATGGGATCCCTATGGTATGGAATTTTAATAAAATTTCTTCTTTTGTAATCACATGTTAAATGTTATGTGCCATTCATTCATTCCATTATTTTTGTTGAATGTTTTTTAAGTTAGACAGGTAGAATCATAGCCACCTATAATATTTCTTATACCAAAAGTGGCTAAGATATTTTGAGCCTCCAAAGAACAAATTTTTATCACTAAAAATTGTTGGCTCTTGAAGGCTCGAAGGCCTCATGCCTCCGTCCTCTCCAAAATCTCTAACATCGTTCCTACTAAATCCGCCGATTTCATGTAAGACGGGCCGAAAAACCATCATTTTTCCCCTCTTCTCCTACTCATAAAAATCTTCATTTGTTGCCCCATTTCACATAAATTTCCTCTATTTTTCATACCTTCCTTTTTCTTCCTTCATGAAAACTCCTTTTCCATAGTTAAAAACCTACTGAACTATTTTTAACTCTATTTCCATTAAATAATTATGAAATTATGGTATTGTTAAGTTTTTCTAAGTGGATCAAGCTTTTGGCCAAGTCCCAACTACTCCCCACATGCCCATGCGTTATAACCAAACGCCAGAAGCCTTTCGACGCTAGTCGCATCGCACAATTCAACAGCGGAAAGTCTTTTCGTTGCCACGAACAAAGTTCCGGCGATTAGTTTTCACATCATATAAGTCCCGATGACTTCTACCCCTTTTGACATAAACTCTGGTGTCTCATGTTTCTTTTGAAAAACCAAAGGTTATTACTTCCAGCGCCAATCGGACGATGAATCACCCGCAAGTATTTGCCATACTCCAAAGACTCCGATTGCGATTAGCTTTGGTGTTTAAGACTCTATCATATTATTTTCTATATAACCTTGAGCTCGCCAAGGCTAAACTTCAGGAATATTTCATTCACAAACCCATTTTTCTTTGTAAAAACCTAAAACCCACTTTCTATCCAAATTTTTAACTTAAACTTAAAGTCACATGTTGAAATATTTTAATGGGTAGATTAAAAAGACCGATCGCACAATCACACCTGAGAAAACTTCAATGGGTTGACTTAAAAGACCCACATCCAAAGTTCGATGCGATTGGGTCTTGTGTATGTGTTAAAAATTCCCCCGAATTTGTTTCCTATATGACTTTCCTCGACCGAGAGTTAAAGGTCCCAAGGCGCTTATCGCATCGCAAATGTTTTAAACCAGTTTAAATTAAAAAACAAGTCTCTCGATTTCCGATTGTGATTGGCCTTGTTTCAAATACGCCCGGCATATTATTCTCCATACAACTAAAAGTTCTTTACTAGGCGCCTACCCGCCTTATATATTTTTTCCACCCCAAAACACAAAACCTTTTTTTTATTCCAAAGTTTGAGTTTTCATATTATATAAAGGTTTTCTCTGTCCATTCTCCACTGGCCGGTCATCGTCGGACCGGGCACCCGCCATCGCTCCTTCCTTCCTTTGTCACACAAGCGATTTCAATCACATCACAAGTTTATCTCATGCACTTCCGCCCACACCTACATTTCCGATCCCCGATTACACTTCCCACCGTTGATCCGACTTATAGATCAACGACTATCGGCCACCGTTTCTCGCTCCCGATCGCGCAATCGTACCTGGGAGATTTCTTATCGCACCCTTTTCCCTTCCCCTCCCACCGATTACGACTCTCAATTAGATCCGGGACTATCCATGTGTCTAGATCCAACGGCTACGCTTTCCCTACCTTCTAAGCAAGGTGCTTAACCAATTCCACAGATTTCTTAATTGTTTTTGTGTTTTGCAGTTCCTGTAATGGTTTTCCATTGTATTGAAGAGAAAAGGTCAAGGTCGAGAGGTGTTTCGTGCCTCTGTGCTAATAAAAGGACCGTCCGGCTGTGCCCTCTATTCATTTTTTTTTCTTTTGTTGCTCTATGAGCATTGATGCCTTCAAAGATGGCTTCACATTATCAAGACATCGTTTTATTCAAAACACAAATAAAGATATCACCCTCGAAGACAACACAACAAAAGATCGAAGACAGAAGATGTATTTGCGGGAATACGGATAATATTGAATATCAAAAGCCCAATCTCGAAATTAAAAATAATTAACAGAAAATCAAAAGATCTAATAGTGGGGTAAAGGCCCCTCACCTGCCCTTATTTGAGGTGAATTGATTCTCAGCCACCATGGTGGCCACCGCGTTCAAACCTTTTCATGCACAATTTTTGGATGACACACCTACAAAACCCTCCTTTCTACATATAGGAGCTCATGGGGCCACAATGTAATTCTAGTGGCTAAAATGTAATCCTAGCCGACCTAACAATAATAATACACTTAAGGGCAACAATAATAACAAACAGGTTACAAGGGTACAATAATAACAATAAGGGGGTTACACTAACAATAATAAGGGGACTATACTAGTGATATAGGGATACAATATAAAGATATGGTATGACGTGGCAATATGGCATATCAGGATGATGTGGATGGTCCAAGAAGATGTAGACACATTTCTATGAAAAAGGAATTTTTATGGGGTATAAATGGTCAAAATGGGTGACACATGGCACCACAAGAGTTATGCCATATGTATTCAAGACATATCAACATATATCCAATGAAATGGTGGGATCCAATGATATTGGAGTTCTCGATGTTTTACGCGATAAGTTTCAAAGTCGATGTGGTATGTAAAGAATCTAGGACTGGGTTACGAGATACTAGGTACTGTAGTTCAAATATAACACAAATGATTTGCTCACTGGGTATCCAAAGGCGATGTGGCAAGAGTTCCACAAGTTTATGGACCTCAGCGTGGTGGTGGCATATCACTATGTGGGTTAGGTGGCATGGCACCACATGGGCTAGGTGAAATTGTTGCTGGTGCCACAGATCCCTCTTAATGATGTGTGTCCTCTTTTTAATAGGTTAAATTTCTAAAGATAATAAATTTTTATCTCTGGGACATGGATTGAGGTAAATTTTATATCACCGTAAATTTCTTTGCCCAGTTAAACATGATGGTGACGTTTGTTTTAAAATTTGAAGACTTTGAGAAAAACAGGTTTTATAACTTGATATTCATAACATATTGTTGATGGTGTTGGAACCTCTCACATTTAGGGACTCCATGAATGAAGCCTCCCACTAGACTTTCACACCATTTGATGCAGAGTCCCGTTGAGCCCCAAAGATCTTTTCTTTCACCAAATTTCACTTCATTTCCTTTTGCCCTTTTACTGCCTAGGTTTAAAATATCAATAGGATTGATTAAAGTCACTTTAAGAATGCATACAATGACCCACTTACTATACTTTCGTGGTTTTGTTGTTGTAGTATTGTTTTACCAGACTTAGCTGGCAAATGTGCCTATTCTAGCTAGTCACCCATTTTGTGAAATTATCTTCATGTTCACACAGTGTTGTGTCATTTAAAGGAAAATGTATATGGTTGAATTTCAGAACCTACCTACATCATTCCTTGCCCCCCACGAACTCCTATAAAAAATATTCATAAGTGTGTGGAGGAAAACTAAACTAAGAAGTAGATTCCTACTGTGACATGACCTAAGGTATGTCTTCAAGAAAGTATGAGGCCTCCACAAGAGTTCTAATTTGATTTTAATTGAAAATTACACTTATCCCTATTTCTTTCCCTTTCTAGGGAAGTTATTTATTTTCTTATAATAATAATCAAACTTAGAGATAGTTAGTTAGCTAGATGTTTTATTGTTAAGTTGTCCAAGACCGTAACATACTCGTTTTTTTTAAGCGTTTTCCTTTAATGAAAGAAGAACAACTTTAATACAGCGGATTCTTAAAGAAATCTTTGAGGAGATTTAAAAGTAATCTAGTGGTAGAGGGTACCTAACGTCGAGACAGTTTCGTGAATACCGCTAGATAAGTAACTTAGCTCGTTTCTCGTTCCTAATTTAGGCGCTTTTCTAACTTTATGTTTTACGTTAACTTACATCAAATGTTACGCCCAATTCGTTCTTATGAATTGTTCCAAATACCACTAACACTAAATGAGATAGAGCCCGATATTTCGTATATTACTCTCATTTTAGTTCAGGCCGTATATTTCAAAGATTAATTTTCATTTTAGTTCAATTGTATATTTCTTAGAGTAATAATTTCATATTAGTTCCCGCTCGCTTTTTAATGTATTTTGTTTTATTACTAGTTGTATTCTAGTTCGTTAAATTAGAATTAAAGGCCTTCATTATTTACAAAATTATCTTGTTTCAATCGCTAACACATCATTACTGCGAACAAGAACTGGCAAATGTCATTTTAAATTTTTGACCTGTTTCCGCAATTTCTCATAATTTTACAAATCGGCTTTTTCCAAATTATTCTAAAATATTTCTAACCCTTGAATGAGGCTTAATAATGACATTTTGAGTTGCAAAGAATGATTAATTTTAGTGTCATAAGTTAATTCGTAGTAGGGTTCTCATTATGTTGTAGATAATCTTTTCCAAATGTGTTCAACAAATTTCTAACCATGGATGAGATTTTCTCCGTATAATGTAAGTTACGTTTACTTAGAAGAACCTTCATTGCATTAAAATTATCCTTTTCAAGTTGTTCCAACACACTTAATGAAATGAATTGGACCTAGTTCATGTTATGAGTTATGGTTTTTCTTGCCGAAGTTTTTCAACTGTGAATTAGCATTTTTTGTTCTTAGGTTCTATACATAGTTTAAAATAGATTTTGCTCTGCTTAGTGTGACCAATAGCTTCTCTTTGCAAAAACTTAGTTCTTTCTCTTAGCATAAAAAAATAATAAAACCAAAAACACTAGAGAAACACTAAACAAACGAAGTAGGAAGCAGAGCATTTAGTGTTATATCTAGTGCAGGCCCACCAACAATTTACTAGCCCTGTCGACAATTTGCGATATCAATTTAGAAACACTAAGTTGAGCAGGTATTTTGGCAATCGCTGTTGTGAAGTGTAACTAGGTAGCCTTGTTTCTTACCTCCCAAAACAATGATATGTGTAGAGAAAGAGACTCAAGGGGTAGATTCATAAGAAGCGTGCTTGATTTCCTAGAACACCACTTGTTCCACCAATACCAAGAGGTACAAAGAAACCTCCAACTCAAACTCACATCCCATACCTCTACCAACTATACCCCCAAAAGACATAAGATCAGATATTACATCGTAAAGACTCTCTCCAGCTTCTTATCCATCGAACCTATCTTAGAAGAAGACCAAGGACCCCCGCTAGAGACCCAATTTTTCCACTTCCACAGGAGAATCAACCACAGAAGAAGGAGGAGGAGAGTTCAATGGAGAATATACACTATTCGAGGGGGTAGAGGCAGAGGCATGAGAAGGAGGTAGAGGTAGAAGGAGAAGGAGGTAGAGGTGAAGAAGGAGTAGAGGAAGAGGTAGAAGGGAATGGGTAGGTTTCTTTTGGGTTTTTTGTAGTAGATGAAGAAACTAATGCAACTATGAAAAAAATATTTCACTCCTCTCGTCCTTCCAAACTTTTATGGACCTGCAAGCAAGATCCCGAAACCTTCCTATTTGAATTTGAAGTCCCATGTAGAACCTATGATTACTTACAATATGCCCAAAACTTAAAACTATTCCCTTCAACATTGAAAACATAAATACTAAAATAGTTTATGTGAGTTTGATCAACAACATTTATTAGGACATGAAGACATGAAACAGAATTTCTTTAGAGAGGTATTTGGATTATTGCACAAAAGCACCAACCATAAGGGGGAAGTGTTTAAAATTTTACAAAAGAGAACAAGAAAATCGAAGATTTGTTGGAGAGGTTTAATTACAATATCAAGAGGAAAAAAATGGAAATTTAGACCAAGATACTTTGAAATCTCTTCTTGTTGAAGAAAATTAGGGATGTAAATGGTTAATATCCTTAACATTATGGGAAAAGGACATATCTCAACTCAATATTACCCGAAATAGCCGAATTATGTATTAACCTTTCAAGAGGAAATCTAAAATCGTAAAAGGACCAAGAGACCATGCTTCGCAAGGGCAAGCAAGTCTACTGGGGATGTGGTGTAAGAAAGAAATAGGACATATGCTTGATGAATTCAAACTGTATATTTTAGGGAGTCTTTGTGAGCAAATAAACACCCTTAAGTTACAAAACAAGAAAAGTTGAATCTGGTGCCTTAGCAATCTTTTGTCCCAAATGTAGAAAGAAGCATGCCTTGAGAGAGTGCTCGGATGCAAAAGTAGTAAAGACCGTGTAATTTGTTCGGTAGTTGTCGAGACTAAGAGTTGTCTCCTACTTCTCGGTCTTAAAGCCGTATTTCAAGAAGAAACTCCTTACAAATTCCATAATCTCTCTCAATTTTGTCTCTAGAAGGCCTTGGCAAGGACCTCAAACACAAATATTCCAAGACCGGGCATCACGTATAATGAACTCCCACCAACTGACTCTCCAAGAATCCTTGGCCCCACTCCAAAATCAATCTCAAACTTAGGCAATATGATAAAATCCTTGCGGAAGATACTCTCAAATACTATCAATATCTACCATCCTATCCACCATATCCATACTTTTCTCAACAAAATCTTCAACAACTCTAAAATCCACAACATCAAAATTCACCACTTTCCATTACTATTTCTCGTAAAACAAATTCATTGTCGCCCAACCCATACCAAACCCCAACAATAAAATCCTTGCAACACATACACGATAGAAGCAATAGTTTCCAACCTATTTTATTACCTTTACACCTTAATGATGTTCAACTTAGGTCCTGAAGAATACTTGGCATCAAGAAACCTTTGTAATAATACAAGAGCAAAACACCTTTATAAGATTTCACGTATAAATAAAATTCTTGAAGAGAATACATCTTTTCAAGCCCCAAAATATTGAAAAACAGCAAGAAACTAGGCTAATTTCAACTCCTATATTAAAACTTACAATATCCACTCTCATGCCCTCCCTTTCCGTAAAGATTACAAATTGATAGGTGTAGAAACAATTATGGTGCTTAATTATGATTTCTAGATGAGCTCAGAAATGTTTGTATTAAGATCCCATTATTACAAGCTATCAAGGAAATTGCAATCTTAGCAAAGATAAAAAAGGAGTTGACATGAAACTTAAAAAGAATCAAAGAGACAAAATAAAATTTAATCGTTGGGTGAAAAAAAGGAAATATCATGATGGGTAATATTTCTCTTTCCAAAGTATCTAGACCCTCTAGGAAACTACCATGGTAAACACATCAATGGAGTCGAGATCCAAAACACACTTATTGATTCGTAGCGCAAATAAACATCATGAGTAGACAAACTCATGGATAAACTAAAGCTTCCTAATCTTCTTTTTACACCCACATTATTACAATTAGCCATAAAGATCTATGATCAAACCCTATGGGTAATAGAAGACATTCTGCATGTCCCTATATTCTTGGGAGTATCCTCGTGGATTTTATGATCCCAACTCTAAGAATAATTCAGGAGGGCATCCTGTCATATTAGAAGACTCCAAGGCTACAAATGATGCTTTGGCTAGTTGTAGATCCCATGATATGTACATCTCCGATGGTATTTTCAAACTACAAAATTTACCTTGTATCTCCGTTAAAGACAATTAAGGTAATTATATGATACTCAAAGTGATTGAGGATGAAGAAGACATATAACCCCTTCTCTACACCCAAAAATTAGTGAATATCACCGTATCTTCTAAATACCTTAGAAAATTTTGAATCTTCTTCAAATGCAAACATGAAAATTTTCAAGAAGAATCCAATATTGAGTTTTTATCATCAAGACAAATGTCTCTTAATCCATGGACAAATTTGGCAAATTTACAATTGAGATATTTCAGCAAAATTTTAAACATAAACAAGAATCTAGAGAAATCTCAACAAGAAGAGCTAGTCAAGATATTACAATAGACATTCTTCTCCGTATATGCACATGAGCATACTTATAATAGGGTGGATAAGCCCTAAGACTTGCACTTCATCACATCTACATAGAGGAAAATTGTAAACCAACTTATTAACCCCGCAGACGGATGAATCCAAACCTTAGGGAGATTGTTAAAGAAGAATTATAAAAATTATTAAATGTTAACTTTATCTATCCTATTTTAGACAGT
The DNA here is from genome assembly GCA_034641835.2 of Pinus albicaulis. Lineage (NCBI taxonomy): Eukaryota > Viridiplantae > Streptophyta > Pinopsida > Pinales > Pinaceae > Pinus > Pinus albicaulis. Next base: position 106,247 of record JAXQQM020075806.1, on the reverse strand, counting down.
CAAGGTTTCTCCTTTGGTAATTAAAGCAAATAAACAGAAATGGAGGGTATGTATTGACTATCCTGAATTAAAAGCTACTCTTAAAGATCATTTTCCCTTACCTTTCATAGACTGTGTGTTAGATACATTAGATGGCAAAAAGCATTTCTCATTTTTAGACAGGTTTAGTGGTTACAATAAAATTCAAGCAGTAGCACTTTAAGATCAAGACAAAACCACATTTACTCATCTCGGGTACTTATGCTTACCTGCATTTATTTATAGAATGCACCGCAACATTTCAAAGGGCAAAGACTAGGAATCTTTTTCGTATCTAATATATGATTGTGTAGAGGTATATATGGATGATCGTTACCATTTTAAAATGTTACCTAACAAGCCTTTAAAACTTGGAATTTTTTTTTAAAGAGATTTAAAGAAGCAAATCTTTTCACAAGTCATGAGAAGTGTTTTATGATGTTTACCTAAGGAATTGCTTTGGGCATCACATTTCGAGGATGTATCCAGAGTCAAGGAGTCAAAAGTTGAAGTCATTCTAACTTATCCGTTCCAAGTTGTCAAAAGATGTTAGGATTTTTCTAGGATTTACAAGATATTAGACGAAGGTTTATAGAAAACTTCACCAAGATAGCATCTCAATTTTCAAATTGTTACTTACCAAGGACCTGAATTCAAGTGGAATCATGATCGTCAGCTAGCTTCTCGAGACCTTGAAAACAAAAAATCTCGAAGCACCTATTTTAAGGGGACCTAACTTGAAATTACCTTTTCATATTTCAATAGATGCCTCGTATGTTGTACCTTTAGGAGTAGTATTGGGACAAAAGACCTAATTCCGTGCCATCTACTACAAGTAAAAATTTGACTCCTTCACAGTTAGATTACACCGTAATCGAAAAATATTTTTTAGCCGTTGTTCATGCCACAACAAATTTTACACTATATAACAGTTATGAAACTTTTGTTCACGTATCACCGCAATTATATATCTAATGAATAAATCAATTACTAATGGTGCGCATTCATAAGATGGTTATTGCTTTTACGTAAATTCAACATTACCATCTTCAGATAGGCTCAGGAAACAAAACACGTACGATTTCCATTCAGACTCATATTGATCGTAGATAATACTCCGCTGAAGATCAATTTCTCGATGAACATATTTTTGCAATTTCTACTCAAACTCCTTGTTTGCCGATATTGCTAATTATTTATTTTTAGGGAAATTTCCTTCAATAATGAATGCAAGAGACAAAAGAAAGATCATTTATGACAAAGGGCAAAAATATTCACTACCACAATGAGTTACAAAGCAAAACAAGTCCATATTTTATCATTAGAGATGTGTTCGAGAAGATGAGATGCCCTAGGATCCTCAAGGCATGTCATGATTAACCTTGTAAGCGTACACTTGCCGATAAAAGGACAATTTTATAAGGTCCTATTTAGATACTATTGGCCATCCATTTTTAAAGATGCTAAAGAGTATGTCAAAAGGTGTGAGTAGTTGCCAAAGGGTAGGGAAACCTTCTCCTTCGGTGAGACGCCATTGCAGCCTCTTGTGCACATATTGAACCTTTTGAGAAATGAGCTTTAGATTTTGTAGGACCTATTAGTCCCTCCATCAAGAAAATAAATATATATTAGTTTGCACCGATTATGTTACCAAATGGGTAGAGGCCAAGTCATTACTTTCGCTTCTCAAGCATCCGTAGTTAATTTTCTTTTTGAGGATATGTTTACTCGCTTTGGTGTCCTAACATAAATTGTTGCGTATCAAGGAGCTCAATTCATACCGAAGGCTAGTGGAACAAAATGATGGAGAGGCATAAAATCGTACAGCGTAAAAATCTACTTCCTATCATCCAAGCAAATGGTCAAGGGGAACTACTAATAAGGTTATTGAAGGGATCCCAACAACATCGTTCATTTACATATAAGAGATTGGGTAGACAAAGCCCCTAAAGCCTTGTGGGCCTATAGAACTACATGGAAAAGCACAACAGTCATTCTACTTATGAACTTGTTTATGGAAAAATTCTTGTTTCCCATAGAGTTTCGTATTCAAACTTTTAAAATGGTAGTTCAACTAGGACTTGATCTAACAGAGGCACAAAAGTGCCGTATTGGGATACATTAATGAATTGGATGAGACCGCACAAGATGCACCTGCAGAAACTACAGTCCGATGTTGACGTGATGCGCTACAAGCATATCGATGAACAAGAAATTCAAAGAAGGTGACCGGTCTTCTTTGTTCGATTCAAAGTTCAAAGATTTTTCAAGGTAAATTCCAAACACATTGGCTTGGGCTATATGAAATTGTGAAATTTTTTTACAATGTGATACAATAAAAATCAAGACAATAGATGAAGAAGAGGTTATTTTTCTTGTAAATTTATCACAGATTGAAACCGTATCATAAGCCACTTTCAAGAGAATTCGTCAAGAGATCTAGGAGAATGTTGATGTGAAGCACAAGAAGAATCCTTCTTCTTCATAAACTTAACTAAATTTTCTTCTCGAATTTAGATGAAAAAAAAAAGTATAAGCATGAAAACTAATCACCGATTACATGTTTATACAGAAAGATAAAGTGAAACTTCGTAATCTTTTCCGACACTTTAGCTTTTCAAATTTGTTCTTCTCGTGCGCTATCACAAAATCATAAGTGTAGACCCATTTTATATATCCTATCTCTACTCTATGATCCATTTCAATCCATCATGTTCTACTCATTCATATTTCATTCACTCCATTCATCCATACTTGGTCTACCCATTCCATGGTCCACCTACTTTTCATCTCGCATTTTTTAAATTTGATCTCTTTCTGCAATTGAGATATTACAAATCATAAGTTACAGTTACCATATTTCTGTTCCACTTTACATTTATGATCCATTTCATCTATTTATTTCACTTCACTCATGCTTCATTCCACCATATTTCATGATCCATTTCATACCACATTCCGTCCATGTTTCAAATCATTTCATTCCATGTTTCAAAGCTTTTTACATGTATATTTCGGGTGCCTGCACATTCTATAGCCGTACATCCTCAAGGCACCATCTGTGTGAATTCTCACTGCTTCACAGCAAATTGATCCTACACACCTACATGTGCAAGTAAAACTGTAAGGGATTGAAGATCAAGGATCAATGATTTTCAAAGGAAGACAAAGCATATTAAAACCATAAAATCAAAGGAAAGGCTAAGGTAAAGTTGTACTATTATGATAATAGATTATGGTGTTATAGTATGTATGGTCATGTATGTTTCATAAATTTATTTTGATTATTCGTGTTGACTCGGTTTATTAAGCCTATCATAAAATCCCTGGATAAAATCCCTTCCATTCACCATACCAAATCATCATTTATTAAAAATCAATGGTTAGTACTGTCATGACCTATTAGCGTCACTAACCCGAAGTATTCAAAGTGATTATTTTGAAATTTCTACTAGATTTTTCCGCAATATTTTCTCCATAACAGCCTCAAACTCATTAATTCATGTGAATCACCTCACCATACTTCACTCATCCCATAACTACTTCATGTCATTTTTCCATAGCCAATTCTCGTCGTACAAATAGAGAGGTCATTCCTCGAAGAAAACAACTTTCTGGCGACATTTTTACCGTGAATAGAGAGCGCTTGCGCACAAGAATTGAAGATTGAGAAAGAAGCCATGGTCTCATTGTAACAGAACCGAACCAAATTTTAACCAAATACTTAGAGGGTTACCCACAAATTAGAGAGATGCTACAACAAAGTTGGTGTGGTTACATTTTTGAAAATTTCAATGTTTTTCATATGATATAAACTAAGATATTCGTACTCACTATTCAACGATTTCGTGTTGAAACAGATGATGTCAAATTCACTATTACATAATACTTCATTGTAGAAGCAAGATAATCATTTAAGCAAGGTGAAAGATGGTTTAAAACAAGGAATTTCAATAATGAGGTACGGAGTGCGTATGCTCAAAACACTGTATGTAGATATTCCAGTTTTCAAGAAAGGCATTCCTAGTTCAAATTGTGTGTTAACAAGTACAACATGTTGTTAATTCTCATAAAAGTTTATAACTTGTGAGGAAGGTTTTGCACCCTATATGTTTATCATATTCGCTTATGACATTTCTTAGATGAATAGTGAATCAATTTACCCTTTTTCTTACTCCATAGCCTAAAGAGGATGGCCCCTAATGTACAAAAAGGGTTCAATTTTTAGAAACCACCTTGTATCACCATGTACTAGTTAAATCCTAATTGAGAATCATTTTTGAAAGGTGAGACAATTGGGATGATTTCTCGAGGAATCACTTTGAATAACCCAAGGAATTCCATCTGAAGGAAAACTTGCAAGAAGAAGCAAGGAGAGGGAAAATTTCCAAACTGTTGAAATTAAAACCTAAATCCATACAAGAGGATAGTGAGAGATTATTCTAAAATACCAATCAAACAGCCTTAAAAGGAGAAGATAATAAGAAATTATGCCAAGGAGAGAGGTGAGGGACCATCTAACCAAGAAGAAGCCATAGGCTTAAGAGGGCATATTGAAGAAAACAGGTTAAGCAAATGGGAACTAAACATGAGGATGAAGAGACACCAACTGAGATCTCCCATACCAGACAAGAGGATCTTGATAGAGGAACTCGACCAGACTCCAACACAACAACAAATCTATAATTATGTTGAGTCATCGAAAAAGAGAGTCTTTAAATAGAGGAAGAACTCCTAGTCCACAAGAGTCTTCCATTGAAATGAAGAGATTAATATGAACTGAAATACTTAATAGCACATAAAAATGAAAATGAAATTTAAGGAACAAGTCAAGCTGAAAAGTAATATGAACACAACTTCCTCTGCAATGGAAAATTGTACAAGGCTAAATAGGTTGAAGAAGAAAAATAAAAAGTTGAGCAAGGCACTTATAAACCTCGAGGTTTAAATTATATTCAAGGAAGCTTAGGATGCCATTGAACATTAGGAAAATTAGAAAGAATTTAGATGTCCTAGCGTGTTTCATTGTTGATGTGATTGATCGCATGAGGACATGCAAAAGTTTTGGCAGTTGGGGTATGGCCGAGCCCCAAAGATGTCCTTTTTTCATCAAATTTCACTTCATTTCTTTGTCATTTATCATTATAGGATTAAAAGATCAATAGGATTGATTAGATTTTACTTTAAGAATGCATACAATGACCGATTTACCATACTTTTCATGGTTTTGTTGTTGCGTAATTTTTGGATTAGACTTAGCTACGTAACGGCAAACATCTCCGTAGCTAGTCGCCTATTCTGCTGTGCCTATCTTCATGTTCACACACCTTGCAGTGTCATTTAAAGGAAAACTATATAGTTGAATTCCAAAACTCACCTACATCATTCCTTTCCTTTCACGAAGTCCTATAAAAATCGTGTTGTTATACACAAGGAAACCAAATTAAGAAGTAGATTCTTACTGGTGATAAGGACTCTAGATGTCTTCAAAGTACGCAGGCCTCCACAAGAGTTCTAACTTTGATTTTATAATTGAAAAGGACACTTATCCCTATTTCTTATCCGTGCGTTTATGTGTATTTCTCTTTATAAGAATAACTTCCGGAAACCGAGAGATAGCTAGTTGGTTGATGTTTTATTGTTAAGTTGTCCAAGACCGTAACACTGTTTTTTAAGCGTTCTTTAATGAAGAAGAACAACTTTAATACATGATCTGAAGCAATCTTGAGGAGATCTATGTGCTAACTGGTGGTAGAGGGCCCCTACCGCCGAGAGGCTCGTGCATATTGCCGAGATAAGTAATTTTAGCTTTGTTTTGCTCCTAATTTAGGCAAGCTTTTCCGAACTTTATGTTTTATGCTAACTTACATTGAATGTTACAACCAGCCTTGTTCTTATGAATTGTTCCAAAACACTACCAATACTAAATGAGATAGAGCCGTAGTATTTCGCAGATTAATTGCATTTTAGTTCAAAGTTTGGTAGTATTTCGTAGATTAATTTCATTTTAGTTCACCTATAGTATTTTATAAGTTAATTGCATATTAGTTCGGTTCCGTTTAATGTATTTTAAGTTCTATTAGCTAGTTGTATTCTAGTTCCGTTAAATTAGACTTAAAGGCCTCATTATTTACAAATCGTCTTTGTTATTAACCGCTAATACATCATTATCATGGGAACAAGAATTGGTAATGTCATTTTGAAGTCTTCGACTCGTTCGCAATTTCTCATAATTTTACAACCGCCTTTTCCAAAACTATTCCAAAAATATTTCTAACCCTTGAATGAGGCTTAATAGTGACATTTTGATTTCATGGCATTTGATTAATTTTAGTGTCATAAGTTAACTTAGATTAGGGTTCCTTACTATGTTGCGTATAATCTTTTCCAAATGTGTTCCAAAAATTTTCAACTATGGATGAGATTTTCTCTGTGATATTGTAAGTTGTTGTTGTTTACTTAGAAGAACCTCATTTCATTAAACTTATCCTTTTTCAAGTTGTTCCAACATACCTAATGAAATGAATTGGAATGAGTTCATGTTATGAGTTATTTTTCTTGTCAAGTTTTTCAACTGGTGAATTAGCATTTTATGTTCTTGTGTGCCATACATAGTTTAGAATAGATTTTGCTCGTTTTAGTGTGACCATAGCTTTCTTCTTAGCCAACAACTTAGTTCTTTTCTCTTTAGCATAAAAACACAAAACAAAAACACTAGAAAATACTAAACACAACGAAGTAGGAAGAAGATACTTCAGGCACATATAGTGCATCACTCGTCAGCCGATTAGCCCCGGTTGAAAGTTTATGACATCAATTTAAAAACACTAAGTTGAGGCAGATGAAGTCCTATCTGCATATGGCCCATTTTCGAATTATTAAATATTTTCTTGATATAACTATCAACAAGAGAGTTGATGCAATGGTGCCTTCAAAAGATGAAGGTGTGCTTAGAGTATTTAGTTGTAGATATGTTTAATTTATTCTACAATGAGTGGAGTGGAAAATTGAGCCTTCTAAGATAGAGGTAATAGTAGCACCTATGAAGAGACACATACGAACAAACAAAAGGATTCGTCGAACATCCAACGGAATAGTCCACAAGAGATGTGAAGGGAATTAAACCGATGAATAAGGAATATATGTCTAGTATATTGTGAAATAAATTCACAAGGACGCAGACATAAATAAAAACTATTACCACACCTTTTCAACAAGATAAGTAATAAAATAAATCAATTAGTTCAACTAATTTAGCATATGTGAAAGCAAACATGAAATACAAATATTTGCAAAATAGTCTTACAAATATCTACAATCCACATGAAGAATGTGTTGGCTTTGCATGATTTTGCGATATTAAGTAAAAATTTCCAAGACATATGTATACAATGAACATCACTAGCTTCTGTGAGGATATTAGAGCCACCTTTCACCAAAAGAACTAGCTGCTTATTCTATTGGTGTTGTGAGGAGCCAAGGTGTGAAAATTTTGCTTCATACCCAGGGGTTATATATAATTATTTACCTATGACTTTTAAAATTTACATGACTTTCATATTCCACACATGTCCTTTGGAATTTCACTTGCAATACATTTTTGAGACATATTTTACATCATTAGTCACAATGGTGTGGCATGTGACCACAAATGACATGACATGACACGAAACCGGGCATATAGATCGCTTGATGATGTGGCAACTTCCAAGAGGATGTTGTCGATGTGTGTTGTGTCTTCTTGAGAATGCTTCTTCTTTTCATCTCTCGCATGTCTTGGTGGTATAACTCAGTGATCTCATATTGAATGGTGTTCAAAATCGGTGGCATTTTTTCTTTTCTTGATTGATCAAATAACATACTCAATGATTAAAGTATTCCAAAGACAAGCCTCCTTCTTTCATCTCCTTCTTCATTATCTCACCATGGCATGATAAAGTACTTATTTCTATAGTTCACCTGGCCGATGAGATGACATGAGTCCGAAAAGCACCTAGTTTAACATTTCCGTGCATGTTGATCCATACACCGACGAACCTAATGGAAAGATGGGAAAGGACCATCGAATGATACCCTACAGTTCGGCGAGACAAGGGGGAGCCCTCGAGCCTCGTAGGGGTCCACAATGTAGTTAAGGATGCATCGAGGGAGAAAACTGTGTTGTTTCGGGAGCCATGAGACAGTTGAGGATGAGCACCGAATGAACACACCGTAGTTCCGGAGACAAAAGAGGCTCAACCATTTCATATTTGCATAGTTCAAAGGCTCAAGGAACGAGCTTGCGGCCAGTGACTACGTGCAAAATGTGCGCTAGGGGCGAAATTGGAAGGAGGAATTTTCGTAATTTTTGGAGTCAAGGTTTCGGTTTGACACAAACGCTACAATGGCAGTGTACCCAGGAGGAAGGATTCGCGATTGCACGGCAAGAGGAAATTATTATTGACCAAGATTGCGTAATGCGAGTCTAGTGAGTGCGAGTGAAGCTAGGCTGCTGTCAGAAGCTTTTCCAAAAATGGCTAAGTGGATATGAGATTGATGTGAATAGTGATAAGACTTAAAATGACTAAACACTTAGAATACTTGATAAAACAAAAAAATATATCATCCATGACACATGAATAATGCATTTCCCTTTGTGTAAATGATTTATGAGAAGTTATGACGAGTGCGATACTTAGGACACACTTTGCAACAACCGTGATGACACTTGTGCGACAATGCTTAAAAAATTTGGAAATGACCGTGATGTGGTGTATACATGGTTAGAAAATTACCTGTAAAAAATATTACCTCTTGAAACTACCAAAACAAACTAATATATATGACGCAATAACTAACATGTGTAAAGACGACAATTTTCATAACTTCAACAAGGACCAAAACACTTTCAAGAAAACACATGGAATGAGTGTTAGCAACATCCACCTCCCCTCACACCTACCCAAGTAACCCTCCAACCGGCAATGGGATGATGGGAAGTTAAGACAGACTAAACCTCCTTGGTGACTTTAAGGAAGTGGAATTTAAAGTAGGAAAACCATAACATAGACCTATACCACTCCGCCACAAGACCCCGTGAGGTCATCCTAGTCATCCTCTAGACTATTCCCTAGGTCCCACCATATTTTATGAATAAAACCCCCTAGATGCACCTAAAAGCATGCATCCATGTATGAGGCTCTTGAAACACACACAAGCCCGCATTCTCGCATCCCATGACTAAAATTCGTACCGTGCTTCATGTCTATGAGATTTATGGCACTTTTCTAGCTTAGAACTTAAACAATGCCTAAAAATTTTGTAGCTTACAGAACTGTCAGAAACGATGACAAATGAAAAACCAAAAAACCAATCGGAGGATTAGGCCTAACTATCCCTAACTAGGATCGACATTCGTCAAACACTTGGCATGAATGAAATGTATGACTGGGATACAATACATAGCATGAATCACCTAAATCTCTTATGAAACATTACAACAAGGATCATAACCCTTCCTTAACCAAGAGCATGACATCAATTAGGTGTCACATCCATTATTTTTATAATTACATAAATACATGAAATAACCAGACATGAAGGTCATTTAAACACGCTTTATAACCAACTTAAAATTCATGAACATAACAAGGAATAAAAACCATTAAATCCAAACATTAATAGGTATAAACAATAACTTAACTTCCATTAAACATAGGAAAATACTAATCTGTGTTCAAGACTTCCACATTCCACCCGACCATAGACATGAATGAGCCAAATATCTCTTTCACCATTCACCCCTATGCTATATTCCAAGAATTAATGGGATCTCATGATAAACCATTATAAAACATAAATTCAAGGTAATCTGTAATAAACACTCTATCCTCACCATTGTGACCACCAAACTAGTACTCCGATCACTAAAACCGAGCTGAAATTGGAAATGCCATTCACAATCCATCTATCATCGAGAAATTTTCCATCTCTATGTCTCCAGATATACCGCAATCCAATCTCGATCACTAGGCCCTAAACCGAGACACCCTCTGTGCTTACCTCGTATCCTGCCAAAGCGATCAAGGATTCTGTGCCTTTGCGAATGAACCTTGAGACAAACTTCACCCCGTATTCGAAATCCATCCAAAAAATCCAAAGCTCAAAGCCGAGATCAAAATCTCAACACACCATGACATAAAAATGGCAAGGCTAGGATGAAAACTACTTTTAAAACATGGAAAAAACCATGCCACCGACAACAAGATAACCAAATACCAACATTCATAAGCCACATGTGAAACCATCTAGGAAATCAAGCATGCAATATGTCATTCGTAAGGCTTGCTGAAGCTACTAGATCCTACTCTTCCTTGCTTTATCCTTGATTTCTTTCCTTTTCTTGTTCTTCTCTTTGCTCGTTTCCTCTCCTTGGCACGATGCCAAATTTCTCCAAGAAAACTCGAAGTATCCAAGACATTAGAGAGAGAGAATAATGAGAGAGCCCGAAACTGAACCTAAAAAAAAAGGCTACACTAACAAAAGCAAAATAATCCATCCTAGGTTTTTTTATCAATGAAGCATCTATTTTTCTTCATTTTCCATTATTTTCCTTCATTTTCTTTCGTACATGCAACCGCGACCTTTACCTTTCTTTTCTCCTAATTTCCTTCATTTTACATGTAGACTATGAAGAAGACTTCCTCGAAGGTCCAAACTTAACAGACTTCTAGTTGAAAGTTAAAAGAGTCACCAACTTTAGTTGGCTATATAACCTAACCATAAGGAGGAGTGGGATTCCATTCATCAAGTACCGTATTTTGTCTCAGTAGAGAACAAAGAAAACCAAGAGTGGGAAACAAGATAGAATAATAGAGAGAATTAATGCTCTATAACAACCTTTCCAAGCCATCGGTCTAACCATCTAGGATATCAAAAGGCTATCAACACCGTGTTCCAAATTGGCACATGATCCGGCCCTAGTTTCGTCGATGTACAACAAGAAGTGCTTCCAACCGAAATGCCTTAAAAGTCTTGTGTTGGTCTACATAAATCTTATGTTTGTGTTGTGTTTCCTTTATATTATTATATATAACTCATATCTCCCCGGCCCATCTTTGCCAACATGTCGGGTCTAGCTGGCTACCATGTTAATCGGATCACTCCAATCGCTCGGGAGTATTACAATCGCCCATATAGTGCATTAAGTGACCTACATTCAATGACTTCCTAATACCCATTTTTTACAAACTTAACCAATGGTAGACAATATTCTATTTTCATCACAGATGCATGACATACATCCTAAAATTTCCTCCAAGATCCCACAGACCCTCTCAATATGTCCATCTATCCGTACGACAGGTTGTGCCGTAAAGTGCTGCAAATGTGTGCCTAAACTCACAAATAATTCTTCCAAAACTTGGAAGTGAACTTTTCATCCCCATTCCGATACAACCTTCTTTTGGAACACCATGCAATCCTACTCATGTATCCGATGAAAATCGTGCTATATCACTAATCGTATTATGTATTCTTCACTAGGATGAAGCACTACTCTTTTCAACTCGTCCATGATAGTGTCATGATAGAATCGCTGTATTTCGTCGTCTCTGAAAATCGTGATAAAGTACATGGAATGACCTCCATTTCCATTTTTGAATCGAAATAGGTTATAATATTCCACTTAGATGCTTACATTCTTCCTTCACCTAATAACAATACAAACATATAGCCACAAACTCATACACATCCTTTCCTCAGTTCCACCACCACAAAACTCTTCAATGCAAACAATGTCTTCCGATAGCCCTGGTGACCTTATATGGTTTCTCAAGAAACTCATCAATACTGTCACCTTCTTGAGACTGTTTTTTGTATGGAACATATCCTATCTTTAAATATCACCAAACCATCCGACGTGAGACTACAATCCACATGATGTGCACACATGCACGATACCCGTACAATTATTTTTACCTATACCTACAATCTACCTGCAATTTGTGCCTAAGCTCCACATACCGTCATCTTGTTGACCCACCGCATCCCATCTCCGTAAATCTGTCCCACAGGAACAGGTCGACACATGGTCTTAAAGAGAAAATACAAGCAACTCATAGCCACAATGAGATTTACTGTATTTTCCTCGCTAAGACCATATGTGACCGTTCTATTTACCTTTGACATACAATAACATGATTCCAAAATCAAACTCATTGACCGTAGCCAACCATCTAGCTTGCTTGAAATTTAGATTCACCCAATAAACAATACCCTAATCCATCGTGATCACCATTAGTACAACCTTCCGCCAAGAAGATAGTGTCTCCACATCTTCAATGCATGTATGATTACTACTAATCAATATCATGTTGATAGTTCTATTCATGCTCATTCATTTTCTATGAATCATAACATACTACCATCCTCTTGCATAAGGACCTCACTAAGTCCCTCACTTGCAAGCATCCGTACATACTATAAACAGTTGTTTGGATTTGCGATATTTAACACCTGAGCATGTGTTAACAACTTATTAAGCCGCTCAAAACTAGCATCACTCTCCTATTCATTCAAACTTCTTACCTTTCCTCTACAATGTGATGTGAATTGTTAAGAAATAGGAGAAATTGATGAGCCTCTTGTAACAACCTACCAATCCCATGAATTATCTCACCTCAATTCACATTTCCCAGGGAGTTGCCCATCCATGATGGCTTCTTATCTTTATGTGATTCATCGCGATGCTTCTTTGGAGACAACGTGTAATGTACTTTAGTTCAAAAGAAATTTCTTACTTGTCGTAGCTTAGCATACAAAATGATGCCTTCAACAATATCAACATTGCTTCAAATTTCGACATGTTTCATTATTAGAATATACCAAGATATCATCGATGAATACAATCACAAATTTTCCAAGTAAGGACACAAAACACTATTCATCAAACACAAACGTAGTTGGAGCATTATTCAAAAACCGAATGGAACCACAAAACTAATAATTCCCACACCGGTCCTAGTGTTGTCCTGGTAGATGGTTCCGGCTTTTCATCCGTACGTGATGATATATTGATCTCAAGTCGATGTTAGAGAACACTACTACTCCCTTTAGTTGTTCAATTAAATCATCAATCCTTGCAACCTTTTTCTTGAGGGTCATTTTTTCAACTCTCGTAATCAATGCATAATATGAGAGTACCATCCTTCTTCTTCACGAACAATAATGGTGTGCTCCATGGTGACACTTCGTCTAATGTATCCCTTATCAAGCATATCTTTCAACTACAAGTTTAACTCAACCAACTTAGTGTGCTCATCATGTAAGGTGCTCTTGATGTTGGTGTCATGAGATCGACGTGCTGTCATTGATGTCAAATTTTAAGTAACACTTTGTAAGGTTAAATTTCATGGGAATTTTGACTTACCAAATTAATATATTCCGGGTCAAAAAATTCTTTCGATGGTTTCTATCAACAGATGTTTCCATTGACATATGGCACGATGTAATTCTTCATGGTTTGACAGACATTCATGTTTGAAGTTTGGTACCCCTGGGCCAGTGGGGCTAAACCCTGCGGGGTTGGGGCATGGGTCATTGAAAAGTCATAATTAATATTTTTTATGCTCCTAAAATCCCTCCCCACGTTCACTTGTCGAAGCCCCTCTCAACCCAAGTATTTATAAATTGTGATCTCATTTCTCCTTAAGTGCAAGTATTTCGCCTATCCAAACAAAACACTGTGAATTTTGGCTCTAAGTTTTTTTATATGAAGGTTCCGAAGCTGAAATTTTTAAGAGGCGAAGCCAAAATCTTGAGGAAGCTACTGCAAAAATTTCAGATCAAGGTGCACAATATTTTTGGAGATATGATCTATGGAAGTCAGGGTTTTTGCAGGATCCTGAAATTCATCTCAAAGAAGTGACCGTGGTAAAATTGTCATAACTCTCTCTCTAAGTATCAGATTTCACAAATATTGCACAAAATTATCTCTATAAATTTCAGATCCGAATGAAGAAATAGTGACACGTGGCACGTCGTACAAGTTTGCTCTGCTAAAACAATCCATAATTATGGCATTGTGAGAGATTGGGTATAAATCTCTCTTGACGAATCCAAATTGGCCGCACTGTGCTATTGAAAGACGTACCGCAGGACTACTAAGGTGACAAGAAATCGTATACGAGGATCCTAAATAATAGAGATACACTAGATTCAATATTGAGCCCTTAGAAGGCAGAAAAAGCTAGATCATGTGTTGTCATGGGTTGCAAGGACTAAATCTCTATGGCAAGAAATAAAGCAAGGTGCAGAAGAAGGTAGCATGAAAAGAGCAACAAACAAGGTGCATAATAAAGAGCAAGAAGTTCATCATATGAAGTGTTCAAGTGGGCATGATCCAGGTGGATATTGGTGGTCACCTGCCTATTCCACTTGGGGCTCCACCATCGGTTTGCCTCTGAAAGCCTTTCAGCTTTCCGCACACTTACTTTATTTTGTGCGCTTTCTGTGTCCCAACTTCCTCCAGTAGCCGTTTGAGGTCCCAAACGACGTTTTTTGGGAAAAACTAGAGCAACATGGGTCCATGGACCGATGTTTCTCGTTCTTAAATTCCAGTCCCCTGACAGATGGCTTCTAACGAGGCATGGCACGCGCTGGAACCCGGGAGATCGTATGCCAAAGTTACACCGGAAGTTGAAACACCAATTTACCCAAACTCGGGCCTATAGTTTTACGCTCATCTCCAGGTTAGGGTTTTCGTCGTTTAGGATTTCCTATTGTTTCTAAATGGGATAAATAGGCTCTCGAGCCTCATCAGAATCGAGTTCGCAGTGCTCCGTAGCCACCACATCTCTTCTCGCAGACAGCCACTACCGCCCTAGCTAGTTTTATTTCCATTCGTCCGTAAGCAAATTTCTCTTGATATTAATGAAATGAAGTGTTATTTCCACCGCATCTTCCGTATTTATGTTTATATGTTTATTCTCACATAGTATTCCGTACAACTGATCAGTATAAAGACCGTATACAATCATTGTAAAGGTATCATTGTACTAAGTCATTAAATACATTATTAAAAATTGTACTAGTGTCTATCTCGCCATGGTTGTAAGAGATGTTGTTGGGAGGTTCCGCATCACCGCTAGGTGGTTGTGTCAAAGTTGGGGTTATGGTCTAGTATATATTATTCTTCTACATCATTCTATATCATTGTAAAAAGTGATCATTTTCCGGTATGGGAGTCTATCTTTCTTTATTCTTCATTGGTGGTAGGTGAAAATAGTGAGTCAGAGTTCATTTGGGTGTTGGGGCATCTGCTCAGCCTGGATTGCATCCAAGAATCTCATGTTGAGCATCCATCCTGGTGGGAGCTAGAGAAGAATGATTTTCTAGATTCTAGTGCTGGAGCTTTATTTTCAATTGGAGTTGAATATTAAAGAATTACGAAAATCATTCGTGTTTTTGTCCCGCAGTGGGTTTCCACCTTTAAAAACTATGTACATTTGTGTTCTCTTGTTTTCGCTATCATCGTACAAACACTAATTGTAATTGAAGATTAACTAATTCTCTAATTGAAAGGAATACCGTATTCACCTCTTAGTATTTCCAACAGTGGTACCCTTACAAGCAACCCAATAGAAAATTCTACTTTCCCGCCAGGGAAACTTCTAAATATATGTTGGAAACACATCCTAAAATGTTATAGAAATGGGTACCCACCAACACATCTTGTCCTCAACTTCTCATTTTGTCAACAGAGAGACATGAACTAAAATAGCACACACCCTTTCCTACAAATCGTACTTGGCTCATATAGCTATCACCATCTCAACATATGTGGCATTCTTATTTCCCTACAAGAATCTTTGGTTACTCATTGTCATCCAAGCACTCAATGATTTGTCATAAAAATCCACTCTTGTCCTTGTGAAGGTATAGCCAATCCATACCCAATAGCATGCCATATGATCCCACCGTATACCATTCAAATGCGTTGTTGTGGCATGTCCAACTCAAAATGCAGGAGCTCTTACTCAATGGTGAACTATTTTCTTAGTACAAATAGCCAATCGCACTAAACAAGATTATGAACTATTCTCTTTTCTCAACCACATATTTACACACTGTGCCGCATTAATATAATTATAGTTAGATCCAGGATCAATCAAAATAGAAATAACTTGATCACAAAGCTTACCACCATCTTCAATGATAAATGTCATTATGGTATGCTCACTTATTATCCACAATCGCATAAATTCGAGGAATGCTATGACCAACATCCATAAACATTCCGTACCTCTCGTGCACTATAGATTCAAGGTCTACCACCCCCCGATATTATGTATCGTTCTCTTACAATGATCTCACAAATATTCAACATCGCAAAGGTTCTCTACCATCACCTCTAGTCTATTGCTCTGTGCCCTTCCAAAATTGTGTCAACTTGTAAGGATCCAAATTTTATTTTCACCGCATCTTGCGTATTTACCTTCTTTGGTGCCATCTACCTTTAGCTTTTCTTCCTTTCAAAATAACTTCTTAGGATCAATTTTGTATTATGACCGCTCACAACAATGATTCAAATTTCAAAATGGTTTCCTCCAATGATATAGGCTCATCAAACCCAATCCTATATATGTATGCTATTTAAAACCCGTCGATGAATCTATGAACCTGGGCTTTCCCCTCTTCCTCTCGAGGTGAGGGCGTTATCTCAACAACCTGCAATGACTTGCTAGTGTACTCACTATTTGTCATGGAACACATATTTACCACAACAAAATCTCTTATTCTAGCATAATAGTACCTCTCCTGGCGTATACTTCTTCTCGGAATAGTGTCTCAAACTTCCACCCAAGTTAGTTCTCATAAATACTCATGACATTCTTCACTTATTCCCACCAAATATCTACTTTACCTTGAGAATTAATGTGGCTATTTTAGCTTTCATGTTTCTCTTAGCAATCATGCAATCAAGAACTTCTCATACCAAGAAACCATGCCCCCACATCCCATGATTTCTTCATTCCTTCGCTAAATGTGGTGTTTGTATTTCTTAAAATCGTTCAACAAATATCCCTTGTCACTTCTAATCGAACGTATTCAGTTGAAGGGTTTCAAATTTAAACTTGTTCAAAAGTGCTCAAAATCGGTGCCGTAACGAAAGATCTCGTCATCCTTAAACCAAACACAACTTTAATCTCTAAACCGATATCGTATGCTCTAGATATTCCTTCCCCTAATTTTTCTAAAGAACTAAAATTTTTGTTACTAACAGGAAAGCAAGAACAAAGTAATTGCAGATGCCGTTGACCAGGGAAGGCGAATGAATAGGATGATTAAGGTATTTTGGGCCGTCGGTTTTTTTCCAAGTGTCTTAATTTGGTCGGTTTAATTTTTAGTGGTTTGTGATTCGTCACGTTGACCATTTAGTGGAGGGCCACGTGGGCAAATGGCTAACTTCCACGGGCCTCTCATACTATTGCAAAATTTTGGTATCGGCAAAAAACCTCTCAATTATTCAAATTGCAATTTATTGACCGGAACAAGAAGTCTTACTTACCCAACATAGGTGTTACTTAACATCTATGGTGCAACAGTCTCATTTAAAGTTTAATGGGGTGGAAAGTTGAGGGACGGGGTCAGGGGGTTAACTCTGCCCTCATCCATCCCAACCTACCAGGACCACAGCCTGGCAAGGCCAAGGCGCAGTTTAACCCTAGCCCCAAGCCATGGTTCAACAACGTTGACACAATCACCAAAGTTGGTTTAAATTTTACGTATTTATTCAACTATGAACTCCTAGAAAATATACCAAACTACAACAAGGAAAGTTGAACTCGACGTGTGGAAAACCAACCATAACGCAACTCTACCACAATTTTAATGGGTTGGGGTTTTATTTTATGGCATGTAGTTTTAAACTCCACCACAACATCAACCACAGAATGGAATATGGTTGGAGTTAGGTTTTAGCATGGGTTTTGATACCCAAATCCTCAGCTTCTTATGCCACCACACTCACAACAAACAATGTTAAAATTTTAAAAAAGTATAATTTGAACTGCCCACATCTTGGCACATGTGACAAGCCACACATGGCCCCATCCGCTAATTATGGTCACTACGCAATTAAATGAGGCAACAATTTACACCCAAACCAACGTGAATCTCGCTGTCACGGTTAATTTATCACTCCATGCAGCCTAAAATGGTGGAAATCGTAGGATGTACTGGGTGGTGGGTGTAGATTACATAACAAGAGAAAAAATTACATCGTACACAAATTAGTCATTTTTTGACAAATTTGAGTGAAAAAAGAACCCAACTTGCTTTTGACTATTCTAAAGCCATTATAGACATTATTTTTGTATTATGAGCACCGGAACCATGGTAAACACACAATTAATCAAATAATGAAAGAGGCCCAACATTGGAAGCTGACCAAGAGATGTATCCCAGGAGGGGAACTCTTCATAATTTTTTTTTCTTGTGTTTCTCTTTATGGTATTATTGTCTCTCGTTTTTTTATGTCGCAAAAATGAGTTTAACACTTAATTTATGTGCTATTGCAATTTGTTTAATTGCATAAAAGACATAAAATGTCATCTGCAAGTTACATCAAACTTTAAGTTTTATAATACAGACCAATTTGGTATCAAATATTAGGTTCTTTGGTTGTATTGAGGGTTTAAACAGTTGCAATTGTTTCTCGATGCTTACAAGTGTCGAAGCTCAAAACAGAGGAAGGAAAGTCAGGTAGCAAGTCCTCAAGTCAGATCAAGGAGACACATACACCCTGTAATTTCACCATGTTTCACCTTAGGTGCCACCAAAGGCCCTATTAGTCACAGAACACAAGGACAGCTTAATCGTTGGATTCATGTTACAGATTCATGTTCAAATGTGGCTGCGCGAACCAAAACCCACTAACATCGCTCCTTTCTTAAACAATCGCTTGTGCAGTATCGAAGTCTCACCCGAGGAAATATGGGGGATGCTGTGAACTAGGTTTCTCATATCCGCAGGGACAATGGGATCTGTGGAATTAGGTATTTTCCTCTCTTAATAATTCTTTTTGCAGCTCAGATCTATCAATACCACAAGTGTTTTTCAACATGCTCGTTGAACTTACCAAAGCAGTATCATGCGACCTTACTTTTATTCATGCATAAAATAAGAGTAAATAATCATAAACGATATACACTATTTAGTTACAAAACAAAACCTTTATTCAACACACGTTCATAAACAAAAAATTAAATTAAATCATATCAAGAGAAACTCGTATCTATCCCAACAAAGAAGCCATTAATATCCGCATCTCTTCAGCACATTCACTTTTCCACCGCACACACAAGCCACAGGCCTTACACACACACAATCACAGGGGTCTCGTACACACAACCGCATACATTTACAAAGGTCTTCCACGAACTCATCTACATGAGCCTTCTCTCTAACCAAAATACAAACTTCCGAATCAAATTAATATTACATCCAAATGCATTTCATCGTATCTATCATTCCATAAACTTCCTACACTTCTATCTAGACCCTTTATATAGATTTTTCATTTTCAAATACCATGGTCCTAATGTTGGAAATAATTTAGAGGGGGTGAATTCGTATCTTTCAATTATTATTACGTTAATTCGCAGAATTAGTTAATTCTCAATTATTATCGGTGTTTGTACAATGATAGCAAAGAACAAAATGAACACAAAAGCACATTTTTTTAAGGTGGAAACCATCTTCCAGACAAAAACCACCCTAATTATTTTCTAACAATTCTTTAATATTCAAGTCCAATTGAAAATAAAGCTCCAACTTACTAGAATTCAGAAAGCATTCTTTTCCCCAACACCCACCGATGGACACCCAACGCCCTTATAGTTCTTTCAACAATCAACCTAACGGATGCCCCAACACCCAATGAGCTACAACTCACCTTAGCACCACCCTAACACCGAATTTTCCATGCTTAACTTATTGGTGAATTCATGCACCAACCTAGCACCACCCTACCACCCTATAGAAGAATAAACAAGAATGACCGTACTCGGTGAAAATGGTCCACTTTACAATGATATAGAATGATGTAGAAGAATAAGATACACTAGAACATAACCTCAACTATGAAACAACCACCTAATGATTATCCTATTTAGACCTCTCGACACTTGTACAATTTTTACAATGATGAATTTACAATGACTTAGTACAATGATACCTTTACAATGACCGTATGTAGTGTTGCCCACTTCAAGACTCTCCATGTGTGAACTTTTGGCCGTTGTTCCAGCCTTGATTGTTGCTATTGTCATGCCACCGCCGCACCTTGCTTTTCTTTTCCCCAAGAAATGTGGTCCTTCACAGCCCCTCGACAACACATGATCTAGCTTTTTTTTCCTTCGTTGACGTTCGATATTGAATCTAGTGTATCTCTATTAGTTAAGATCCCAAATATGTGATTTTTGGTCCGTAGTAGTCCTCTCGAGTATTATTTCCATCACATAGGTCTGACCCAATTTGGATTCTTCAAGGGAAATTTATGGGTCAATCTTCATACAATGCCATAATTATGCAATGGTTCAAAGAGAGCGAACTTGTATGGTGTGCCACATATCACCGTTTTTTCTTCATTAGGCTATGAAATTAACATACCAAAAAACTAAATTCCATTAAATATCCTCCAATTTTTGCAGAATTCCAACTGACATTTCGTAGAGAGTTATGACGATTTTCACAAGGTCACTCTTTGAGATGAAGTTCGTAACTTGTAAAACACCGACTTGCCGCATAATATATCCCATAAATATTGTGCAACCCGATTTGAACAAGTTTACAGAGCTTTCTGTGATTTCAGCTTCACTTTCAGAACATTTCAGCATTTGAACTCTTCGTAGAATAAAAGTTATAATGAAAAATGCCAAAAATGACCTCGTTTTAGGTAGCGGAATCCCATACCGAGGATGATATGAGGACTGGCAAGTTATATAGATGCTTAGGTTGAGAGGGTCTTCAAAATGAACATGTGGAGTGTATTTTAGGAGCTTAAACATTATTAATTATTGACTTTTCAATGACCTATGCCACAACCCCATGGGGTTTTATCCAACCCATCACACATAAACTTCAAACATGAATATCTCTCAAACCGTGAAGAATTATATGATATGAAATATATCAACTAAACATCTCGACAAGTAGAAATCATCAAAAGTATTATTGACCTTAATATAGTAATTTGGCAGAAAATTCCAAGTGCAAGATCGGGTAGCCCCCTGGTGTCGCTTAGGTTGACATTAATGACAAATCTGATCGATCAACAATCTCTCTTTGGAATGGGATGGCAACACAAGTACTCCCCCCGTGATCATGATACCTCTTCCTTCAACATTCTCTCCCCCTTTAACATCAATGTAGTATGGTAATTCTCACCGACACACAACCATCATGGGACCACAAAGACACACTCTCCACCCCCCCCGACACACAACCATCCTCGTTACACCGTACAAACTTCCACTCCCTTTATACTCCGAATAAGGAAATATAATGAGAACTTTGGACCCAAGCTTCTCAAAAGATATTCAAATGCTTCTTATGATGTAAGTTTAGTGAAGATATCAATGATTTTTCTTTTCACTAACATACCCGGGTTTGATATTATTTTCGTCGACTTGTCTTCTAACAAAATGATGTTTGATCAGAAAAGTGTTTGTTTTTGAAAAGCATGACAGATTCTTGGAGATGATGATGCAACTGTGTTGTCACAGCATTACGGGAATAGGCTCAGCATCGAATCGTACTTCTGAAGATCTCGTAAAGTTTGTTTCATCCAAAGGACTTGAGTACAACATGTTGCGGCCGCAATTCATTCTCGCTCTCATCAGAGATAACGAGATTGAGGTTTGATTTTTTTCAACCATGATACTAGACAATCACCTAAATAGAATTCTTTCCACTAGTCTCCTTACGATCATCAACGTTCCGCCAATTCGCATCTATAAAGATTTGAATAATGAGTTTGTTACCTTTGGGATACCACAGCAAGACATATTCTTTTATGCCCTTTAGATATCAAATAATTTTGATGGAAATAATATGTGATTTCTTTTGGTGCCGTTGAATCTTTGGTTACTTATTCAATTTTCGTATAAACCGTCAGAGGTCGTTATATATAGAAGACTACCAATCATAGATCCGTACAACCTTTTGATCCACAACCTTAGATGAGTCATCTATTCTCAATTTTAAACTCGTTACCACCGCAGTAAGGACGGGTTTGCAATTTTCCATTTTGATTTTCTTATACTTTGATGTATCACTGAAATATAAATATTCTTCTCTTGTTGGGAGATATTTGAAGCCCTAAGAAGTATGTCATATCACCAAGTAAAGATATCTCAAACTCACTTTTCATATTTAAAAATTCTTACTTAGTTGATCATCATTGCTAGCAAATATTATATCATCCACATAACTCAACAAATCGTGAAATTATCTTTATCTATTTGTACATAAAGATTGCTATCTACGTACCTTTCGGAACCTTGTTGACACAGATATTCATAAAGATGTTGTTACCATGTTCTAGGAGCTCGCTTGGAGACCATAGAGCCTTCTTTAACTCGCAAAACACAGTTTTTTTTTTTTTTGATAGTAGAAACTCTCGTTGTTCGATGTAAAATTTTTCTTCTAATTCGCCATTCGTAAACGTCGACGAATATCCATTTGGTAGAATTTTATTTTTATTGAACATGCATAGGTGAAAAACATTCATTACTTCCACTGGCAATCGGTGCAAATGTTTTGTTGAAATCAATTCTTCCACTTTGTACAGCTTTCCTTTGCAAAACCAATCTTGCTTTGTTTCCGGTAACCGTCCATCTTCATTCAATTTTGTCCATGAACACCCATTTAGTCCTAATGAAATTCATATCTTTGGTCATGAACTAATTCCTGTGCAAGTGATTCCTTTCCATTTGATCCACTCATTCATAGCTACTACCCGCCCATTCTATTCGGTTCTAAAAATACTAGCTCAAAGGTTGCCAGAAAAGCAATGTGAGATTGTTGTAGGATGAACAAATTCATCGACCTTCATTTATGTCACCAATGATTTGATTTGATGGATGTCTTTTGAAATCCATTCTTTTGTTCTCTTTGGGGGAGCTTCTTGTTGTTTTTCCGCATATATTGATAATCATTATTTACTTCTTCCAAGTTTATAGTTTTTTCTTGTTCTATACCTTTCTCTCCGTGTCTTTTTCAGCTCTATCTCAAGTTTCAAAGATTATAGATCCTCATATCATTATTTGTTAGAACACCATCTTTGTCAAAACGTAACATTTATGCTCTCACTATCTATTTTCATCTTAGATTATAGAATTTATAGGCCTTTATTTTGCATGAGTAAATCATTAAAGATACCTTCTATCAATTTTTGATTCAAATCCTCATCCAAATTTTGATCTTTCTCCTTTATATAACATTTGCTTCCGAAGACTTCAGAATATTTTACATTAGTTGGTTTTCTTCCATAATCTATGGGCCCTGTTGCAATTATTTCGAGAAGAATTTGTGCTTATGCACGAGATCGCCATATCAATTGGTTGAATCACATTTTTCATCCAATTTTGAGTCCTTCAACATTGTTCTACCCATTTCTATAAGGTTCTATTCTCTCTTTCAACAACCCATTTTGTTGAGGTGTTCGTTGCACATTGAAAATTGTCTTTTATTTGGATTTCCGTCACAATATTTTTTAAATAATTTGAAGTGAATTCTCCACCATTATCTCGATCTTAGACACTATTTTCAAATTAGTTTCATTTTTCAGCCAACCTTTTAGATCTTTAAAGCACTCAAATGCGCGCATTTTTTCGAGAAAAAACCCATTATTGTCATCCTCGGTACAGCCATTCATCATTAACATGAAATAATTTCATTCAAGCCTTTGCCCCCACAGACCACAGATCAATATGTATCAATTCCAATGATGTGACAATTTTTTTTATGTTTTATATTGGGAGCGTCTTGCTCCTCGCTCCTACGTACGTCAGTGCCCTACCTAATGTGCTGAAGGTTTTGATATTTTTGATATTTTCGCATCGTTCATTTTTTTTTCTTATCTCCGACAATATTATCAAAGCTTTCATGTGACCCATTCATTTGTGCCATTACCATTTCACATTATTTAGCTAGTAGACATGCTTAGTTGATTCAACCCACAATACATGTCGTTTAGAGCTCGTCTGTTGTAGCTTGCAATTCTCACCACACTGCCTTCTCGATTTCGACATTTGTGGAGTTGAATAGAATTGTGTGTCCTTGATCACATATTTGTCCAACATCGTAGCGTATTGTGATTCATGTTTTCAACCAATACTCGCTAGAACATTCTTGCTTCCAGAGTGATTGTAACTTGATCCTACAATATTTGAAGATCCATCACTTCAAAGGATACAGTTCATCCTTTTTCTTCGCAGATGCAAATTTTTCTATATCCACCATATGCGTTGAGAAACCACTATCGTCAATAATTTCATGAATACATCTTTGTTGCTTGGCCTTGAGAGAGAGACACAATTATCAGCCTTCTTCTTATTCCATGTTCATTTGTTCCGTGGTTTCGAAGATTCTTCGAGGATTTTTCAGCGTCCTGTACCCCTTTGGCTATGTCCAAAGTTCATATTTGTAACATTCCATATTATTTCTTAAATGTTCAAAATATGGTCAGTAGTTTCATTGAGCCCCGGGATGTTCATATTTGAAGTATCCATGAAAATTGTATTGGTTCCTAGGCAATGGTGACATTCTACAAATTTATGACCAAATTTTCCACATGAACAATAATAGCCATGAAAAACATATTGGTACCCAGATGGAAATATTCTTCGAGGAATCATCTTCCAAGGATGTTCTTATGAATCTTGTCCAACGAAGTCTACATGCATGTCATATTTTATAGGTTCATTGTATTTTGTTGTAGAAGTTTTTGCTTTCCTTTTTCCTTATTTGTAACCCAGGCTAGTTCGTCATTGTAAGATCGTTGACTTGGTTGATGAGTTCTTCCTAATGCCCTCGGGTTGTTGGCATAGTTTCGACAAATTTTCCTTTCACTTCCTTTATGCAACGAGACTACTTTCACTTTCTATTGCTTCCCTTTTCTTGGTTTTTCTTCAACTTTTGAAGTGACCTTTCGATACATTTGTGTTCAAACTTCAATTTTGAGACCTTGAAATTGTTCTTCAAGAGTATTGGAATGAATGTTCTAGTTCTTTGAGTTCTTTTATGTTTCCGATCGACTCCTTAGAAAATTCTTCTATGGTCAACCCTTTCTTCATTGTTTGATACCTCTTGTTTATCGTTTTCGGCCATAAACAATACTCTCTATCGTCTTTCCTATTCTCACCGCTTCTACTTCCGATGATGAGCTATATTATTTAGAGAGAAAGTTCCTTTTGATCCTTTTTCTTGCTTCTCATTGTTGAATTTGTTGTGTTTCTTTCCTTTTGAGTTTCCATCATCATGGTACATTTCGTCGCGAAAATGCCCAACCTCACCACACCGAAACATACTGCTAAAGTTTACCTTTGAATTTTCCCTTATCAATTTTTAGTTTCTTGAAAGTAAGTATATTCTTCATCATCTCTCTTTCTTCACACTTGCAGTATGCCTTTCAATTGAAGGTTGTTTGTCATTATTGGTTTTCAGATGCAATGAAACGTAGTTTTCTAGGATGCGAAGTGCCTTCTTCTTCACTTAAGTCTCATTTGCTATGCTAAGAGAACCTCAATGTAACTTCTTTGTTGAGTTTGTTTAGACTTGGTAATCGTATTCTAAGACCGATAATACTTGGGTTGAATTTCGGTAAATATCTTCTAAGAATTTTTCATAATATTTTCTCACAACTAGCTCTAATCCTTCTGCAGTGTTGGTTATTTCCATCATAGTATTGAAGGCGAAACAATGCTGCTACTCCTTTTCATTCTAAGTTTCTCAAATTTTTTCATAGATTTTGAAGCTTTTCGACCTTGACATTTGGAGTCACTTGTATATATATTCTCTTGCTTGTCCCATACATTTTTGGCGTGTTTTACAAACCAACACTCATGATACAATATCTAACAAGTCCACTGGGATAATAATATTATTTTTGTTTCTTTGTGACTATTTACCAAATTATTTCATCAGCTCATCCATGGTTAATAAAGCCATTTTGAATAGTGCTCTATACTTTGTACCTTGCGATAAGAGACATACCCATTATTCCTTCGCAGTGCATAATTATTTTCATTCAATGACACCATTCTTGGCGTTCCATGACCTCCTTTTCACCGTTAAACTATTAATAAACCAAGCTTCCGATTCCAATTGTTGGAAATACCGAGAGGGGGGGTGAATTAATATTCTTCTACTAGTATTATTATTAATCTTTCGTATGATTAGTTAATATTCAATTATTATCGTTGTTTGTACAATGATAGCAGAAATGCGATAACAAATGCATGTTGTTTAAGGTGAAACCCTCTCCAGACAAAAAACCACTCCAAATTTTTTTCTAATAATTCTTCGGGGGGGGGGTGAATCAATATTCCTTTCAATTAGAGCAGCATTAGTTAATCTTCAATTGTTACTTGCTTGTACAATGATAGTAGCAAACAAGAGGAACACAAAAATGCACAATTTTTATGTGAAACCTACCTTGACAAACCACCTAATGCTTTTCTAATAATTCTTTAATATTCAATCTCCAATTGAAAATAAAGCTCTAACTTCAGAATCTAGAAAAGCATTCTTTCAGCTCCCACCAGATGGATGCTCCAACGCCCGAGATTCTTCGTAGTCAACCGAACGGATGCCCCAACACCCAATGAGCCAAACTCGACCTAGCACCACCCTACCACCCTATAGAAGAATAAAAGAAGAATGGACTTCGCACCAGGAAAATGGTCCACGTACAATGATAAAGAATGATGTGGAAGAAGAATATATTAGACTATAACCCCAACTTTGACACAACCACCTAATGATGATCTCAGGACTTCCAACATTTCCCTTCAACCCTTGGCAAATATACACTAGTACAATTTTTACAATAATGTATTTACAATGACTTAGTACAAAGATACCTTTTTACAATGATTGTATGCAAAGGTCGCCTACTGAAGACTTATGATGAAATTTCCTGTCACTACAGTAGGCAATTTTGGTTGTTGTCGGTTATGGCTACCTCTCGCTGCACCTTGGGTTTGCTTTTCTCGCTGTAGAATGTTTGGTCTCAAACTCCTTGACAACACATGATATAGCTTTTTCTTGCCTTCTAGGAGCTCGATATTGCATCTAGTGTATCTTTGTTATTTCATATCCTCAATATATGATTTTCTGCACTCGTAGTAGTCCTCTAATTCATATTTCCAATGCCATAGGTCCGACCCAATTTGATCTTCCAAGAGAGATTTATACCCAATCTCTCACAATGCCCTAATTATGGACCGTTTGCACAGAGCGGACTTGTACGTACGCAAGCGACGTGTCACTCGTTTCTTCATTTGGCTCTAAATTTTATTGAGAAAAAAATTGCTGCATCGGTGTGTATCTATTCTCCAACAAGCTATGTTAAATTCAATCCGATACTCAAAGAGAGAGTTATGACGATTTTACCAAGGTCACTTCTTTGAGATGAATTTCAGAGCTCGTAAAACCTCGACTTCCATGTATCATATTCCAAAATATTGCGCACGTTGATCCGAAATTAAAAAATATTCCTTAGAATTTCTCGCTTCGTCTCATAAGAATTTCAGCTTCTCGAACCTTCGTAGAAACAAATTTAGAGAGAAACTCACTAAGGACATGTTCGATGGTCGAATCCTTCGTACAAGGAGGAATGAGGATCACACTTATATAAACGTTGTTGAGAGGGCTTCGTCAAGTGAATTAGGGAGGGATTTCAATATGAGCTTAAAAATATTAATTATGACTTTTCAATGACCCATGCCCCTAACCCCATGGGGTTTTACTCACTAACCGGGGGTACAAAATTCAAAACATGAATATCTCTCAAACCGTGAAGAATTACATGGTGTTACATATCAACGGAAACATTTCTTTAAAAGTAGAAACCATAAAAAGAATTATTGACTCTAATATATTAATTTGGTAGGTCAAAAATCCCATTCATTTGGTTAGCTTCGTGTCGTTTGGGTGACATCAATGACAAACTGCCCCCCATCAAAAATCCCCTTGGTATTGATGGAAACATAAATATTTCCTCACATCATGCCACTTTCTTCAAATATTCTCTCCTCTTTGACATCAATGGCTTAGCATGTAGTAACTCCCCCCGAAACACAACTGTCCTCATGACCAAGAGACACATCACCCCTTGACACACAAATCGTCTCCGGCAGCATCAGACCATTTCCACCCTCGATATTCTGGAAAAGGAAATCTAATGAGAACTCGTATAAAGCCCAAGCTTCCGGCGATGATATTCTGTAATGTTGGTGAATATTTAATATGTGATTTTTCATGTCGCTTGGAATCTTTGCTATTTATCCAACCACTTGCATAACATCTTGCCTGGAGGTCACAGCATATAGAAGACTACCAATCATAGGTATATACAATCCCTATTCCACATCTCTTAGATGAGTCGTTCATGCTCAATTTGCAACTCGTTACCACTGGAGTAAGGATGGGTTTGCACCCATTTTAAATTTCTTGACATTTCCTTGATGTGCACTGTCGATATATAAATATTCCTTTCCTTGGCTTAGGATATTTGAAGCCCTAAGAAGTATGTGCTGATCTTACTGGTTAAAGACATATCGAAATCACTTCGTACCTTTGTAGCAAACTTCTTACTTAGTCAATCATTATTATTACCATCTGTCAGAATATCCTCTTTATTATTAGACATGCTTTTATTTTCTTCATCTTAACATAACATATTGCTTGAGCTCACCACAAAGCCACAATTTCACCATACACAATTTTCTTCATGATTTCACTGTGAGCTGAATAGCATTGTACCCCACCACATTTGTCCAACACCGAGCAGACAGGATTCACAGCTTAACCAATGAAGTATTCTGGCTAGAGCGTCTTTGCTTCCAAGAGTGATAGTACTTGATCCTACAATACTTGAAGATCCACTATTTTCCAAAGGACAGCTCCATCTTCTTTCTTCTTAGACAGCAACTTGCTTCTACTCAAATACATATGCGTTGAGAAATCGTTTATCAACATACCATATCTTTTCTTTTGAGCCTTCAAAGTGAGACACAATTATCATTCTTCTTCTTCTTCCTCCATGTTCGTTCATTATGTGGCTTTGGAAAACATTCTGGAGGATTTTCAAGTCCTGTACTTTTTGGCTATGTGTCCAAGTTTCCTGACATTTTTAACATTCAATATTATTTCTTAAAATGTTCAAATCTATTGATGTTTCAAATCGAGGCCTCAGAGGTTCATTTGATAGATCTCCTAGAATTGGTATTCGTTCCTAGGTATGTGCGACATTCTATATTTTTTATGACCAAATTTTCCACATGAATAATGGTGATTCATAGGTGTGCTTGCGTGTACCCTGAAGGAAAATTTTTGTCGAGGAATTTTCTTCCCAAGGTTGTTCTTGTGAATCTTGCCTAACAAGCCTGGCATGGCCGTATCCTGTAGGTTCTATTGTATTTTGTTGTAGAAGGTCCCCGCTTTCTTCTTCTTTGTCACCGGCGCGCTTTGTTGCCGTGTGACCGATTGTTGTTCTTTCAATGCCCTCGAGCTAATTGTTATTTTGGATAATTTTTCCTTTTCTTCACTTCATCAGCAACGAGACGTCTTGTATTTTCTCTAATTAATTTCTTTCTTGGTTGCTTTCTTCAACTTATTTTGAAGTGACTCTTCAATGCATTTGTGTTCTTCTAACTTCAATTTTGAGACCTTGAACTTGTTTTCAATATACTGGAACGGATCTTCCGCTCTCTTTGGAGATCTTTATAAGCTTTATTGCTTCCCAAAATTCATTCATGGTCCATCCCTTTCTTTGTTTTTTAATGTCACCTCTTGTTTAATAAAGTTTGCCATAACAATACCACTGGCTTCTTTCTCTTCACCGTCATTGTCTTCATTGGATGATGATTATCTTCTTTAGAGACAGTTAGCTTTTTGGATCCTTGCTTGTTGAATTTCTGTGTTTCTTCCTTTTGAGTTGTTATCATTTTTCTTTGACATCATCAAAGAAATGCCCAACCCCAATACAACCAAACATATCACCTGTTTACCTTTTGAATTGTCCCTTACTGTCTTTTAGTTTTCTTCGTGAAGTAAGCATATTTCTTCATCCGCACCCTCTTTCATCATTCCCTTTTTCTTCATATACCCAAGTAAGAAAGTATTTTCACCTAAGGTTGTTTATCCTTATTGTTTTCAAGATGCAATGAACACAATTTCTAGATGCGAAGTACTCCTCTTCATCAAATCATTTCACATGCTATGAGAAATCCATGTAATCTTTCTGTCGAATGTTCATATTTTCATTGTATTCTGTTGACCTATACCTTTTGGTTAACTCGGTAACATTATAAGAATCTTCCTTATAATAGTCTTCTCGTCAACTAGGCTTCCCAATCCTTCCGAGTATTGTTATTTCATCAACGTATCGAAGTGATGTATAATGCCAGCACTTATTCTTCATTTTGAGCTGCTCAAATTTTTCTACATATTTCGAAGCTTTACTTCTTTGACATTTGAGTCACTCGCATATATATTCTCAATCTTGTCCACACATTTTTGGAAGCTTATGATCCTCCAACACCTTATGATATGATTCATTAAGTCTAAAGATATGTCTATTCTCGCTTTTGCATCATTTACCAAAATCTTCTCACCTTGTTCATCCGTAGTTGATAAATCATTTTAACATATCCCATACTTCGTAACCTGTACCAAGAGATAGACCTCCATTATTTGCTTCTCCGTAGTGCATAATTATTTTCATTGAATAGGAGGTACGCCATTCTGGCATGCCTCATGACCTCCTTCTATTATTAAAATTTATTGAAGAAACCAAGCTCGATACCAATTGTTGAAATACTAAGGGGGGGGGGGGGGGGTGAACTGCAGATTCTTTCAATTAGTTACTAGTTAATCTCTTAAATATTATCGTTGTTTGTAAAATGATAGCAGCAACAAAGAGGAACAAAAATGCACACATTTTTTAAGGTGGAAACCCACCTGGACAAAAAACACCTAATGCTTTTCTACACACCCTTAATATTCAACCTGTCTGAAAATAAAGCTCCAACTCTCAGACCCAGAAAAACATTCTTATCTCGCTCCCACCGGATGGACGTCCATCGCCCGAGACCTTCAAGACCCGAAATGTATTTGCCGTTCCAGTCACCCAATGAGCTACAAATCACCCTTAGCACCACCCTACCACCCTTAGAAGAACAAACAAGAATGACCTCAAGATTGCGCTGTCCACTTTACAATGAGACATAGAATGATGTAGAAGAAGAAGATATACTAGAACATAACCCCAAATTAGGTTAATACATAACCACCTAATGATGATCCTAGACCTCCCAACACGCCCTCTTCAACCCTTGGTGACAGACACTAGTACAATTTTTATATTAATGTATTTATAATGATTTTCTAGGTACAAAGATACCTTTACCACATCGTATGCAATGGTTTGCCCACTTGAAGATTTCACATGATGAACTTTCTTGCTGCTGTTATGCACCTTGGTTGTTGCCTGCTTACCTCCTCTCGCTTACACCTTGCTTTTTTCTTTCAACAGAAAGTCTAGTCTCTTGCAACCCCACACAAGCATGATCTAGCTTTTTATTATTTGTATTTTATTGAACTGCATTCTGTTATTTCGCATCTCAATATCTAATTTTTATCTCCAGTATTCCCCAAGTCATATTACAATGCTAGGTCCTAATTTTCAATTTGGATTCTTCTGGAGAGAGTTATACCTAATCTCCTCACAATTCCCTAATTACAATCGTTTTCAGAAAGGCATACGCGCTCATTTACATGCCACAGGCCATCGTTATTTGGATCCGAAATTGACAGAGAAAAAAAATCGGGTACATTATCTACCACTCTTTAGCGAAATCACTATAATCAGAGCAGATTTATTATGATTTTTACCAAAGTCATTTTAGCGTAACTCTGTGTGCCTACAAGAACCCCCTGCCGATCGTTACATCATATCTCCAAACACATTGTGACACTCTTGATCTAAAATTTTTACAATAGCTTCGTGATTTTGTTCGTTCTATAAAAATTTTTAGCTTCCTAACTTTTCAGAAAAGCATATTAGATGCTTAAAACTTCAAGGATGACCTCGTTTTACATGGCTTAACTTCAAGATAAGGAGGAAATGAGGATCACAATTTATATAAATGCTATTACAGAAGAGGCTTCAACAAGTGAACGTGGAGGGATTTTAGGAGCTTAAAAAATATTAATTATGAATTTCTTTTCAATGACCTATGCCCTAACTCCATGGGGTTTTATCCCACTAACTCAGTACAACTTCAAATACGAATATTCCCAATGATGAAGAATTACATGGCATGCCATATATCAAAGGAACATCTCGACAAGTAGAAACCATCAAAAATGGCTATTGACTCATAATATCCCATTCAATATTGGGTTAGTTCTCGTGCTACTTGGGTTGATATCAATGACAAACTGGCCACATAAACATAATATTCAACTCCAATGGAAAAGAAACCAACTTCCTAGAATCTAGAAATCATTTTCTCAGCCCCACTAGATGGACGCTCCAACGCCGAGATTCTTCATGAGTCGAACGAACGCATGCTCCAACACCCAATGAGCTACAACCCATCCTAGCACCACCCTACCAACTCGGTTTTCGTGCTTGATCCTCGTTGGTGACTTCAAGTAACACCAGTACCACCCTACCACCCTACCACCCTACAGAAGAACAAAACAACAATGGACTCTATCAGGGAAAATGGTCCACTTTACAATGATAGAAATAACGAAAGAAGAAGAGACACCAGAAATACAACCTTAGCTATGACACAACCACATAATGAGATGATCCTAGACCTCCATACTTCCTTTTCAACTCTTGCGTATAAACACTTGTACAATTTTACAATGATGTATTTACAATGAGACTTAGTACAATGATACCTTTACAATGATCAGATGTTAAAACATGCTTCCACTTAAAGAATTCATGTGGTGAACTTTGATGTTGTTCTCACACCTTGATTGCTGATATTGTCATGCCACTTCATTGCACCTTTTCGCTTTTCTCCAGCCAAGAAATTTCGAATTTTGTAGCTCTTAACAACACATGATCTAGCTTTTTCTTGCCTTCTAGGAGCTCGATATTGGAATGTAGTGTATCTTCGTTTTTTAAAATCCTCAATATGCATTTTTGGTCTCGTAGTATTCTCATGAGTCTTCTTTTCCAATGCCATAGCTCGACTCAAATTTGATTCTTTAAGAGATGGTTATTTCCAATCTCTCACAATGCCCTAATTACAAATGGTTCACAGAGAGAAATTGTATGGTGCGCTACGTGTCATTATTTCTTCATTCAGATCAACTGATATAACGAAACTAAAGTCTACAATATCCTTCAATTCTTTTAACTTAAATCGATACTTAGAGAGTTGTGAGAATTTTTCCCAAGGTCACTTCACGGAGAGATGAAGTTCAAGAGCTTGCAAAACACCTAATTCCACAGACCATATCTCCAACAATATTGTGCATCTTGATCTGAAATTTTTAATGAGCTTCCTCAAGATTTTTTCTTCACGTTCAAAAAAATTTCAAATAACCGAACCTTTGTAAAAAAAGAGTTACAATGGAAATGCTGTATTGACCTATTTTAGGTAGCTAAATCCCATCATGAGGAGTGATATGAGGACTGGCAATTTATATAAATGCTTAGGTTGAGAGGGTATTCAACAAGTGAACATGGGAGGATTTTAGGAGCTTAAAATTATTAATTACTAACTTTTCAATTACGCATGCCACAAACCTCAGTGTTTTTAGCCTACTGAATCGAAGGACAAACTCAAAACATGAATATCTCTCAAACCATGAAGAATTACATGGCATGCCGTATATCGATGGAAATATCTCGACAAGTAGAAACTATAAAATATATTCTTGACCCGTAACATAGTAATTTGGTAGGTAAAAATTCCATGCAAGACTGGGTTACCAGCGTTTTTTGGGTCGATATCAATGAAAACCACCGTATCAATACCCAAACCGACAAGAGTTCAACGTTCATAAAATAATCCCATCCAATTACATAATAAGGGGATTTGACCCACTCCCAAATCCCCAAGACTCAAAATGGACTACATGTTGCAGCACTCGATCCTTGATTTGTGGAGCTCTCTCTATCTTATTTCTTTGGGGGGAGATCCTATGTATAACACCGAAAACGAGGATGAGAATGATTTTAGAAAATCATTCTTTTAATGATCGAAAATGGTGAAATTTATTTATGAGGAGAGAAATTCAAGGCTGCAAGGTGAGAGCCTAATCCTCCAAAGGGAAAATGGAGGAAATGGAGACAAACTTCAAAGGGAAATTGAGAAATGGAGACAAACTTCCAAAGGAAATTGAGGAAATGGAGAAAAATTTCAAAAGTGAAATGGAGGGAGGGGTGAGAACCACACATACCCCCACCTTCTTCACCTTCACCCTCGATTCCCATCCTCATCTTCTACATCAACCTTCACAAACACCTCCAGCCCCTCCAAAGGGACATGGAAAAGTCTATTTTTAAAACTTGACATAAAGTTTGAATTTCTATGTATAATGGAGAGGTAAAAATGATGAGAAATTAGATAATTGGGTTCGTCAAATTGAAGTGTATTATGGTGACGTGAAAGGACCGATGATGATGAGAGAAAGATTCAACTCAGCTTCATTAAGGTTGGCGCGGCAACACCTGGTTTGGTGGGAAGCCAAACATAAGAGGATATAAAGAAAATAGACAAGATCATAACCCAGAATGATTTTGTGGTCGATTAAGAAGATATTTTTAACCTTTAGCATACATGCAAAAAGATATAATGGATTGGAAAAATTTAGAAATTAAAGGTTCAAAGGTGTAAATTTATACCCAAGAGTTTGTGGGATGACATATTGATTTGTGTGTAGTTTTATCCTCTCAAGACACTTTACCAAACACATTGGAGGTTTATATAGCTACTTTTTAGATACAATTCTCATGTTTAACCCTAAAATTTAGATGAATTTTTTGTACATGCAACACATCTAGAAGGAAGAGGAAGAATGTTTCACAAGAAGGAAGAAAATCCATTTAAGTAGTGGAGACAAAATAAAGGAAAATTCAAAGGAAAAGGGAAGAAAATTGCCCATTGTTACAGAGACAAAAATTATATTGAATATTGTTCAAAAGAAGGCCATGATGAAGACCATCGTTAAAATTTACCTTGAGATGAGACCCAAAAATTTTGAAAAAAAAAAGGAAAAAAAAAAGAAAAAAACAACAACTACACAAACATTTAGGATTCATTCCGGAGATGAAACAAAGACTTTCAAAACCATGATTGAAAGGTAAGGAACTTAACAAAGTACTAGCCTTTAAAATACCAATGAAAATTAAAATTAAAAAGGAAATAATAGAGTTTTTCCATATTAGAATTATCTCTAATACAAAAAATAACATCACTAATAGTGGCCTGAAGAAAAACCTCATTTTAGAAAACATTGTCAAGAAATTGAATTTGGAAACCATTCCTCATTATTGGGATTGATGGTCCTAACCTGTGTTCGCAGTTATCATGGGTAACAACAAAACCCTCCAACTACTATCCTTTTGGCATTGATCTACTTAAGTATCAAAGTCTCACCAAGCAATATGGGGGGAGTGGCTGTGGAGCCATGTTTCCTCGCACCCCAAGGAAGATTTTGATGTAGTGGCCTAATCATACTTAAGAAGGTATTAACATATGTATGTGTGCATGCATACCGGTACCCTAACCTTCGCACGTTATCACAAAACACATCAACATATTTTACGCACAATGCTTAAGGATACTTTATCTAGCATCTATTCATCAAACATCGACTAATCTACACACAAAAATGCAATTAACCATTAAAAAAAGTGAATAAGGAAACACCGAAAAACTAAAATATTAAAGAAAATAATAGGTAATCAATATATAAAATCACATAAGAGTCTAAAGTTTTCCAAAATGGCTCTTATTAAGGGATCTCTAATTCGTATATATCAATCCTTTTGCGCACATAGCCAAAAAAGTCCATACACAGCCAGGAATTAGGTTTACGCGCACCATTAGGGGAATTTTGAGGTCTAAAATGGGCCTCCACATGAAATTATAAGTATAAATATGAAATAATAAAACAAGATTTGATTACATCCTCAAATTTTAG
This sequence comes from Pinus albicaulis, assembly GCA_034641835.2. Classification (NCBI taxonomy): domain Eukaryota; kingdom Viridiplantae; phylum Streptophyta; class Pinopsida; order Pinales; family Pinaceae; genus Pinus; species Pinus albicaulis. The sequence continues at coordinate 69,782 of JAXQQM020075806.1, read as the reverse complement.
AGGGAAAAAGAAAACTACTTTTCAACCTTATTTCTGAACTTATCTCCCCAAGGTTTTACCCAAAATTTACAAAGTAAAATACTCGTTGGATGAAAAAAAATTAATTCTCGGTTCATGAGTACTTGATGTTGCATACTTTTTATGGTCTTTGGGCTTACCTAAATTGACAAATACATGAAAACGTGACTATAAACACGTTTATGTATTTATTTTTCATGTAGCACGTGTCCATCAAAAGTATGCAATATGGTAATCCTCGGATGAGGAATTAAATTTTAACCGTCCAGTACCCGACCTGTAACCTGAGTAAAAACTTAGAGACAAGTTGAAAACATGAGTTGAAAAGGAAGCCACGATTTTATTATTTTTTAATCTTTTTTTACTTTTTTACTCCAAAATGGGGAATCATCCCCCATGGTTATACAATCATCTGAATACTATTGGTTCTTATAAAGTTTATTTTTATTGTATATTTTTCTTAGGAGACCTATTTATACCCCAAAATTTCTAATGCACAAATACCCAGCAGTTTCTACCCAACACCTGGGAAACTTAGATCAAACATTACTAACAAATTCATACATGATCGACATAAGATATCTTTACTTGACTCGCATCCTTACATATTTATACTATCTAGATGCGCATATACTATGGTATCAAAACCATGGCTCGAGGTTCAGGTTTTTCCTTTAAACCTATTACAATGATTAAGTGGACTCTGACCTGCCCCAAAGCTCCTGGGATTACCTTTTTGCGTTTTTATTGCGTACAACAAAACCATACAAAAAAATACCTAAAAATTCAACTTCAGGGACCTTTTTGCTTCAATCTCTAAGCCCTCTGACACAATCTCAGGATTTGTCCCGAGTCACTACTATGTTCTCCTTCATATTTGCTTTTAGTGCTTCAACAGTAGCTCCGATGGCATGATGACTTCAACGCCTACACATTAGCACCCTGCACTTCATCAACCAATTTTGTTGTCGCTGGCCCTCTGATCGCCAAATTGATGTCAAAGGTGGCTTGCTTAGCCAGGAGAAGCTTGTGGGCACCATCAAGATTTCGTGAGAGGCTACAGGCTTCTCACCCCAAGGTTGCATCCTAGTTTCCAATAGCTACCGCGTACAAAGTCTTAAATTTCACCAATTGCTCGCTACAATCTCGCAAGTTCCTACATTGTGACCAAAGTGGTGTCGCCATCCTAACTTCGTAAATTGTTGTTCCTTAATGCGAAGCCTATTTCTCAAATGTCGGACCATTGCAGTTTTGATAAAAGTTCGTACACCCATGGCTTCATCCAACAAAGTTACATGTACCATCAAAGACAGTACCATATTGTTTATAGCTACCTTTTTACCCCCGCGAGACGCTAATCTGACCACAGTGGTGTCTCGTGCCTGAGATTCATCTATAGCTCAAATAATTTGTTGCTCAAATTTAGCCTAGACGGTCTCGTATTTTGGTGCACGATGCGCGTAGCGCAACGACCAAGTCATTTTAATTTCGTTAGCCATACTACCGATGTTAGGACAAGACTTTCCATTATCACACACTTGATCGATCATTGCCTCTAATGCAATGCAACGATTTCGCCTGTGCGACATGTGCCTCTTCCGTTTACCTATCGTAACATTGCTACTTGCTATTGAGACCTGGCTGGCAACGTGTGACGTGAACAAAGCTCGGTATTTTGAACTCCATCCACTATCATGTTGTGGATAGTATTGTGCTTCACCCAGTAGCACCTTTATTGCCCATGCCAATTTCTCCACTTTCTTGTGGAAGTGTGCAAAGTAGGTGACTCTGTACCATGATGGTTGCATGGGGATTCGTGCGAGGCGGCCATCCTCGTGAGATGCAGAAGCACCGGTGATGATGGCTACGTACCTATCTACCCTAAAGCAGTAGGGTTGTCATGCTCACTTGTAGTCAGATCACTTTATTTATGCTCTCTTGTATCTCGTCTCTACTTGCATCTTGAGCTCTCGGATAGCCTACCATACTCCCCAGCACCCATTTATACCACAACTCTGCTGTTGGTCCAGACATATTTCTGGTTGTTGACTTAATCGTGTTCTTGATCTCCATGAAGTCGTCCTCTATGAGGGGAGTGTCCTTGGTTCTCGCCAAGTTTTACCCCTTCCTTTTCTTGTGCGGACCTCTCTCGCGGCCCAAGAACCGTACCTCTCTAGTGCCCTGAAGTGTAAGTCTGCTATCTCTGTGACCTCAGCTTCCTTCACCATCTTTTTCGTTGGCTCTTCTCAAAGTCAAATGTTTCTTAGGTTCTACTTTTGTGTTCTTTCGAAAGGTGTGGCTTGGTCGAGTCTTTAATATTGATGACGAGGCACCCTCGCTATGCTACGCGACTTGTCTGTAGGTGACCACCGCGATGACGTGCACCAGGTCATCCTCCATGATCGGGGATACAACAATTCATACCATACACCCTCCAAAACGCCTTCGCGATGATATGTAGACCGTGGAATGTAGCCGGAATTCCGCAATCAACTTATACCGCCTACACACGTCAACGATAACCTTGGCTTGGATAGAATGGTTCTGAAGAGTGTAGAGTCGAAAAACACCCATAAAATATTGTTCTCTCGTGACCGTCGGGATCTTGTGTTCCACAGGTTGCGTAGTGCGTAGCTTCGGCACATATCTACTGGAGGCCGGTGAACTACATGTCATTAGGTGTCTTCCATCCAATGACACAAACGAGACAAAACATAGCCATAGTACAAGTGTTTCCTCTCCTCCTACACCTCACACATTCTCTGTGAATTGTGCACAGCACGAGCTCAAATATACTAAATTCCCTTTTCTCGCATTACCCAACTAAATGAATTATATGGGTTGGGACTTATTTTGGATGAGACTTCTAATCTTCTGCAAGGATGACAAACAACCAATCGTTATGGTCGTTGATTTCATTGACAAGGAACTGGTGAGTGTTGCATGATACCTTATAGTCTTTCTAACCTTTTTCTACAATCTCCTCTTTTCCGGCTTTTCTCCAAATTCCATTATAGGGTCTTCCTCTCGATCGTGGCTGGTGATGTGATGTATCAAATCAACATCAATTGGAATGCAATTCTAGCCACAAACAATCATCATGAATAAGCGTGAGAAGTCGCCATGACGCAAATGTCATTAATTAAGCAGCCTTGTGCCTAATATGCAATAAGTTCATCAAGCTGAGTTTTATAGGGCTAAAAGGATAGGGCTTTGGCTCACCCTCATTACGCCACCATCATAGATATATTCTATAAACACATATTGGGCGTGGAGCTCAGGATTTTCACTTGCAAGCCGCCAAGTCCCGCCCATCTTTACTGTATATGAATTTTAAGCACATATCGCCTTCCACAGGTACATTCTCTCGTACAACAAACATATTGTTATATAATCGTACCTTATCAATATCTCTTCGAGACATTTATAGAGGATTTTTACGTACGCGACACACACAAGCAAACACAAGATGGGGTCTTACTTTACGATGTCATCCTTCATGATAGTTTTAGTCAAGTTCGGCCACGGGTTTCTCTCCGGTGCTCGCAACAAGGGCGCGTACTGGGTCTTTCTCGCCACGGGCGACGCGAGACCCCGAGATCGTTCTTTCAGTCAATGTGCAGGGTTCCGCTGTGCCTGCGTGCGCGGTCTTTCGGCTGAAAAGGGATAAATATGCTCTTTATGGCTATTAATATCGTGAATCAAATTTGCAGACAGCCTCTTCTCGAAGAGAAGATCAAGACCGTACATGAAGATTGACAATACCAAGAGACATAGAAATACACCACAAAATAGCATAGAAAATAGCAGAACTAATATGACCTTCGATCATATTTATAGCAAGCGAATCTTAAATGTTCTTCTAAAAAAAGCACTTAGCCCTACAAATGCTAAAAAAACTCCAAACATGGCATAATACTTCATTAAATGAAAGAAGCGTTCTCCTCCAAACATTAAGAACAATGTATCTTGTTCATCATCGTTCCAATGGCTATATTTGGCACCTTCGCAACCTAGTCAACCTTCTCGTACAACTTCTACACGTGCGTCGCACTTGCCTGCGTATCCGCCATCCTGTGGCGCAGATCCATATTTCTGCCTACATAGTCATTTGGTGCTCGTACTGGGAGAGTGTTATCCTTGGATGGTTTCAATCGACTTCCATTGATATACCCACGAGGTTTTCTCTCGCTAAAGTGGCCAGCATCGCACCTCTCGCTGATTTTGTTGACAACATAGGGTTTGAGCCAATGCATATCAAACGTCCTTTTCGGGTGGCGCGCAAACTTGCCGCTACACAAAAGACCAAATCCTCTTTCCAACACTTCTTTGTCTAATGTGCTTGTCATGCCAAGCTCTTGCATGCCTTTGGCACCCGGGCCGATGTGGAAACCCATACCAACTGCATTTTCTTCCTACGTGACCAATCGTGACAATCGTTCCTATATCTTGTTCTTCCATATTAGTGTATGTCACAATGAGAAAACTTAAGACAATATACGCCATCGGTATGTTAAACAATTATTTCCATACAACATTCTAAACGATGTTTTTCCTATCAACTTCTTGCATGGATTCTATATGCCCAAAGAACGTTATGTATGCACACATCCCAATCATTCCAATTAGCATCAGCAGATCTTGGTGAGAACAATCGCAATATCTTACCAAGCTTCCACCACACCATTTGCTTTGTAAGCATAAAGTAATCTTCTCAGTGATGAACGAAAATACTTCTAATAAAGCTCGTTAGTTTCATTGACAAAGTGCAATTTTTACGTCATAAAAATATTAGGGTACCCAAACCAAGTCAAAATGTTATAAATCAAGTGCACAACCGTGTTTTCACTACAATCCTTCACAAGATTAGCTTCAACCCATTTGGTCACATAACCTCTAATTATTATTTAGTGCACACCCAGTTTTTTTCCCGAGGGTCATTAGTTTGGTCAAAATCAATGGGCCTTATTTGTCAAAAGCTTGCAACACCATTTGTGGGGTGCAAGGGCATCCTATCTATGTGTGCGACGATTTTCCCATCTCTTACATACATCACAAGCACGATGAACACACATGTGCATCACCGTGCACCTTGGGTCACCAATCCAACTCGTAGGATCTTCTCAAGTGACTTTCTCATAGTGACCCTACACAAACCCCTCCATGAGCCCTGACCTGATACATGTCTCTAAATTCCAACACACACATTTGTAGACTTGATTCAAACTTCATTTTTTGTATAATTGAACGAAAATTAGATAAAGTCACCGCGTGCACGACCAACTCTTTTTTTCTATTGCAAAGGTGTAATTCATGGGCTCACTGTTAAAGTGTCAAGAATTGAATAATATTCTCCAAATGGTCATCAACTAGTTTATAGCAACAGCTACGTACCCGTGTAAAAATCTTCCAAGTTGGTTGTGTCTTCTCCACTTTCAATGTGCGAAAAATGGTCCTGCCCAACATTTAGTCTCCTAAGTTTCACAATTACTTCAAAATCATACTTTGAAATAGCAAAGAATTACACATATAGATATTCCATGCCAACAAAGTGCTTAATGATTTTGTGACGACAGTAGCAAACCAAGAAATATCTTAAAATGGCTCAAACAAGATAGTGCGTATTTTTATGTTGTGTAGACCATAGCCAATCCTTCTCTTTCCATGGTTGAGTAATTATGCTCCGCACTTGACAATTTCCTACTTGCAAACTTAATAGGGTGACTAATTCCCTGCCCCTGCATCGTGCTAAAATAGCTCTCACAGTAACAAAAAGAGGCATCAACATGCACATAGAATACCGTTGTCTAGTCAGAAATGCTCACATGGTCTCAATGACCATTCTCTTTCATGTTCAAATCTCTTATGAAAATATTCATCCCACAAAAATGGGGCATCCTTTCTTAAAAAGTTTTCCATGGGCATAGTGATCAATGCGTAGCCTTGAAATGAACTTCCGTAGTATCCCGTATGCCCCAAAATCGACACCACTATTTAACATTTGGTGCAGTGGAATTTCTAGGTTAACAATAGCAATGATCTTGGATGGATCCATCATCAACTCACCATAAAAAATATGACCTAGCCGTTATCATCTTATACCTTGATTTCTCTTATCTAAAGATGACCAAAGTTGAAAATTCCGTATTTAGAAACAATATTTTAAAATAAAACATCGTGAGTTCTAGAAATCTCAACGTCTTTCATTAGCCCAAGTCCACCGCCCACCGAAATATTCATCTCGTCGTTTAAAAAGAAGCTTATTTCAAAGTTATTTATCCTTGGTTTTTATTAGTCCATTTCCTCCGAAAATAGCCCTTTTTCCCTCACATTATCATTCCTACCCCTATTTTCTACACTCGCTTTTTTTCTCTAAAAAGACCTTTTTTTCTTCATAAAACTCTTCATTTCCTCTAAAAAACACTTTTTAAATTTATAGAACCCTTTTATTTGGTTTAGAAATGCTTATTTACTTCCCATTTTAACATCCAAAAAATGGCTTAAAAACTCCTTGTCTTTACCTTTTTGACCTTTTTGTATATAGGCTTTAAGCTCCTGAGGGCTTAAGCCTTTCCTTTTTTTCCATGTGTCTGCTAACGGAAAAGAACTTAAAATATTCATGCTAGCCTCTTGGCCCCTTTCTCTTGGCTCTGGTGTCCCCTACTCTCCTCCACCTCCTGACCCCTTTCCTTCCTCGTTCTCTAAGCCTCTTCCTTTGTATTTTCTCTACTACATTTAAGAACAAACTCATCAATCCTAGCCTTTGATCAACCCGATTCGATGGCTCTCACTTCATGCCCTTTCTCAAGAATTATTTTCATCCTCGCCCCTTATCTTCTTTTCTCCCGATACCTCACTTCCCCACGGGATCGTGCTCCATCACCTACCCTTAGCCCCCTCACCCATCGTTCACCATGCGCCTTTGTGATTTTTCCAAGAGTGATCCCGATCGTAGATCTTATTGATCGCACGACCCTCACTTTCTCATTAAAATTTCCCTTGACAATCAAACCTATTCGTCCCCGCAACACATCTACAACGTTGACCGATCGATCCACCCACTCACATTTAACCTCACTAATTTCCCAACTCGTACTACACGACAAAATATCCCCACGTCACTCCCCGGTCCTACCTTCCACCCACAAAATATCAACTAATTTTTGTTTTATAGTTGTCTTTCACTATCATTTCTCGCCTTTAATAATTTTCCACTCGTCGTATTGATCCTCCGCCGTTGATCTATACCGACATTCAATAAAAATTTCAAATTCGATTTCGTGTAGATTTGGTGTCGAAGTTTAACGACCCAAATCTACGGAATGGGTGATATCGTGGACAGTGTCATACCTCGTGTGGTATCGGTTCGTTTTCGCGACAAACCACTTACCGCCCGAATGCTATGTGAAAATCCTCCGATGGTTTCACAAAACCACTTTTAATTTCCGGCGACACAAATTGAATTTTAACCGTTTTTTTCACATTTCCGCTCCCTCCATACTTCTCCTTCCCCCCCACACTTCTCCTCCACCACTCTCGACCGTAAGTAGTTTACCTCACAAAAACATAAGGTTTTATTAAAAAAATTTGTTTATTTTGTAGGTTTTATGGCGTATTATAAAACAAAAAGGCCCTCCCACAGTCATATTCGAAAGGATCGCGAGGCCTCGTGACGATGATCTCGAGGTTGTGTATGAGAAGAAAGGGACTGTGGTTTCATAACATGCGTGATCGATGCCTCATGAGAATTGATCCTATTTGGAACCCTCCAACACACCAAATACCTCCCGCACACATGTTGGCGCAGAAAAATCAAAGAGGTTTGAAGACCTCGAAAAATGTAACACTAAAGATCCAAGGTTTAAATTGGTAGACACAAGACAAAACACGGTTAACGACAAGAGAATTAAAGGTCGAAAGAAATTAGATAAAGAGAAAAAGTCAACAAAGGGGATTTACAAAGGCCCAAGGCAAAATCAAAGCTTCATAGCGTAGGATTAAAGCCTAATCAAGGTTTTAAAGTTAAAAACAAATAAACAAAGGTTTAAAGCGTGTATAAAGGAAAAGGGCCCGAAAGATGGATTGCGAAGAACATGCTGGCACTAGGGCCAAATTACTATTTAGTGATGAAATCAGATGAAAGATTAGGCTAAAAGGCTCTCGAATATATCAATAAAGAGCAATATTCCCTTGGAAATATCTAATCGACACCGTGGCTCATTTTCCGTCCCAAAAAGGAAAATTAGTAGTTAATACACAAAAGAACATATTTAAATCGTTCCGGAAAATTATTGTAAAGATATGTGTTTTAAAGCTGACCCTTTCACCTATCTTTATCTTCAAAAATTAAGACAATAGTTATTAACAAAGAAGTAGTTGTACACATGTTTCGGCTTAGTCTCACATGGTTTTCAAGGCTAGGAACGTATTTACTATGTCATTAACAACATTTTTGAACTCCTAGAAGAGTTCCACCTCTCATTTGTAGTATAACACCGTATTGGAACTTTATTGTAAATGTTGGATTTTGATGGATCGATGCTGGAATAATACACATTCCTGAAGCTTCTCAAGAGAAATTGATGTTTTTCGGAACTCATGCATGATCCGATTTGCTTGTTGATGGAGTATGATTGGAGCCACAGGATCCATAGGCTTGGTTGATGGTGAAGTTTTATTTTTGTTTATGTTTTCTAGTTTTTCCATTATGTTTTCCATCTTATGTTGCATTAGGACAAAGAATTTAGATTAAGAAATCTTTTTCTTACCAAGGGCCTTAAATTCAGTTGTCCTTCACCGCCTTAATGTTTTCTTCTCATGATGACACATTAAAGAAATAATTTATTTTCCTCGTAACAAATTCTTAGCTTGTCTATTTCTTGAATAATTTAGATAAGTTATACTCAATTATGATTGCGGTTAGCCCCGTATATTATTGCCAATTAAATATTTTGTTCTTGGAATTCATCTCTTAAAGGAATTTTTGTCTAGGTTTGTCAAAGAGGTTCCATGAAATCATGCTCTTTTCTTCTCTTTACTTAGCTAAAATTATTTTAAGGAAACCTTATATTTGTAACTTTGGATGTAATATTTTTCTCTCTTCTATTGTTATAGTTACTTGTGTATCTTAAAATGTTTTTTCTGCTCTAAGATGATAAAAGCTCGAAAGTTGATGCTTCTTACTCTTTTCGTGTTTTTGTCTCAATGTTTGTCTTGGTTAATTATCTATTTTCAAATTCGAAATCAAATGGATTAGGTTCTTATTATGCCTTTTATTCTTTGTTTTTCTTATCAATTTTCTAACCCTCACTATGCCACACAAAGGATTCCGTTTTGCCCTTTATTAGTTTGTTGTTCTCAATATTTAATGTCCATCTCATGATCCTTCATAACCTTAAAGATCCACTAACCAAGTTAAATTTCCCCAAAAATACTTCGACCTCATTGATGAACCTATTCATGACCTTGTTGACCTACTTCCCAATGACCTAGCGGCCTTTCCACAAGCCTTGTATTCAAAATCTATCAAAGTATCATACCCAACCAAAAAAAATCAAAATACCTTGCACTTAACATCTACCCTTAAAAATCAACCCTTAAAAGCATCAAGCTACATCCTTACAAACATATTGAGAGAGATCCCCCATGAGACTAGGAGGGCTAGATCCTAGAACCTAAAGCTTGGTTTGATGTTACCTTTGTCAATTTGTATCTCAGAATCAACTAGAAAATTACAGTGGAGCTAACATATACAAGGATTGGCTATGACCGAGTTCATAGTAGCCCTATAAAACTCTTATAGACTCGTATACATCCCTAGCTCGACTTAAAAACCAACCCTAGCCATAGTAGAAACTAATTAATTCATCATCCTAGCAAGATAATGACTTACTTAGGGATACTCATTAACCTTAAGGCCGTACAAAGAAACTAAAACCTAAAGCACTCCCTAGATTTATTTTTTATCAAGAATTGGTGGAAGCCATCAGACACATATCTTCAAAATTTCAAAAAAAAAAAAGCCACCCTGCAACTCTACTCAGCCTCCGCAGGCCTTCCCTCATCCCACTACTCCATAGGTTGTTTTAGGGATTAAAGGAATCCCACCAATTTTTTTTTTAAAAGATAGTCATACTTCGTATGAACAAAGAGACCGAAGCCCATGAAGGATCTATACCATACTACAACCGGGACCCACCCTCCCGAGATAGTCGATAATCTGTGTGCTATCCTTAGGAAATTTCAAATCCAAGACTTCAAATGTTACGTACTCAATTCAGAGCTAATTCTATCTCGAAATCTTCACCGCAACATACACAAGTTGACTTATCATTCATAAGAAACCTATCCGTAAATAAGTCACTTAAAGGATATAGATCGTACAGACTTTCTTGAAAGCCTACACTACTCCAACATAGTGGTGAACATACCCATAAAGAGAAATCACCCCACCGATTTGGCATTTCATTCATAAATTTGGTTTCTTCTATTCTAGATTCGCTAATAGTTCTTTGTCGTCCAAATACTTTCTTTATCCATACCCACCGTTCAAACTACCTACTTCATCTCTTTCCACTCTCTACAAATCCTCCTTGTAAACAAATTCCTGTTTCCTTTCCTCCCATCATGGTAGCCCTCGGTATTATCCACCTGCCTCTGAAATACCACTATTACCTTTGCCGTATGACTATAAGTCCAAAAACTTTACCAGAGGGACCTAATCCATTTCCGCTCAAAACATGTGTAGAATTAATGATGCTTTTGACTACATGTGAGACAGGTATTGTTAAAACAATAAATGAGTGATTTTTGTTTGTGAGCTCAGGGGAGAAACTAAAGAAATGAAGCTTAAAGACTTACCCTCCCAACATCATTCATGACTTCCATTTATACTAAAACTTTTGTGAACAAATGAAAATCGAAGAAGAACCCCCCCCCTCCACTCTTGTCCAAGTATAAAAATCAAGAGAACTTTGGGATAAAGTGCTCATGATCACTCCACCAGGTTTGGGTTGCTTCACAACACTTTCCCACCTCACATGAAACCTCCCAAGGCTTGGCCCTTAGTAAAATATCTTGTTGCTTGGCGTCGATATGTCCTATCACCTCAAGGGAGAGATTACCAAATTCAGAATACACAAAAGGGGCTATAAGTGTAGAGGCCAATTTGATTTAGAGAAGGGTTTAGTGAGATCGTTAAAAAAAGGTGACTTATAGAGATGTATACAAACACCGTACTCCTCCTCTTCCGGAAATTAATTGGGATTCCATAACAGGGATACGGGATAAGATGATGGCACCTGGAAGCTGAATGAGAGAAAACCTCCTAGGGAGAATCAAGCCAATATTCAAAACAGAAATAGAAATTAGAATTTTAGAAGAGACCCTCTCTAACCGTACAAAGAGAGAGGGTGATTTTAGTCAAATCGTACCCCTTTTCAAGACAACTATGGTATGAAGAAGAAAGAGAGCCTTGCGCTGAATAAGACCATGTAAATTTTACAGTTCGGATGATGATAAGGCCCACATTCTCATCGAAGAAGAACAAAGGATCTTTTCTTCAAACCAAATGAGAAACCATATGAAGATTCGAAGTTTATAGATTAGGATTTGAGAATGCCATAATGGAAGTCCAGGGCAAAGATAACTCTTAGGAGCAAGAAGATTCAAGATGTTCCTAAAACAGACTTTTCACCCAAACACCGCCGTTAGAAAACTCTCCGAACTCATTCCTAAAAAGACATAGCAAAAAAACACAAATACTATGGCCAAGAAAATTGAACTAAACAAGAAAAGACTAGCCAACCTAGTAATGATTCAAGTTGTTCAATACTTCAAATAGTGGCCCAGAAAAAACCCACTGGCTCAAACCATCAAACTTAATCAGAAAATTAAAAGGTAGAAATTTCATGGTTGATAAATCGATATAAATGCAATAAAGCATTCTCGCACCTTTCTGCCTTGAGGGGAAATTAAGCAAAATCAAGATTACCATACCCCTCACTAAATTACAACCCAAGAGGCATATATAGACTTAATATTTTCAAAGTGTTAAACATAGGAAAGGATACCGATACCTTAAAATTAATCGATGATAAAACCAAAATCGTTGTTTGGTTCCGACAGAGGGAAGATATCAAAAAGTGATAGTCCCTCCTTTCATGTAAGTTCGAACATACATGATCAACGTACAATGCTATGCTAGACCTTATGTCTTCACACAATCTCATGCCAAAGGTTGCATGGGAGAGATTACCAGGAAATCACAAAGCCCTACAAATACTTGTATTCTTTTGATTCTGGGGTTAAGTGTTCTGGGCCTAATCAAGGATCCGTGTGTCAATCAGTACAATCCTCGGCGAAGAGTTCAGCTGCGGAGCATAGTTGTGGCCGACATTCCCCCAAAGCATGGCATGCTTTTATCTAGACTGTTGGGGCCAAACCTAGGGCACTTGAAAATGGACATGACCTATGCCACCATCCCACTTTCAATCAACAAGAAGATTGGTACTGTGAATCCCATGATGAACATATGTGAGTAAATATAGATAGCCAACAATAATTTCGATTATTCCATTTCACCCGTACCTTGACTCTTCATCTCGTACAATGAAAATGGTGCATAAGTGAACAATGAATGACAATGAGAAAGAATTAAGTCCCTGCAATAACCAAACCATTTTCTAATCAAGAAAATGACCTTGTAGAACCTAGAAAGGTGCCCCGAAACATAACATTGACAAAATCGAAATTGACACCCTTTGGCATATGAGCTTTGATGGTTCTTATGGTAAGGTCGGACTGGGGCTAGGTTTGGATTCATAACCCAAATGAAGGCCATTCTACAGGTTATATTTTCAATGCACCAATAATATTGCAAAGTATGAGGCTCTCCTTATTGGTCTATACTTACTTAAAAATATCAAAACAAGTAGCACCTTGATTCAAGGAGATTCCGAACTAATCATCAATCAAATTAAGGGAGAATATTCAACAAGAACCCTAGGTTAAGGGAATATAGGAATGATGCCCTCAGACCTTTGAGAAGTATGAGCTTACTTTCATCCCTAGGGCCCAAAATGCCTTTGCTAATGAGCTTGCTTCTTGTCACAGCACTGTTTCTCACTTCCTAAGGGAAAATAATCAATGCCCTACCAAACAAAGAACAGCTCGTCAGACTGGACAACTTGAACCATTGGCAAGTATTTGAAAATGATACCAGATGAATTTCATAATCTTAAACGTACTTGTACACAAAATGTAGTTTGAGATTTGAACAAATAAATCACTTAAAAAGAAACTCCTAAAATAGACGCTTTGATGATAACATAAACCAACTTCAAAACTCTCAGAAGGTACATTTGATAAATTAGATCAAAGAGAACTTGAAATTCCGTAGCACAAAGATGACACCTTGCCAAGAGGCTCACACCACTAGAAGAGTTGACTTCAATGATGTAGCTAAAAACCCAAGATGGAACCCATCAAATAAAATGTAGAAGAGTGTAACATTGGAGTGAATAAGTATTTCCAAATAATCAAGCTATCTGAAAACTCTCCGCTTTATCTTACAAAAAAACAAATACATTGAGCTTTCTAGAGAATTTAAAGATGTGTTTGCTTTGGGCATGAAACTGAAATCCCATGACACCAAAATCATCCAACATAAAATTTCCAAAGAAAAAATTAGAAACCATTTAAGCAAAAGTTAAGAAGAATAAACACCCTCTTGTTATCTCAGCTGAGAAAGAACAAAAATATGTATGATGCCGGGATCATAGTCCTCGTCCAACACTTCGAATGAGTGTCCAACCTTGTATCATTAGGGAAGTGAAGACCGTGTACCGAAGCTTGTATTGACTTCAAATTTGAACAAAGCCTCCTTGAAAGACAATTACCCTTGCTTCAAATGGATCACATACTCCAAAAAAAAGTATTCGTTCACAAAGAGTCTCATTACTAGATGGCTTCTCAGCAAGCAAGTTCTAGTCTTTCCAAGTGACCAACTTAAAATCGCTTTTACCACACCTTCGGCACGTTCATGTATGTTAAAATGCCATTCACCTTAATGAATGTAGGGGCTACTTTCCAAAGTGAAATGGATATGCTTTTTCAAGACATAGGTTCCTTCATAGTCATATACCTTGATGACATCACCGTCTACTCTAAGACCGATGAGGATCACTTAGTCCACTTGAGAAAAGTTCTTGAAAAATGTAGAAAGTATGGTCTGCTCCCTAAATCCTAAGAAAATTTTGTTTTATTTTCCTTCAAGAAGGAAAAAAAAAATCTTAGGTCACATCATCTTCCGAGGAAGGAATCAAGATAGATCTCAAAATAATAGCAGCATGTTACAAATCATCTATCCTAGGGAGAATTAAAGAGCCGCAATCTTTATTGGAAAGATTAACTTCCAAGAAACCATCCCCAACCTTGGCCGAGCTCCCAAGAAATATCGCTAATATGTTGAAAAGGAAGAGAGTGAAGTGGAATATAAAGTAAACATTCCTTAGAGTTCTACCATAAATTTCTTCGAAGAAGCACAAACCTAAGAGAATGATATGCGCAGAAGGACCAATCAACTATCCATTTACAAGAGTCCATAGAGGAAGTATATAAGAGAAATACAAATAGTCCAAGAAAGTACCGTAAGAAGTTATTCGACAAGAGGACTAAAGAAATGATTTAACGAAACATAGTTCTGGCGTATCTTAGAAGAGAAGAGAAAGGAAAAGCATACAGCAATTTGAGAATCGTAAAGGGCCCCACATCATTCATTCTATAAGGCCACAATGGTTCTTCCGGCAAGAACCGAATGGAGAAGATCTATTTGGAGGTCCTTTCAATGGCAGATGCTTCCACACTATCTCCGCCAAGAATCTTATTTCAATTTTTTTCATTGTATACAATATTGCTTTAAAGATTTGAAAAGGAAAAGAAATACAAAAACAATAGAAAGAGGAAAAAGATGTGGCAATTTTACATAGCATATAGCCTCATACCCAAAAAAAGAGTAGTAGTCCGAAAGTGCAAGTCAAAATGCCACCGCTAAAAGAAACTTTTATTTAGTCACACAACCTAATCACACTGGTTGGGACTAATTTTAAAGGATAGGTTAGTGAAAACATATTTTCCAAATAAATGGTAATCTTGGGCTTATCGTAGGAAAGGATTAGATAAAAAAAAATGGTTCTAACAAACTCAAAATATAAACCAAGAAAAGAAAAGAGAATTTTATGAAAGTGACAAACATAAGTGCTACTTTGTATTAAAAATTATATATCGTTCACTATCTAGCCTAATCATGGTCGAACATACTTTAAACTTATGTTGATAAGTTAATAGCTACGTATTGACAAGACCTTTTTTCGTGCTTTTGGCTTACTTATAATAGAATAGGATAAAAATAAATGGTTCTAAAAAGCTAAAAATATGAACCAATAGTAAGGGAAAAGATAGCTCTAACAGACTAAAACCATAGTCGTAAAAAGAATAGAAGTATGTGTACACCTTTTCGCATCTTAAGCCCTCAAAGTTTGTTTTAAATTTCTACAAACAAAGTCTACGTAGTCGGTATATAGCGATACATACCACAGTTGCAAATTTATCCATTCTGATACCATCTCATTTTTTTTTGTTTATGAATAAAATTCATGTTCTGGCTATTTATTTAGAGAGAGAGTTGTTAGATAATTTATTGGAGTTCATTCCACTCAATCCACACAGACAAGAAACATTATTTTTCTCACTTTCAAAAAGAATAAAATGAAGAGGTCATGAGTTCACCAAGGCACCAAGAAGAAAATGTGATGTACAAGATTGGTATTACCAGAGATGTTTTAAAGAGATTACATGTTACATTGATCATAACTGTCTTTTCTGCAGAAAAGATTGCAGAAAAATAAGAAGAACTGATAAGATAATTTGGTCTCAAACGATAGAGCTTAGTCTGGAGACTTTTATTTTCTTCCTCCCATGTCTGTTCATCATAATTTTGATTCATCTTGTGATTAATTAAAGTTGAAACTACGATTCTGAAATAATATTTAGAAATATTTATCGCCTGAATCATACCACCTTCATTGTTTGTTTCATCAACAATTGAATCTTCATCTCCAATATTTAAAAATGTTTTGTTTGTACAATATCCCATTTTGTTGAATATTTCTATAAAGCATTCTTTCTGTATTATCATTCATCATTTTCATCAAATGCCTGACGAAAGACTCATTTTCATAAAACTTTTTATCTTTTCAAGAATCCAGTTTTTAAGTCCATAGAACTCTTTAATTGTTTTAACGTTTATCGTCCGGATTAATATCTGTATGTGCTTTTTGAAAACTTTGTTTTTTACCTTTTTGATCTTTTCTGATAGTTTTGTTCAGGCTTAGTTTTCATTCGTCTTTTTCCATAAATGTATTTAGACTGGCGTGGTTAAACTCTTCATAGCCCTTGTCCTTTTCTGTTCTGTCTTCTACCTCCGTTCATACTTTCTTCCCGTTCTTCAAGCCCTTCCTTTGTATTTTCCACTATACTAATAAATCCGACTAATCTGCCATATAGACTAACTTTAATCGATGAGATTCCATTTATCTTTCCATGCTAATTCCACACGAACCTTTATTCTCCGCCTGGGTCCTTATCCCGGGATCATCAACGAATACTCTTTGTTTCTTTAATTAATGGTCTGCTGTAGAGTAAGACTTTTGTGGATTTTTCCGTTTACCCTGATCCACGATCTTTATTGATCGACAATACCTTCGTCCCATTAAACTTCCTCTATCATCAAACCTATTAATCTCAAATAGATTCATATCAAAGACCTTATCATCCATCGCCTATATCGAACTTTGTTTATTTCAACTAAGAATATATGATAAAATAGCCCCACGTGTCACTCGAACTGAACACCACAAAATATCAACCAATATTCTTCATATAACTGGCTTCTTCGGGCCAACACTTCTTCACCCATAATTAACCATTCAGACTGATTCGCCAGCGATCTTAATAATTTCACATCCAATGGTTTTAGCATTCATCGACATAGATTTCAGGTCAGTATTAACGACCAAATCTATGAGAAGCAGTTGATTTTGAGAAATGCACCTTGCAGCATCGCATTTTTTCATAATAAACTACTTCATTATCAAAATCATTGTTTCACAAAACCATTTTCTAATTTCAGTGCTGGAAACTACCTCGTGAACTTTTTTTTTCATATTTCGCCCCTCCATGCATTTCTCCCCTGTATCACTCCTCTGCCACCCCTTTTGCCCTCTCGTAAGGAAGCTTTACCTCACAAACGCAGGTTTTGCTGAAATTTTTGGTTTATTTTGGCAGTTTATGGTGGCATATAAAGCAAAGCCCTCCACACCATATTCGTTGTCTCAGGCTCCTTGATGATGATTTGAGGCTCGTAAGTGAGTAAGCAGTGCGCATCAAGAGTTTCACACTGCGGTGTGTGATCGTATGCCTTATGGGGAGCATTGATCTCGGTTTGAAACTCCTCCAACACACCAAAGAAGCCCCGATGATGCGTACACAAAATAAGTGAAGTTTGAAGACCAAATGAAGACCCAAAGATCAAAGGTTTAAATTGCGTACTAAGGATAAAACATGGTTAAAGATAGGGGAATTAAAGGTTTAAAGCAATCGTACAACAGAAAAAGTCAGCAAAGGATTACAAAGGCGCAAGGCAAAATCAAAGCCTTAGAACAAAGGATTAAACCTAATCGAAGGTTTTAAAGTTAAAAAAAATAAACAAAGGTTTAAAGCAATGTATGAAGGAAAAGTTCCTAAAGATGGATTATGAAGAACAAAAAAGGCATCAGCCAAAAATTACTATTTGGTGATGAAATTCGCAGGAAATATTACGCTAAAAGGCTCCAAACACATCAACAAATAGTCAGCTATTCCCCTTGGAAATATCTAATCGACACTTGTGCCTCCATTGGCCCCAAAAGGAAAATTAGCAAAGCTATTATACAAAAGAATATATTTTAAACTATGAGGATAATTATTGTAAAGATAAGACAGTTTTAAAGCTAATATTTTCACCTATATTTACCCTCCTGCACTAAGACAGAGTTATTAACAGACAATTAGTTGTACACATGTTCCTACCTTAGGCCTTGCATGGTTTTCAAGGCTAGAACATATTTACTCTCACGTTAATAACATTTTGAACCCTAGAAGAGTTCCACCTCATTTTCAAAGATAAATAGTGCATTGGAACTCATTGTAAATGTTGGATTTTGATGACCGTATGGCCGGAATACATAGTCCTTTGGGTGCCTCTTGAAGCTCTTGAAGTTTTCGTAGTTTTCCACATAGATGTGACGCTTGAGTCGTTCTTTGATGCTAGAATAACACATGTTGATACTTCCAGATAAACCATTTGTAAATGATAAGCTTCTGGCGTCCCCTCCTACGTTGTCTAGGATTTCATCAGAAATGAAGTTGGCAACGGGTCATGGCGCAACATCATTCAATTTGGTAGCAGTATCCACACAAATTTATTTCTTAGTTTTCTTGTTCCACATTGTCACTATCGTAATTTTTTATTTATAGATGACGAAACAGTTCTATTTCGAAAACAAGATTCCAAATATTGTGATGTTTTAAATCCTAACGCCTTTCATTATCCTTATACCAAATGTTTACTATTCTACTATTTTTCCATTCCATGTTTACCTCACTTAAAAGATCCTCTTGCGGGCTTGTGCCACTCATCTCTATCATTTTTTCCACTTACATAACCTCAACGCTCTATTTTTCCTTTTCCCATCACTCCACTTCCCATCTAGGTTTACCAAACAACCTTTCCTTCCCATATACACCAGGTTCCCCAAGCAATCGATGGTCTCAAAATATATCTTTGTGCCCTTAGATAAACCGAAGTACGTTGGAGTTTGATCTTCAATACATCAATTTTTCAAATACTTTGTTTTTACACTTGAAGACCCCAAGCCGAAGTTTCAAAGAAAGACTAGGACAAAGGATTCCGACTAGGTCATTAGGTTTCATAGGTTGTAGGACTTGGCCAGGTGTTTCATGTTTCGTTTTTCTGCGGTGTTCAGAAGTCGTCTTGTAAAATAAGATCAACACATGGTTGGCCGTCCAAGAAAGATAAAAAAATCTCCAAGGAGTGACTACTTTATCAAGTTCAAGTTCGCAAAAGGTAAATGTGAATTTCGGGTATTTCGCAAGAGTTTTGAAAGTCACTATTAGCGCAGAATTGCAAGGCAAGAGGTTTGCTCCTAAATAAAGACATCAAAGCTAGTGGGAGGGGCCAGCTTTTTTTTCAAGAAGAATCAGGGGGTTTCTAAGCTCGATTGGCCAGCAGTTGCGCGAAGGAAGATCCAATGCAAAAATCACATGAAGAAGGCACACCAAGAAAACCAAACATGAAGAGAATTTTTCGTAAATTATAGGATGAAATAGGGAAAAAGGTGAGGAACTTGATGGGTAAATGAATGAACTTGCAAGGGCTATAGAGAACCTAGAAGACAACATTGATAATTGTTCTTAAGCATCCCACATAACTTAGTGGTTTTGGGAAGATAGTCAAAGGAGGTGAAATGATGATGTTAAGCCCCCATGATGACAACAGTATGAAGATTAGAAGGGTCTACTATGTGTAAAACCTCCCAAATTTTCCAAAGTGAAAATGCTCTACTATCTCAAAGAAACAAGGATGTAAGAGTATGAGTGAGAAAGGCAGTTTTGTTGTCAATCACCTACCAAGCGACAACATACTTTGAGCTCCAAGGTAAGAACAAGAAAAGTTTTAAAATACCGCTTTAAAGTTTAAGTTCCCACACACATAAAGTTAGCATGCTTCAAAGATCAAAGGAAGAGCCACTTGTGGTTCTCATAGTCACTCGTCAAACAAAGAGTTAAAGGAATCACAGGGTCAAAAGAAAGCAAATTTTATGACCAAAGAAACTCGAAGAAAAGTTGAAGGTAAAGGAGATCATGACAGGCGAATTTTTTAGGGTTTCTACTATGTCAAGATGAGCAGACCAGATCCTCAGGCTAAAAATAACACAATTTTCATGTTTCGAAGCAAGTCGCCACCAAAGAGGAAAGAATCACTTAAAAGTTTTCGGCGTCACCCGCAAGAAAAGCTAAAGAAACATTAGTAAAAAGGAAAGGGATTTAAAAATACATGAGATATGGGTTATCAAAGTTAAATTTAATTTTCCAGACTATAAAGGATCATTTTAATTTTTCACATAACTCATTGTGCCCTTGCAAAGATCACCGCAGCAATGATGAAAAACTATGAGTTTCTTTAGCACCTCGTGTTACAAGCATTTCCTATTTAGAATTCAAAAAATGCGACCTCGCTAAAAATCCCGTACAAATTTCTGCAACCCCCGTGCACCGAAGTATGTGTCGCACGCTGACAAGTACTACATTGAAAGTATAAACCTCGACAAGCTCAATAGAAGAACTTCCGCAATCGCGCTTGTGACACACACCGTGATGCAACCCACTTGGCACTCTACCATCCCGACTTGCCCGTGACTGGTAAAATATGTTTTTCTAGCGCCTCGTGCCTTTGTCAATCCGACAGCCTCAATTCAACCCATTCGTTGCTGCACCCTTACCGACCCGACAACCCGACAACCCGTTCAAGCGCCGCGCGCTATTGTGAGGGCCCCTACACCACTTCAAACCCTCAAAAAGACCTGAACAGTCTCCTCAACTACTCTCCAAGGGTTTTTCAAACATATTTGAGGGTTAATTACAAGACATCACCTCCTCTTCAATGTTTTTTGTCATTTGGGTTAAAGAAATGGACCCCAAGGAAATGAGCTAAATGTCAATAAAGCCTCTTCATCTACAAACAAAGAAACAGAATAAAACAGTAAGAGATTAATTTGGTTTCAATGGTTTTAAACTAGTCATCCATAAAAGCTTGAAATCTCTATCCCTTACACTAAAATAAGATTGACTTTTCTCACTTCCTTTTTCATTTCAAAATTTGACATAAGACAAAGAGGTGTCCACAATAGTTTTTGCTTTGCACCAAATAACGTTAGCTGATTTTTCTCTCACTCACATTCATACACCCTACCCTCACTCATTCACTCTCTACTTGTGTGTCGCTTTTTTCATCACCACCCATTATTTTCTTCCACATCCATTTCATAAGTTGGTATTAGTATTTCCAAAGGCAAATACAGATCAAAATGTCAAGAGAAGGAGGTAGCAGGCAGAAGAGGAAGGAAAAGGCGACAAGTAGAAAAACAGATGTGATGACCAAGAGGTTTGAAATCCCCAAAAAAATGGAGCTTAATGCCTTTCCATGACTGTCACATGTTTCAAAATGTGGGGGTGTTTTCATTTTTTGTGAAAGAGTACACAGGTACAGTCACTTCCCGAGCTCACTAGGCTATTCATCCTCAAATTTCATGACAAACAAACTAAATTGCAGGGTGACCTTGAGCCGCTCCTCAGATGTTATTGCCTGATGCCAAAGGCATACCTGTAGGAGAAAAGGGTTCAAACATGCCAATATTGACCTATGGTGCTATGAATTTGCAGCTATATATGTAAGTGGTTCATATGTGAGGGAAGGTACTTAGGCTTTACTCTATCACATTAGTTATTTGTGCACCTATCAGGGTTATGTGTTGCATTTACTCCGCTACCCTCTACAAGATTATTGATAAGATGTCCATATTAAAAAGACATTATTCCCGTTAGAATGCAAAGTTTATTTCATCACCTTGATTAAGATGGTTGTGTTACACCAATTGTAGTAAAATAAATACCATGAGTGCTCATTACTCATGAAGAGGCTCACTAACCTACAACCTCATCATTTAAAAATTTACCATCATCTTAATATGCTCCTATCCCCACCCTCCATCATCTCCTATTGAACATGCTTCACTATCTACACACATATCCCTTCACTCTCAGGACAACCCTTCCTCACTCCTCTCAACGTAATTTACAATGAGGGAAGTGAAGATGAACAATCAAAGGAAATGGGAAGGAGAGGGTGGTTTAATGAAACAAGAATAGAAGAAGAATAAAAATGAAGAGCAAGAAGAGGCCGCAATGAAGTAAAAATCATGGAAATTAAAGGCAATGAGGATACAAATGAAGAAATGGAAAAGATGATAATAAGGTAGATGATGATGATGGATGATAGTAGTGGAACCAAGAGACAAAGCAAGAAGCTCATACAAAGATGAAGGCAATGATGCATAAAAAAAAATGACAAGAATCTAGTGCTGAGAATGCAAAGTGTTGAGGCTACACGTCGCAAGGAAATGAGGCAAGAATTCATGAGGAAGAAACAAGTAGTAAGGAGGGAGTGCGTGATGTAAACAGGAAAACCGCGGGATGGCCATGATAACAGAGAATAGTGAGGCTCATAGTGGTAATGATGATAGTGCAAGAGAGAGCAACGCAAAGGAAAGTGAGGCCTATGTTGATAAAGGCAAATGTAGAAACCAATAATGAAGAAAGCCGTACAAATGATGAGGAGAGTAGTAATCATGATGGCGATGATATCAGCAAGAGATGATAACAATGATGAAGATGATGTTGGAGGACCGATCAAAACAACAAGGACATCAATGATGATGTTGAGAGCCACAAGAAGAAAGCTCATGATATCGTTCAAGAAATCACATAATGATGGAACGAGCTCAGCGGCAGTTGATGATATTGGACACAATGAGGCTTCGTAAGTGTTGAAGCGAAAATGAAGAAAGAAGTGAAGAGGATGAAGGAACTACAAAGAGAAGAAAAGGGAAAGAGTAGAACAATAGCATGAAGGATACACATGAAGAAGTGAGCCAAGAATGTCAATGAGGAAAACAAACATTGCTGACCACAAATGAGGAATTATAGGGCACCAAATGACAAAGTTGTACTCTTTTCTTTGACTTATCAAAGAGGAAGTAGGGCACAAAGCCATACTTCTAAAAGGCAAGGGCTGTGCCTTCCACTTCAACCAAGTAGCTGGAAAAAGGCAAAGAGAAGTTGCACAAAGGAAGAATAAGGATATCAACATGAACTGCAAAGAATTCTGAACTATCCATATTGACAGTGATGATGAAAATGAGGCATGATCTCAAGCATGTCGCTCAAAGGTAAAGATGCCCAAATAAAATATTGGCAAGCTAATCTAGCCAGGTCTAGAAATTTCATCCACTATTATGAGGTGGAAAACAAGCAGTTTGGAGGCACAAAGGTCATTTATGAGGTCAGTGAAATCGTACCGGAAAGAGGTCGCCAAGGCAAAGGCAAGGCTAGAATAGGTACAGTGCTCTTGATGGTAGTGAAGAGGAAGAGCGGCTTTCCTAAGAAGAGACCAAGAACCATAGGTTTGAGGAAGGCCTTGGCCAAGGAGAGAGACAAGAGGTAGTTTTGCGTACAGCCTAACCCATGAGTCGCTTTTCCAAAGAGACACGAAGGCGGGGGAGCCTCGTTAGAGAGGCTAAATATACCGAAGACGTACAGAACATAAGACCTGGCCCTTTACAAGAAGATGGCCAAGCACTAGAAGTGCCTGAGAAATCAAATTGCAAGGGCCAAGCCTGCAAAGAGCTGGCTAAAATTCACACTTAAGGAGGCAAAAGACCAAGAAAACTTGAACTTAGCCACGATGCTTTCCTCTACAAGCATCCCAAACCCCATGAGGAAGATAAAATTTTTGTGTTTTTGAAATTTTTTGGTTTTTGACCTATTTTGAGGACAAGGGCACAATGCTCAAGACAACGAATATATTCTAAAATTAGCATGCAACCAATAGGAATATTAGACTTTCTGATTTTTGCACCTTAAAGATGAACACATGAAAAAGGAACCATATTTAACTTGTGGCTGACACAAAATCCTCTTGGTGTGAAAAGGGATAACTTGGTGGTCGCATTTTGCACCTCCCCATGTGTGAACAGAAGAGATCATGATGATTCAATCAATGCGATCGTCAACGTCACCGCTAAGATGGTGTGGCTTGCTTGACAAGACAAGCCAGCTTTTGGAGGAAGTATTCACATGGTGTTGGAAACCCTAATAGGTGGACCCAAGGTGGGAGAGGCTTACAAACATTATAAGGGGAAGATGGTAGAATCTTGGGGTTAGCTTATGGATTATTGATTTTGGTTCCACTAGACTATTTGCGTACTTGCCGGTTAGTAGAGTTGCAAAGGTCAACAAAGACAAGGGATTCCTACTTAGGGATTCCTTTCCCTTCATTAGGTGATCTCTTGGAGGGGTTATGTTCATTCTCCACATCTAGGCTTGTGGCCTAGAATCCTCATTCATCCAGCATTATTCCTATAGCAAGGGATGTTGTGTCACAGTGTTGCGGTGAGAGACCCACAACACTAGCTTCTAAGCTTATATTTCGCAGGAGGAGCACCTTTTCAAGATCTGACAGAGGTTGCTTTAGCTTATTTTAATATTGGAAAAGTTGAAAAATCAGTTCCATCCACTACAACAAAGTTTACTAGGGAAATCGTACTCATTTTTCTAGACCAAAGAGTTGCAGTGTTTGGTCCCTGAGCCCAGAGCTAGTTCTCGGAGAAAATGCCAACCTTTCTCTTTAAAAGCTCGAACTTCTGTCAGTTTCTCTCGTCACTTGTATATTTCACCATATATATTCAAAGGTCGTTAAAGAAATGTGTTTTTCGTATCCATAGCGCCTAAGATTTTGCTCTTTGCACATTGTGTTTTCAAGAAACTTCGTCGTGTCATTTTATTTTGTATAAAAAGGGAGGAATTCTATTTTCTCACCACTATGCACCGTATACCTAGATCTATTTTACCCGTATTTTACACATAAACCTCATAAAAATAATGTTGCTCTTTCACATCAGCGTAGCCAGGCTATGGGGGTTTGGGATTATTTCAATGCATTGACTTGGGGAGATCAGCGATGTTGGCTAGAGTGATTTTGTTTCACCTCTAATTTTTCATGTGAGTTATATATAATGTATATTCTAATGGATCCAAGTCCCATTTCTCACTTTTATAGCATTATTTTTTTAAGACAATATTTTATGCCCTATATTGCCGCATTTCTCCACTTGGGCGAGAATATAGGCTACTCACTTGCTAAGGTTATTTCATATGATAAATGAGATGTTATTTTACATCTAATGAGATGCTCTACATTTCCATGCTCATGATTTGGTCAAGCTCCAACTTTAGTATCTCAAAATATTCTATTTTTTGTAGAATGTTCCTATTTTGGGATATTACAGCAGTATTAGTAGCCGCTATCTTGGTTTCAAATTTCGTGGATTTGGGATCCACTGAAGATAAGTAGAAGAGGAGAAAAAAATTATGGAGAGGATGAGATTACTCTCATCCATGTTCAGATCTAAGAAGATATTTCCAAGGAGGTTCAATCGATGGAAGAAGAAAGATGCAATGAAACTCCAAGAGGTTTCAAGAAGGAGAAAAGTCGCAATGAGACCTCTAGAAGGTTTCAAGAGCAAGAATAAGATCCACACTCGTTCCATAGAGTAAGTGGAGAGAAAGAAGTACCACATAGAACACGAGATCCCGAGGGTATTTGGCATAATATAAGTGCCAACCTAGGCTTAAAGAGATCCCAGGATTTTCCCCATTTTATTCAACTAAGAGAAGAAAAGACCATGCAGAAGAGAACGATAAGATACAAACATTCCTATTGTCTACATTTTATGGATCACTCAAGTGCATAAAGACTTGGGTGATGAAACCAGAGGCATTTTTCTTACTACACTCGGTAGAGGAAAAGAAGAGTACTGTGATCCCGCTACCGCACTGAGGGCAAGGAAAGATCTCGGTGGTTCAACCATGGAATCTTATGCAATAGTACCTACCTTTTATGATTTCAAGCACCGATAATCAGAATATTTGCAGTATAACATCGCAGGAGGGGAGTCCTCTTCTCCATTGGAGGAGCCTTGTACTCGTCGTTGTCATATCTGATGGAGGGCAACCATTCCAGTGTGAGTTGCATCACCCAAGATGAAGAGAGGAACCCTTGTGGAGGCTTAACAAGAGGTTCCTAAGGCTCACTAAGAATACGTACACCATCAGCAATTTGGGATCAATCCTAGAAGAGATGAGCATTCATTCCTTTGCACCTTATTTGAGTTGCATGTGCAAGATGAGGATCTAGGGTGCAATATGGTGGGAGGCATGATGAGCATAGCCACTATTGGTATTTGGCTCTCATACACTTGGTTCTTTTTGGATCCAAGAGGATCATTAATGGGAGGTATTTTCTGAAATATTTCCAAGGGGTTACATCTCAACTTCCCATAAGGTGTAAGGAGGAATACTTTCTGCATATTGGTAGTCTTCATCGAGAGATACCAAAGGAGATAATGATTGGGGGCATCCACATTTGGATGGAAGGTCTTATTCTCAAAGAAGACATGAAGATCCTCTTTCAAAGGTATACCAATATCTAAGGTCTCCTATTGATGATGAGGCATTTTCCACCATCAAGAAAAGCTAGGGTGAGTAGCATACCATGACAGCAGGGCATCTCTAGCATTTCATGAAGGATAGCAGTAGCTACTCCAAGAAGGGGAAGCTCTTGCATTCTCAGCATGAGTTTAAAGAGTCTCACACATAGAAATTATGGTACAATCCATGACAACATGTGCCATCAATATCATATGGTGAGATCCGTATACCGCAAAAGATGAGGAGGAGGGCAAGCTTCATTGGGAAAGAAACATTCACCTCTTGATTTCAAAAGAGTGATGTACTAAGAAGGCATGAAGATCTATGCAAGGCAAGCCAGTACACATCACCCATACATATTTCTACTATGATCTATGCCTCTGATGTCTCCTTACTTGGAAGAAGCCCTCTAGGGTGACTCCTTGATGGGAGGAGAAAAGTGTTATCTTCAACCTTGTATAGTGATACATTTGGCCAAGAGAGGAACTATCACAAAGACCGGGAGACTTTGGGTAAGAAGCATGCTTATGAAAACATCTTTTAATTTATGATTGTGCGCATTCTTTTGCTTTACATGTGTAGGCCATGACCCTAAAAGGAGTGTCTTACCATATAAGCTTCATAGCCAACTATGGGCCAGGACCTAAAGCCCAAATATGGCCACCTCGATAGGCTAAGGAAGGTCTTACAAGATGATGGTGCTTCTAAAGCACCAAATATACATTTCACCTTCTGACTTTGTGGAATTATGAGGGACAACAAGTAAGTGGGTATATAAACCACTTACCACATCTAGATCTAAAGCAGTGAGGAGATGAGTCGCATCAAGTTTCTATTAAATATGGTACTCACCCAAAGTTTTTTATTTTTCGTCTCTGCGTCTTGTATCTCAAGAAAGGAAAATGCACAAGAAGGAGGTACATGCTTCGAAGGACAAGAAGAGACATAAAGAAATTTTCCAACAATTTTTATGATATTTCCAGAGAGGAGGAGGCACATTCATAAGGGTAAAGGAGGTCACCCTTTTGCATTGGAGGATTATGAGGGGTCGCATGTAGGAAGGACATATTCTCACATAGTAGCATGATGTAGACATTTTGCACATGGAGTGTTAAGCGTAGTAATTCATGGAGTGACAAGAGCTCACACTAATGCCTACAATGTTGTCACTTGAGAGCATGTTTTTGCTGATGGAGTGTTCATGAGCATGCACCCTCTCCTCTTGCAGATTTTTATGATAAATTATCATGGAGGACTCAATCATGGACATCACCCTTTCAAATCACACATGATGCATGTGGTTAGAAATAAATTTATGTGCTTGCTGATTACTTCCATTGAGTATTTGTATTTTCTCATCATATGAAATAAAGGTACTGCTCCACAAGAGCAAGATTATTTTTGGGTTTCGTTGTCACTTTAGGGCCAAATTTTGTAATGTTGATAACCCACATTTACATGAATTTGGGAAAGTGTTTTTATTTCTTTGATTGTAAATAGCTAGTATATATTGCTTCTTACTCCTCCATAGTAGATAAGCTAACATGCACAACTGCAATTTTGGAGAACAACTTGCCACTTGACAAGCTAATCAGCAAAGTGAAAGGACCCACCCATCCACCAGAGATACCATGTGTATCATCCAAGCTTGCATACAATATTCAGCCACAGTTCTTGACCACTGAATACATGAAGATGTGCCATCAATTAAACAATTGTGTCAGAAGCTATATATTGCTCACAGTGACTAGAGTAAGTGGTCCTGGAGGCTCAATCTTTCTCCTTGCTGCTGAGTGGCACCATGTTTCAACCAAGATTAACATGATGCTCACCATTTTATGAGAGGATATATGTATGTCTCTTCTCCCACTGTGTTTATGTATTCAACTGCCTGTAATACACCTTGCTGATTTTTAACAGAGGAGATCTTTTCATGACAGCCCAGTGCTGAGGTGACTCATTTACATAATAGGAGCTGTGGTGGAGGTTCACCCAGAACACACTCAGCGTGCTCAGTATCTCATGCCTGAGAGTAACTTAGAGGCAGGCATTGTTGCCTCCCCAGTGGTGCTGTATTTTATTGATGAGAATGTCTAGTGCCTGCTCAAATGTCAATTTGTCAAGTCAGAGGCACTGGTGAGGATTCATTGTTTATACTGTCTTCATTTGATAGAGAAATTACATGATGCCACAGGGTGCGGAGGCAGAGACATTTCATTCCATCCGTGTTCAATGACAAGAAACCTTTGAGATTAGAGATTAGCAGATTTCAAAATGAAAGTAGCTGAACAGAACATTAAATTTATCTTTTGCACCTAGCAGAATAATAAAGTGCTGGGAAAATAATCATATTGAACTCATATTTGACATAAATCCCTCTTGGTGTGAAAATGTGATAACTTGCTGGCTTTACTTGCACTTCCATGTGTGAGCAGAAGAGGGATCATGATGATTCAGCCTCCAAAGTTGACTAAGTCAATGTTACCGCCTAAGAGGGTGTGGCTTGCTTGAGAAGAAACACAGCTTTGGAGGGAATGCATTCACATGTTGTTAGAAAACCCTAATTGGTGGAACCAAGGTGAGGAGGCTCACAAAAATTATAAGAAGGAAAGACAGTGTAAATTCCTAAGTTAGCTTATGGATTATTGATTTTGGTTTGCTCAGATTATTTACACTCTGCCGGTTAGCGCAGCTGCGTTGTTGCTCAGCCACAAGGGATTCCTCGCTATGGATTCCTTCTTCATTAGGTGATCTCTTGGAGGGGTTATGTTCTTCATTCGTACCACATCCGGCTCAGGCTCATCCCCTCTTTAGCCACAATGTTGTTCCGTAGTGGGACATTTTGGCTACAGTGTTGCGTGGGAGACTCACAACACTGTACTCTTCCTTGAGCTTATCTTTCATAGGAGGGGGAGCTCCTTGCTTTGCAGAAGATCCGTGCTAAGGTTCCGCAGCTTATTTGACATCTTGGAAAGTGGCCAACTCACCACATCCACCACAAACATAGCGCTCATCGTAAACGATCATTTTTTCTAGAGCAAACAGCTTCTAGGTTTGATCCTTGTTTTGTGAGCTTGTTCCTTGAGAAAAAGCGTCAACCTTTCTCCCGCAAAGCTCGTAATTAATTCTATCTATATAACTTGTATATTTCAGTCAATATATTTAGTTCTACAAAGAAACCACATTTTTTAGATCTATAGTCACAGAATATCCGCATTTTTGTACATTAGCCTTAAGAAACCCTCACGGTTACTCTTATTTTGTATAAAAGGGAGGAACTTCATTTTCTCAAATGCTCGATGCATTGTATACTCTAGATCTATTTTTTTCTAGTATTTTCTCGTACAAACTTCATAAACAACGCTTTTCGTTTCCGTACCTTTTGCATGAGCTAGGCAATGGGGTTTGGGCTTATTTGAGCCGTACTGATTTGGGGAGATCCGCTGTGTTGGCTAGAGTCATTTGCTCTAATTTCATAATTCTGCATTTGATTTTTATACTGCGTATTCTAAGGATCCAAGTCCCCCATTTCTCACTCGTATAGTGTTATTTTTTTAAGATGGGGCTATTTTATGCCCTATATTGTTGCATTTCTCACTCTGAAGGAGAATATAGGCCATTCATTTGCCGAGGTTATTTCCATCTTCTGATGAGACATTATTTTGCATATAATGGAGATTCTCTACATTTCCATGCTCATTATTTTTTGAAGCTCCAACTTTAGAATATCTCAAAATATCTTTATTTATTGTAGTTGTTCCCATTTCCTAGATTATATTGCATCGCGCTTCTTCTACAAGAATCCATTGAATTATTGTTTAAATTTTTATATTCATCAAAACAAGGGCATCATGTACACAAAATTTTATGTCATTTGGAGCATTTTTGGTCCCCCAAAGGGTTAAAAACACCTAACCTTCACCGCTTGCTTTGGCTGTCACTGCGCCCTCTAGAATCCCTCGGGAGTTTTTATTTTGGATGGTGTAAATGAGCCCCAATTATAAAACCAAGGGAATTTTGGAAAGTAGACTCAAAGAAGATTTCCAACAAGCTATCATGAGTTTGTTCTCAAATTCCGGGATGGTTTTCCAAACTTGGTTTACAAGACCAATTTTCCCATGTGGTGCGTTTGCGCCTTCGACCTCACTATTGCGCCATTATGTGCAAAAGTCAAACAAAAGACACTTCATTATGGAAAAAAATATATTTAATGTTTTTTTTGGAAAAATCACTCCAAATTTAGGTGTTAGAAGTTATTTTTGCATTTATTTCATTAGATATTTTATGCGTTAGGCCTTGGTATGGTATCTTGACGATAAATGGAATTTATGGGTATTATGAAAATTTCAAACCATAGTTAGGGTTTTGACCCTCCAATGCAATTTAAATAGAGCATGGAGTGCCTTATTGTATTTTTTTGGACATTTTTTGAGTATATGAGATACTCTGGAGTTTAGCTACTGAAATTGGTTTTAAAAGATTTGATGGCTTTGGACCGATATGGACTCTATAGCACACTCTTAGATTCATAAAGCTTGGTTAGATGGTGATGTATTCCACATTTATCATTTTTCTTCGCTCTATTATGTTCATTTTTTCCTTGATCTAAATATGTTGAAGAAACAGAGAGTACATGACTTGCTTCGGCACCCTATCACCGCCTTTGATTTCTATTTTTTCCTCCTTAATAGTTTAGCTAAAGAATCTCTGACTCAGTTTTTAGTTTTACCAAATGTTATGTTGAAGGTCTAGCTGCAAGAAATTTATAATTCCTTAACTTTCATTACTTATTTGTTGTTTGAAGTCCGCTTAGCATCGTTTGATTGAAGAACTTTTTTTATTGCCATTCGAAGTTTTGACATACTATCATGTCGGAAGATTTTTCCTTGTTCATATTATGTTAAAGGATCCTGATTTTCAAATCACTTTTCTTCACAACTCTATGTTCATTTCACCCACATAAAATTTACTTAGATCCATTTGGCCTTGTTAAAATTGCCCTAGGAAACACCGACCTATTTTTTGCACTCTTTATACCTTTTTGCATTTCCATAGCCCAATGGATTGATACTTTCACTATATTAAACCTACTTGACAACCTACCCAACCAACCAAACAAACAAACAAACCCTAAACCTAATAGCTAGCCTAAAATCAAATCAAGAACAAACAAGTTACAATACCTCACACAAACACAGAGAGAGCCGAGTCCTGAAGGCTAGGTCCAGGGATCTAAAGAATGGACCGATGTTACTTCGTTCATTTGTTCTGGTAAACCGACAACCACAAGACCCAATATACTGGTGATCATGGTGGGACCTTTGAGTCAAAGGATATCCCAAGCATCCTTGTGAACTCTCAAATCCCTATCAAACTTAGAAAACCAAGCAATAGCCAGGATAGTATCTAACGATTCACCATACTAGAAAAATGATGACTCAATCGGGAAGAACCTATTAAAAACTTAGGTCATACAAAGGAACCTTAAAACCCCAAAACGTCCCTAGATTGGTTTTTATCAATTTTGTGTGACCACAAATACCTATCCTCAAAACAATAAAAAACATCCACTCCGGGCGACTCCACTAGCCTCCCCAATAGGCCTACTAATCACTAGTTCTCCTAGACTCCCTCTCGTATCAAAGCAATCAGTCCTAAGTATTTTTTTGTGCGTCTATTCATCCTCCGTGTGAGTTTAGCAACATTGCTTTCAGTTCGCTTTCAAAACAAATGCAACTTCCAAATATCTCTACATTTGGGTTCTCGAAATATGGCTTCACAAATGATTATCATCAGATCTCACCCTAAACCAAAACCTCCTACCACAGTTGATGACCCGTAAAATATTTTGTAGTGAAATTCTACGACCGCATTCAAACACCTGCGAGGATCATTCACGACAATTTCTATCCCCCGAAACCTCACAACCAAAGATCCCTAGTTTGACTTACACCAGAAGAAAATTAGAACTAAGTCAACAAAGTGGGATAGAACAGAATACCCGAGCTCATATATTTGGTAATAGAGTCCCTAGTAGAGAAGCCCCTTCCACTCTCCTAATTTTCAAACCTTCTCCATCACTTCTTCGTTCTTTTCATTCCACGTTCGCTCAAACAAATTTGTTGGTCCTAGTACATCTACCACCCCCATTCACACACACACTATGCAAACCACTTCCTCTTCATCCCCCACCTCCTTCACAAACCCTCCCCTTGTAACCTCCTGGATTCCATTACCTCCCATCACAGTAGCATGCGATGCCCTCGTTATGTGCGCTCATAACCTTTTTTTACTACTTTTTTCCACATGAATATCAATCCAAAATCCCTTCTTTACCGGAACCGACTCACCACTGCCCAAAAACATGTAGATAAGATGAATGATGCTTCTTTACTACCAAGAGATAGAAGAGGAGACTATAAAAATGAGAGGATGTTTTCCTAAAACTTAGGAGGAGAAGCCACAACAACTAAAACATGACTTAACATCACACATGATCTCCTTCCCTTTACCAAACATTCATAAAAAAGTGAGATTAAAAAAATCCTCTCCAAACTTCTCTTCCCAAAGTATAACAAACTTTCTAAGAGAAACAAGCCGCAGTGTCCAAGACTACCGAACGGTTCGCTAGTGCTTACAATGCACCCCACCGCACATGCGAGAAACCCCCCACAAGGCCTAGCTTTAGAAAAAATTTCATAAGTTTTTGATCTATAAATGGCTCATCAATTGAGAGAGAGAGATCTCAACTTTAGAAGACAAGTAAAGGGGAGCTGGGAGGTAGAAAGCAACTCGATTGAAAAGAGGGCTAGGATGAGGCCGTAAAAGAAATTCACATACAAAGATGAAACTACAGCTTCCACATATGATGCCAAGCGACAATCTAGTGAGGGTAATGGAAATAATTATGGAAAGGATCAACTTGAGTGAAAGAACACCTCCTAGGGAACCAAGAAAATCACGAAACAGAAATAGGAACCAAAACTTCGTAAGGAGACCCCCCCCCAAACAAACAAAGAGACAATGACGAACAACTAAAGCCTACTTTCCAAGAAAACTATGTAGATGAAGAGGAAAGAGATAACGTACGTCAAGAAAAACCATGTAAACTTGGTAGGCTCCGATAATGAGGGTGATGTTTTCCTAACAAAGAAGAAATGTTTCTTTCAAATCAAATCGAAACAAACCATGAGGATTTTGAAAGACATAAATTAGGATTTGAAATGTCATAATAGAGGTTCAAAATAAATATGACCCTGAGAGTGCGTAAGAAAAACAAACTAGACATTGTTGTTAGGAAGACCGAACAAAACACCTAAGAAGACAACAGAACACAAACACTATGGCTAAGAAACCGATCAAGACAAATACAAATTAGCTAACAATGGTGACCCAAACTACCTTAGTACATCAAATAAAGGGCTTTAAAAAAACTCTTTTCGACTAAGGCTATGTGTCAACATAAACAAACTAAAATGTGTAGAAAAAATCATGGCCGATAAGAATGATTTAAATATCCTAAAAAACTCAAACAACTTTCAGCTTTGAGGGGAGATATCGCTAAGATTTGGTAAAACCTAAAAATACATAGGTCCCAAGTTCTAAAAGTTTTGAAATACAGGAAATGACACAGACACCGAACCTACCCGATGACAAACCAAAAAGTCGTTTTTTCGGGACTCGAGGTAGAGGAAAATATCAAGAAGGATCTATCCTTTCTATATTAGCTTGAACATTCATGACAAAATCTTTAAAGCTATTTCTTGAATCGTGTGCCTTCACACAATCCCTGGGATGCCTGGTTAAAAATGAGAGATTAGCCCTTTAAATAACCAAACCTTACAAAGACTTGTATTATTTCAATCTTTAAGCAAAGTCAAATTTTTGGTCTAATCAAGGATCTGTGGTGTCAACTAGCACAAATAATTGCCAAGAGTTCAGTCATGGACATAGTGGTTGTTGACATCCCCACGAAGCATGGCATGATTTTATTTAGATTGCGGGGAGTCAAACTTCAAGAACCCTCCAAATGGACATGTGCTATGCTACTATCCTAATTTTAAATTCAAACAAGGAGATTTTAGTAGGAATCACATGAAATAGCGAAGACAGCTAAAACAACACACCCTTATTCTATCCATTCACTCTTAACCATTTATCTTTATAATGAAGATGATATTGATGAAAAATTAAATGAAAATGAGAAAGATCTAGGGCCTTCCACAATAGTCAAACCAAACATCGAATGAAGAACTTGACACCAAACTCTAGCAAACAATAACAACATAATGGTGAAGTTGAACTGAAACACTCTTAAACATGAGATTTGATGGCTCTTGGAAGCCAAAGCCGGTTCAGATTGGTGTTTGGATACATACCGAATGAATGCCACCATACAAACTAGAATTTTCAATGCACTAACAATAATGTAGAGTATGAGGCTCTTCTCCTTGGTTTACATTTGCTAAAAGATATAGGAGCCAAGACAATTTCTGTTCAAGGAGATTCTGAACTAATCATTAGACAAATCAAGGGAGAATACTCTGCCAAGAATCCTAGGCTAAGAGAGTACAGGAATGTTGCCTTAGACCTCCTAAATTTTTTTGGGAGGTATGAACTTACCTCCATCCCAGAGCTCAGAATAAAATTGCCAATAAACTTGCCTTTGCTGCCAGCACATGCCAAATACCCCATGCCAATGAACAATACACTGTGAAAGTCAAGAACAGGCCTACAATACCTGACAATATAGATTATTGGCAAGTTTTTGAGGGTGATAAACAAATTGATTATTTTTTTCAATTTAAGAATGAATTTGCAACACCAAAACCAAGCTTAGAGCATGAACAAGATTGCCCAAATGAAGAGAAAACACCAAAAAAAGAACCCTTTCCTTCTGCTGATGTAAATATGCTAGAACATTTTCATGAGGAATAATTTTCTAGAGACTTGAATCAGAAAGACCTTGAGGTTTTACAATGCAAAGATGACTCATTACCAAGAGGTCTTACCCCCTTAGAAGAGCTGTTTGGCTTCAATGATGTTGCTAGGAAGCCAAAAATGGAAACCACCGAAACTGATGTGGAAGAATGCAACTTAGGTAGCATATAAAAACCCAAAATGATCAAGCTGTCCAAAAATCTCCTTCCTCACATAAAAAAGAAATATATAGAGTTGTTCAATGATTTTAAAGATGTTTTTGCATGGGGGTATGAGGACTTAAAGTCCTATGACACAAGAATTATTCAACATAAGATTCCTCTCAATGGAAATCAAAAACCATTCAAGAAAAAATTGAGAAGAATAAACCTCCCCCCAGTGCCTCTAGTTGAAAAAGAAATAAAGAAGATGTATGATGCTGGTATCAAAGTCCCACTTAGGTACTCAGAATGGGTTTCTAACCTTGTGTCAGTAAGAAAGAAAACATGGGAGATTAGGCTGTGCATAGACTTTAGAAACTTGAACAAATCCTCCCTGAAGGACAATTAACCTTTACCCAAAATGGATCATATACTGCAAAGGGTGGTAGGTTCTAAGAGAATATCATTGCTTGATGGCTTCTCAGGTTACAATCAGGTTCTAGTACTGCCAAGTGATTAGCACAAAACCTCTTTCACAACGCCTTGGGGCACATTCATGTATGTAAAAATTCCATTTGGGTTTATGAATGTGGGGGATAATTTTGAAAGGGCTATGGACATATATTTATCTGAAGTCATAGGTTACTTCATAGTGATATACCTTGATGACATCACTGTCTATTCTAAAACTGATGAAGAACACCTAGTTCATTTGAGAAAGGTCTTTGAGAAGTGTAGGAAGTATGGCCTATCTATGAATCCTAAGAAAACATTGTTTGGTCTTCAAGAAGGAAAACTCTTAGGCCACATAATTTCTGAAGAAGGGATAAATATAGACCCCAAAATTATTGAAGGTATACTACACTAATCAGCCATCCTAGAAATATTAAAGAGTTGCAATCTTTCATTGGAAAGATAAACTTCCTCAGAAGATTCATAACTAACCTTGCTGAACTCCTAAGAAACATCACAAACATGCTCAAAAGAGAATTAGGAGTTAAGTGGACCACGGAAGCCAAACAATCCTTTGAACTAGTAAAACAAGCCCTCACCCAAACACCAGTTCTAATCAGCCCCGAATTTACCAAGGATTTCTTCATTTTTTCCTTTGCATTTGAACACACTATTGCTGTTGTATTTCTTCAAAAGAAAATTATGGGACAAGAACAACCCATAGCCTTCTTCAGCAAAGCATTGAGGGATGCACCTCTAAAATATAACATCACATAGAAACAAGCCTTTTCCTTGATCAAAGCATTGAAAGACTTTAGAGTTTACATTTTGCACTCCCATATCATTGCTTTTGTTCCACATATAGTTTTTAAAGACATATTAGATCAAGACCCTGATGGTAAAAGGGGTAAGTGGATTTCTGTTATCTTAGAATATGATTTAGAAATCAAACCCACTAAACTGATTAAAGGACAAGGACTTGAGAAACTCATTGCTGAATCAAATCTTCAAGCATTAGACTTAAACAAGTTACATTATTTGGATGAACAAGAATACTTGACAACTCCACCCATTGAAGAAGCATTCCTCAACTCACTATGGTATGTTGACATATTGTATGTACTTGTCAATCTGAATGCTCCTCCTACTTTTTCTAAAACAAAAGCTAGATTCTTGGAACAAAAAGATTTAAATTTCTGCATTTTAGATAGAGTTTTGTATTGGAAAAATGCTGTTGGTATCTTGCTAAAATGTTTTCTTGAAGATGATGCAGTTAGAATCATTCATGAGTTGCATGAAGGAGAGTGTGGAGGTCATCTCTACTGGAAAACCATAGCCAGCAAAATTCTTAGAGCTAGCTACTATTGGGCCACCCTTTTCCCTGATACCCACCGACTAGTGATGGCTTTCCATAAGTGCCAAATCTTTGATGGCAAGAGAAAACTTCTACCTTTTCATTTACATCCTATCAGTGTTGAAGCTCCTTTTCAACAATGGGGTTTAAAATTCATTGGATAAATTCACCCTACCTCATCTGGCCAACACAAGTGGATCCTCACTGCTACCGACTATTTCACCAAGTGGATAGAAGCCATCCCTTCTAGGAATTCCACTTAATTATTCATTATCAAATTCGTTGAAACCAACATCTTGTCCTAGTTTGGATGCCCAAGAAATATCTCACAGATAATGCTGCTGCATTTAATTCCAAAAGAATGGTGGACTTTTGCTACAAGTACCACATCACACTAGGGCACTCTACAACTTATTACCCTCAAGGTAATGGGCTAGCTGAGTCCTCTAACAAGAGTTTGGTGAACATCATCAAGTAGCAGTTAGAAGAAAATAAAAAGGCATGGCATAGAAAACTATTGCATGCACTATGGGATGATAGGCTAACCACTAAGAAATCTATCAATATATCTCCCTATTAGTTAGTGTATGGCATGGACGCAATTTTCCCAACATCCTTGGGAGTTCCGGTGATGAAGCTGCTTCAAGATGTACAATCAGAAGAGAATGATATGCAAAGGAGGCTTAACCAAACCATTCACTTGCAATATTCAAGGGAAGAAGTTTACAAAAGAGCACAAGAAGTGCGAGATAACATCAAGAATATATTTGACAGAAGGACCAAAGCCAATGATTTCTAGATTGGAGATAAGGTACTGAAATGGGATTCAAGGAGAGAGGACAAAGGCAAGCATGGAAAATTTGAAAATTTGTGGAAAGGTACTTATATCATTCATTAAGTTAGAGGTAACAATGCTTTATTTTTACAGGAGCTGGATGGAGTAGAGTTATTTGGAGGTCCTGTCAATGGAAAGATTCTCAAGCACTATTTTTGTCAAAATTCCTAGTTTTAAGGTTTCAACCATCATACATAACATTTCTTGATGAAATATCATGAAAAAAAAGCACAAAAACAAAGAAAGGAAGAAAAAGAGGGCAGGAAAAAGAATAGGTACAACCCCATACCCAAAAAGAGTACTGTTGAAAGTGTGCAAGCCTAAATGCCACTACTGTTAAGGAAAAAGAGTCTTGTTCAATCATCTAGCCTAATCATGGCTGAACATGTTTTGAATTTCTGCTAATAGGATAGTGAAAGAAAGCTTGTCAAAACCATGTAAGCTTGACTTGTTAGTAGGTTAGATTAGGAATAAAAGATACTAGTTCTAAATGCTCAAACATGAACCAAAGAGAAGGAGAAGGATGCCTAACGAATTCTAAATCACAGCCCTCATGCTTTCTAGTTTTTTACTGTAAAAAAATAATATCTGTGTGGAGCTTGTCCCAATCCCACAGCCCATGGTAAATTAGATTGATTAATCTTGGTTTAATCATATTTTCAATTTCATGACAGTAGATTAGAGAATAAAGTCTTTCAAACAACTTAATATTGATAGATGATTAGACTAGGTAGAGAATAAAAGAGTTCATTAGCCTAATCTGAACTCTTTGGAGTGATAAGGGTACAAGTAGATAGTTTTTATGCTTTCAAAAGAAAATAATGTCAAAGGTTTTCCAGTCAAAGTGCACCCAAAGGAAGAAAAAAATGTTAGGAGAGGTATGATGGGTAGGTAGAAATGAGGTTGAAGAAAACATGTCTTTTTTACTTTGAGACATAGTTTCAAGAGAACATCATCAAATGAAAGAAAGAGATCTGCAAAGTGAAAGTAAGGAATTGGTCTTCAAAACTTAGAGATTTGAGCTCTGAGGTCGTGGACAGCTCCTAAAAGGGAGTTGTCCTCCCCAAGTGGAGTCACTGTTAATCATCAATAATTTTTACTATGTGTAGATGAATAAATATTGATCCTAGATTTCTAAAACATTCCTAAATATTGTGAGTTTTAGAAATCTCACTGCCTTCATTATCCTTATACTAAATTTTTCACTTTTCTACTATTTTTCCATTCCATGGTTACCCTACCACTCCTAAAAGACCCCTCATGGGCTTATGCCACTCACCTATATCCTATTTTTCCACCTATAACCTCAACACTCTGTTTTTCCTTTGCTTCACCCCTCCACTCTCCATCTAAGGTTACCAAACAACCTGCTCATTCCCATGTTCACCAGGTTCCTCAAGCATTGATGGTCTCAAAACTATCTCTGTAGGCTCTTTAGATAAATTACGTAATTTTGATTTTGGATCTTCAATACATCAATTTGTCAAATACTCTGTTTTTACACTTGAAGACCCCAAACCCAGTTTTAGTCAAAGACCAGGTCAAAGGACCCTCCCACTGGGTCATTAGGGTTACATAGGTTGTAGGGTCTTCATTGGTGTTTAAAGCACTGCTTTTCCTATGCTAGAAGTTATCTCAAATGTAAAATAAGCTCAGGACATGGTTGTTCAAGAAAGATCATAAAATCTCCTAAGAAGACCACCTTATCAAGTTCAAGTTCTGCAAAAGGCAACTGTGCATTTTGAAATTTTTGCAGGAGTGTTAAAGTGACCATCAATAGAGAATTGGTAAGATAAGAGGTCTGCTCCTCAATAAAGACATTCACAGCAAAGAGAGAGGAAGAAGTATGTGTTCAAGAAGAATCAGGGTTTCTAAGCCTGATTGGGCTAGCACTGGATGAACTTGAAAGGATATAGAGAACTTAGAAGAGAACACTGATAATTATTTTCAAGCATTCCACACACTTATGGTTTTGGGAGGATGATCAAAGAAGGTGAAAGGGTAAGTTGAAATCCATGATGCCCGCAAAGAAAATGATTCTGAAGATGTCACTATGTGTAAAGATCCCAAACTTGTCTAAAGGGAGTTTTGTCTTGTCAAAAGAACAAAGGAAGGTTTGAGCTTCATGGTGCAGGTAAAAGAGGTTTTTGAAGCTAATGTATGGAAGCATCCTAAAATTTTCCAAGCTTAGCCTATCATGCCTCAAGTGCTAGCAAGAGAGGTGAAATTACTGTTTTCAAGGCACCTGCAAATTAGAAGTGGCCAAAGGGTAAAAACATGATCAAAAATTCATGATGTAAGAAAGAGAGAGATTTGAAGGCGTTGCCTTATGTTTCAGTCTCAAAGGTGTAAAAATCAAACTCATCAAGCCCCCAACATTAAAGAAGAATTCAAAGTCATCATTTAAGTAAACCTGCCTACATACAGTGTAAAAGGTTATTCAAAGAAGTTAAGGAGTTGAGTTAGACCTCATAATGGAAATGAGAGAAATGTTGGAATTGTTACTATGAGAAGATTCCAAAAGAGAGTTGTCATGCCTAAAAATGATTAAATGATCAAATTAAATATCATGATGTAGATAGAGAAGTTTTTGTTTAAGCTGCTGCTATGTCAAGATGAACATGCCAACTATCAATGAGTAGAAAGGGAACCACTTCAATGTCTTTTATGTCACCTGCAAAGTGAAATGTTGAAAGACATCCATAAGCAAAAATAATATTTAACTTCATGGTCTAAGTCACCTGCAAAAGAAAAACTCGAAACAACATTAGTGAAAAGAGCGACAAAGGCTTGAAAAAACATTAGAAAAGTGGGTTTCATGGTTAAATTAAAATTTCAAGGGATATATAAACTCTTCTAACCCTTCAGCAAATCATTGTTCACTTGAAAAAATTGTCAAAGGTTTCAAGGAGGAGGAACTGTGAGTTTTTAGTAAAAATCGGGTAAGTATACCCGGCGCTGTGCGTTCAGGTCGGCGTTGCACGTTTAGAATCGGGTGCTGCGTCCCTGCCGAAAAACCCCTTGCAATTTTTCAAAGTGCTACGCGTTTGGTTGAACGTTGCGCGTTCACCCGACATACTCGACAGACCGGGCATAAGCACTCCAGCGCTGCATGCCCTACACACAGTGATACATGCAACCCGACCCGAAAGGCTCGACAGGCCCATAAAATCGGCAGATGCTGTGCACCCGACACAAAACTTCAACCGACACCTCTACTGACCTGACTTTCCCGTTCAGTGCTACGCATGCAGCCTGACCCGACTCCACATTCACGGGTTGCGTGTTTGGCCAGGAGGGCCTCCACACTATTTCAACGCTCCAAGAACCCTCCAGGTTTTTTCCAGGTGTCCTCATAGAAATTTAAGAGGTAAGTGGATGTCAGGCCCTTCTTCAAAGCATCTGTGGTGATTTATGATCGAGGAAATTTGAAACCCTAAGGTGAAAACCTAACTCTCATGATAAAAATACCACTGTTTAAATACTCTCCTCCATCTACATACTGAAGACACACAAAGGGTTTCCTTGTTGAAATATTTCTCATTTATCTAGGGTTGTGCGCTCACCCTCTCCATCCACTCATAAACTCAGGCCCTTACACCACAAACAGATTGGCAAATTCATTGCTTTCATTTACATCCATTTTTCTATCAGTGCAAGGTGTCAAAAGCAGAGTTTTTTTACAGATTAGCGGGGGTGATCATCAAGTTTTTCTAAACCTCACATTCTGCTCAATTTTCCCCTTCACTCGTTCCTCTCACTCACTAATAAAAGGCTGCCTTTTTACCACCATTCCATCACCTTTTTACATATCAGTTTCATAAGCAGAGCTAGGGTTTCAAAGCAGCAGGTGTCAAAATGTCAAGAGAAGGAGGAAATGGTAGTGGTGAAGAAGGCCAAGTGCCAAGGAGGCATCAACACAGAGGTGGGAGGATTAATAGTTTTGAAACTCAAAACAAAATGGAACTTAATGCCTCTCCAATGACTGTCACATGTTTCCAAAATGTGGGGTGTTTTCATTTTTGTGAAAGAGTACAACAGGTACAAAGTCATCCTGAGCTCACTAGGCTCTTCATCCTTAACCTACATGAGAAACAAGTCAGTCTTGCAGGGGTAAACTTTGAGCTGTCTTCAGATGCAATTTCTATTGCCATTGGGATACCTAGTGTTGGTGAAAAATGGTTCAAACAAGCCAATTTAGACATAAGATGCTATGAGTGATTCCTTAAACCCGGATGCAAAGAAAACTGCAAATATATCTTCCCTTTCTCACATTTTCTGGAGAGGTATGCAGCCTTGATGAGGGTCATCATGAAATATTTTACATGTGAGGGGAGGTACACTAGGATTTACTCCTATCATATCAGATTACTCATGCACTTTACTAGGGTTAAGATGTTACATTTACCCTACTACCTCTACAGGAGTATTGATAAGATGTCTTATATTGTGCAAAAGAGAGACCCTTCACAGTAGATGCAAAGTTTATTTCATCACTCTTTGATTATGATGGTTGTGTTACATCAACTGCAGAAAAAGGGTATTCCCGGGGAGGTTTTCATTGCCCATGAGGTGTTTACCATCCCACAACCCCATCCTCAAAAAATTGGGCCCTCATCATCTCATCCTTTTGTCCTTGCTCCTCCATCATCCCCTTCTGATCCTGTTTCACCACCTACACATATACCTTCACCTCAAGACAACCCTCCTTCCTCACCCTCTCATAATGCATGAGACAATGAGGGAAATGAAGATGAACCATAATCAGACAATGAAGGAGAAGGTAATGATGAAACAAGCATTGAAGGGGAAGAAAATGAAGAGGTAGAGCTCAAAAATGAAGCAGAAAGCATGGAAAATGAGGGCAGTGAGGACACAAATGAAGAAAGTGGCCAAGATGATAATGAGGCAGATGATGATGATGATGATAGCAGTGGCACTAAGGGCCAAAATTTTAGTGAGGCTCGTGACAGTGACAAGGGAAATGATGCAGAAACAAATGATGAAGAAAGCAGTCCAGATAAGGGAGAGGAGGCAGAAGGCAATGAAGACACAAATGAAGAAAATGGAAAAGAAGACATGGCGGTAGATTTCAATGAAGATGAGGTAAATGGTGAAGAAATTAGCCAAGGTAATGATGATGATGATTATGGAAATATCTCACAGAACCAAGAAGGCAGTGAGGCTGATATAAATGATGCTAATGACAGTAGTGACAGTCATGGCAGCAGTCATTGTGGCCATGATGACAGTTAAAAAAATGAGGCTCACAGTGGAAATGATGATGGTGCAGAGAGCAGTGAAAAACATGGTGAGGCTCATGGAAGTGTTGAAGGAAATAAAGAAAGCAGTGAAGTGGATGAAGGCACTACAGAGAGCAACAAAGGAAAGGGTAGTGATGTCAGCATGGAGGATGCAAATGAAGAAGTGAGCCAAGATGTCAGTGAGCCAAACAATGATGATCACAAAGATAGAAACAAGACATATGGCATTGAGGTAAACAACATTGAGTTTCTTCCTTTGACATATCAAAGAGGAGGTAGGAATTTGTTTGCTTCCTCTAAAAGGCAAGGGGCCATGCCTTCCACATCAACAAAGCAGCTTGACAAAGGCAAGGAGAAGGTCACTGTTGGGGATAAGAAAGGTAAGCATGGAACTAAAAAAAAAATTGAATTGATTGACCTAGAGGATGAGAATGAAGAGAGGACCACTAACATGCTGCTCTAGAGGAAAGATGCACAGATTAGGGAGCTACAAAAAATGCTCTCCATGGAAAAGTATGTCATTAAGTATTATAAGGTTGAAAACAAGTAGCTAGAAAAGACACAAAGGGACCTTGGCCTACAAAAAAAGATGGCCAAGCACTATGCCTTGAGAAATCAAATTGCAAGGGCTAAGCTCTAAATATCCCTTACCGATATTCAAGAACTAAAGGAGGTAAAAGACCAAGAAA
Organism: Pinus albicaulis; assembly: GCA_034641835.2. Taxonomy (NCBI): domain Eukaryota; kingdom Viridiplantae; phylum Streptophyta; class Pinopsida; order Pinales; family Pinaceae; genus Pinus; species Pinus albicaulis. The sequence continues at coordinate 25,647 of JAXQQM020075806.1, read as the reverse complement.
ACCTTGAAATCCTCATTGATTCTTCCATACAAGCATCCTAGACATAAAACGCAAGGAAAATCTAAATTTTGGGAAATTTTTGGAAATTTTGAGCTTTTGCTAATTTGGACTGCCAAGGGCGCAGTGCCAATGGAGTTGTGCTCTTTTTTGAGGTATCCTCAGGGGAAATGGTTTAAATTTTTGGATTTATCAGGTCAAGCACAATACGTACACAAAATTTCAGGTGATTTGGAGTTGATTTGGTTCTCCAAAAGGGTAAAAAAGATGCCAAATTTCACCTTTCTGCCTAGTTTTCAGGGCTGGCATTGTGCCCTTAGAAGCCTTGGAAGTTTTGATTATTGAATAGGTAAATGAGGCCCAATAAAAACCAAAATGGAAATTTTTGAAAGTAGACTCAACAGGCTTTCCAACGAGCCATCATGGAGCCCATTCCGACATCGGGAAGGCCTTCAAAATTCAGCTGCAAGGTAACCCAATTTTCCCGTGCTGGCATTGTGCCCTTGGACCTCACTGCTGTGCCCTTATGTGAAAAAGTGAAAAAAAGACACTAATTTATGGAAAAAATATATTTTAATGTTTTTTTTGGCAAATCGCTCCAAAGTAGGTGTTAAAAGTTATTTTTTCATTTATTTGATTAGATATTTTATGCCTTGGGCCTTGCATGGTCTCTTCAACATAAATGGTATTTATGGGTATTTATGACATTTTCAAACCCTATTTAGGGTTTTGACCCTTCAATGCAAGTTAAATAAAGCATGGAGGCCTTATTGTGTTTTTTTGGATTTTTATTGAGAAATATACATAGACTTTGAGATTGGAGATAAATTGGATTTGGCTTTTGTGGATGGCTTGGCTTGCTTGATAGTGGAGAAGGCTTACTTGCAGGATTCATGAGGATGGTTAATGGTGATTTTTTCCTTATTTAGTTTTTTTTTCCTCATTTTATCATGTTGTTACATCTTTCTATTGTAGTAGGACAAAAATTTTAGGCTGAGAAATGTTGTTTAGAGGCACCTTAGCTCTGTTTTTTTTTTCACTGCTTCTATGTTTTCCTCTTCTAGGTTAGTTTAGAGAATTCTTAGCTTCTATCTAGACCCACTTATGCTTGTTATCTTAAGAATTATTCAATGAAGAAAATTTCAAACTAGTTTCATGGTTATCCCTACTCTTTTCCATTACTTAAATATTGTTTTCAAGGTCTTTACTTCAAAGTATTGTTGGTTAGTTTTAACTAAAGAGGTTTATGGTTTTCCATGCCCTTTTGTTTACCCTAAATGGTTTCTTTGGAGGTATTTATAGATTGATTAATGAAGTTAGGATTTCCCTCTTGTTTGATCTCTGCTATGTGTTTATCTTAAATGTTTTCTTAGCTTTAAGGTGAAATCACTAGAAGATTTACAAGTTTCTTGCCTTCTATAGTTCACCAGACTATTGTCTTGACGCTTGCTTGCTAGGTTTAGTCAAAGAATTTATTGGTGTGCCCTGTCTTTGATTATTTCTTGATGCTTAGTAATCTTAAAGGCCATTCTTGTTAAGGTATTTGAAAAAGGATTCTTAACTTCCATTTGTACCTACTATGTTCACAAATTTGATGTTCATCTCATTCACATAAGTGTTTAGATCCACTTGACCATGTTAGATTTTCCCTGTGATGTACCCTTGATACATTGAAGGAACTTTTCAAGCCCTTTGTAGACTCCATAGCCCAATGGATTAAAACTCTCTCACTCTATTAAACCTACTTGACAACCTACCCAACCAACCAAACAAACAAACAAACCCTAAACCTAATAACTAGCCTAAAATCAAACCCTAAAAGCAATCAAGTTCATATCCTTTACACAAACATAGAGAGATCCCTCTCTGAGTCTAGGAAGGCTAGGTCCTAGGACTCCAAAGACTGGTTTGTTGTTTACCCTGTTCATTTGTTCTGCCAATCTGAAAAATTAAGGGGCCCTAGCAGGTATCATGTATTGCAACAATTTCAGGATGTATTTCCAGCATAAATTTCAAAGTTACCTCCTCATAGTTACCAATGTTGTTCGTGAAGAAGAAGGATGGTACTCTCAGGTTGTGCATTGATTACATGCAGCTGAAAAAAGTGATGATAAAGAATAAGTATCCATTTATGCGGATTGATGACTTTTTTTATTAGTTTAAGTGAAAATAAGTTTTGTCTAAGATCGAATTGATATTAGGATATCATTAGGTATGCATCAAAGAAGAGGACATCTACAAGACCACATTTAGGACCAGGTATGGGAATTATGAGTTTATTGTAGTTCCATCCAGTTTGACTAATGCCCCAACTACATTTATGTGTTTTATGAATAACGTGTTGCATCCTTATATGGAATTTTTTTTTATTTTATTCATTGATGAAATCTTGGTATATTATAATAATGAAGAAGAGAATGCCGAGAATTTAGCAGCAGTGTTGATATTGCTAAGAGAGCATCAGTTGTATTCTAATCTTAGCAAATGTAGTTTCTTCCAGAGAGAGTTACACTACTTTGGACATTTTTTTTCCAGGGAAGGCATAACAGTAGATCAAGAAAAGATAAGAGCCATCATGGAGTGGGAATCTCCTAAGAATGTAGAGGAAGTCAGATCATTTATGGGATTAGCAGGTTACTATAGGAGTTTCATTAGGAAATTCTCATGCATTGCATATCCTATTACATATTTGCAGAGGAAGGGTAATAATTTTGAGTGGATAGAAGAATGTGCAATTAGTTTTGAGTAGTTGAAGCAGTCGTTGACCAATGCTCCACTTCTTAAGATTGCAGATCTAGATAGAGAATTCATGGTGTATACAGATGCATGTAAAAGAGGGCTTGGTTGAGTCCTTATGCAGGAGGGACAAGTGGTATGCCATGAATCCAGGAAATTGAATGAGAATGAATAGATATCAGTGACTCATGATTTTGAGTTGGAAACTATTATTCGTGCATTGGAAATGTGTAGGCATTATCTTCTTGGAAAGATATTTGTATTGCTAAGTGATAAAAGTGGAATGAGATATTTTTTTGACCAATCGAATATAAATGCTAGGAAACCTATATGGTTGTCCGCCTTTAGTGAGTTTGACTTCGAGATCAGATACATCAAGGGAAAATATAATAGGGTTATAGATCCTCTCAGCGGGAAATTACAAGTGAACCTTATAGTAGCTATAATTTCCTATGGGATAGAATTAAAATATTGGATCTTACAGGATGGAAAATAGGATAACAGGTATGTGGAGCTCAGGCACATGTTACAATAGAGTATAAGTAAAGGTACAGGTGCAGGTACAAGTACATATACATGTGCAATTTCAGGTATAGGTGATCAGGATGTGGACTATCATCGTATGGTAGATGCTTTGGTGAGATTTAGTGGCAGGATCTATGTGCCAAATGAGAGTGAACTCAAGAAGCTTATGTATGGAGAATTTCATCTCAAACCATACTCTGGTCACCCAGGATATCATAGACATTGATGACGGTGAAGAAGTTCTACTATTGACCAAATTTGAGGAAGGAGGTGGCAGAGTTCGTGGCTATATGTTTGGATTATGAGCAGGTGAAGACAGAGTGTAAGCACCCAAGTGGTCTACTACAGCGTATTCTAATTCTGGAATAAAAATGAGAGGTCATTTCCATCGATTTTACTATAGGTATTCTGAGGACAGAGCGGCAACATGATTCTTTCATGGAAGTGTTTGACATGTTGAGCAAGGTGGATCACTTCATTCCAACGAAGACTATGTATTCAACTAGTGAGGTGGGATAGGTATTTGTTGAATATTGCAACAGGAAATGGTGAAAGAGGCATCCGGAAACATCATCCTTGATCCTAGTGAAAAATAATCACCTAAACTAGGTGGGGCCCACACAGGCTATTTTTAGGTGTATGTCTATTTTTAGACATGTCGAGGAAAATCTAAAACTAGCAGGAGGTTGATTATAGATGGTTGAGCAAAATATGTTTTTAGATGAGTTTCTATTTGTATATGTATGGGCAAAGTCTATTTATAGATCGCCTGTCTAAAAGTAGAATGCATGTCGATTATTATTAGCCCTTAATAATAATCAGGCAATAAATAATAACTTATTCTCTTGGATCAATTGATTTCAGTGAACAGATGTGGCACATCAGTGGGCTGAAGGAATTACGCAATTCCTAGGTTGGTTGGTGACTCATGCATGGAGAAATTTGTTGTAATTGATTGTGGCAAGTTGTAACCGAGTTGGAAGAGTAGTTATGGGAGTTGTTATTTAGTTTAACTCAGTTCAGTGAGTTAAACTCAGTTGTTCTATTCGTAACTGAACATACACTAGTGATAGATGAAAAAATTAATTATTTAATTAAATCACAAGTAGTGTCTTACTTGCAACTGAAGAAATACAAGAGTAACTACTTGCATGTCAGATCCAGTGCATACCCAGTGGAGAGATAGGTGAAAGGGTGTGATGGACTATCAGTTGTGACTATAGTGGAGCATTCAATGCATCCACACACACATTGGAGATGCCTATGAGGATTATGCATTCAAGGAAATGCAAGGTCGAATTCATTAAAGGGTCTTCTTTAGCAGGGATTGCACAGTGGAGGCAGGCAGTCAGGAAGCAGCAAATTGGTGCATAGATATGCAAATTTCTGCATGACAGTGTGTGACGTTTATATATTGTACTGAGAGCTCTATGAGCTAAGCTTTGTATGAGATTGTTACATTTTCCATTGATATACATAATATATGATAGTTGGGGATTTTAGCTTTAATATTTCTCGGTGAAACATCTTGTTATGTGTGATTGATTTTTCTTCATGTGTTTGCAATTGGCGATTTAATTTCCACAAAGAATTAAGTGGAAGGATTCTGTATTTAACAGTGGATTAAAATTGTTAGATTAGGAGAGTCCGGTAATATACATGCATATTGTATAATTTATACAGTATTCATTAAAGATATTGTGAGGTTACGTGGTGTTACTAAGAATATTGTGTTGGATAGGGATGCCAAGTTCACTTCTAAGTTTTGGAAGGAGCTATTCACAATTTTTGGGATAGAGTTTTCCTTCAGTACAACTTATCATCCACAAGAGATGAATGAGACAGAGAAGGTCAACAGAATCCTGGAGGCTATGCCGAGGACGTATGTCATGCATCAAAAAAGGATATGGGAGGAGTACCTTCCATTGGATGAGTGTTCGTACAAAAATGGTTATCAGGAGTCTTTTAGGATGAGTCCTTTCGAGGCAGTGTGTGGGTGGAGTTGTAATACTCCCATTAGCTAGAGTGACCTAGTGAACATCGTACTTATTCGACCAGACATGTTGGTATACATGGAAAAAGAAATGTAGGTTATAAGGAAGAATCTAAAGGTAGCATAGGTCATGCCGAAGAGTTATGCATATCAACACATGGCATTTAAGGAGTTTCATGTTGAGGAATGTGTATTTGCGAATCAAGCCCAAGAAGAGCTCCTTGAGGATTGGATCATGCATTAGAGAACTTTTTAGGTCTAAAATAGGCCTCCTAAGAAAAATGTACAACCAAAATAAACTTTATAAGAAAAAATAAGATTCAAGATGATGATGTCAACCATGGGGGATGATTCACCATTTTTGGGGTAAAAAAGTAATAAGATTATAAAATAATAAAATAATAAAGCTACTTTTTCAACTTGTATTTTTATCTTATCTCCCTACGGTTTTACTCAAATTTTTCGTGGGATTACTCGTTGGATGCAAAATTTAATTCCTCATCCAAGGATTACCGTTGCATACTTTTAATGGACCCTGCTACATGAAAAATGAGAAATACATGAAAAAATGTGTTTGCAATCACGTTTTTCATGTATTTATAATTTTTCGTGTAGCAGAGTCCTTAGAAAGTATGCAACATGGGTACTCCTTCAATGAGGAATCAAATTATGCATCCAACGAGTGTTCCTGCTCAAAATTTGAGTAAACCCATAGGGAGATAAGTTGAAAATACATGTTGAAAAAGTAGTTTTTCTTTTTTCCCTCTAAACTTTGATGATGTAATCTAATATTATTTTATTATTTCCACTATTATTTTATAATTTCCTTAGGAGGCCAATTTTAGACCTTAAAATTCCCCTAATGTGCTAATTTGACACCACAGTATTCAGGCTTTTTGAGATCCTTGAGAGGATTGGGCCAGTGGCCTATCGACTTGCTCTGCCTCCAACAATGAAAGTGCATGATTTTTTTCATGTTTCAATACTTGAAACTGATATAAAGGATTTTGATCATGTTATTGATTGGTAGGTATTGCAGGTGGAGTAAGAAGGCGAATTCCAGCCAGGACTTGAGTGCATATTGTAGTGGAAACAAATCATGCTTAGGAGCAAAGCCATAAAGCAAGTTAAAGTGCAGTGGAAGCACTTTGGTCCCGAAGAAGTTACATGGGAGATGGATGATCAGATGTGGGCTATGTATCCTTCATTGTTTCTGGTTGAGGCAAATAATTTTTTGTAATTGTACATATTGTTGTATGGTTTCTATTGTAAATACCGCCACGAGCTAAGTTATAAATCTCCAATAAGCAATATGGTTGTTATATTTTCATGTTGTCATGATCATTTTTTCTTTGAGCAGATCATTCATTGTAAATATTTCATCAAGTTAAGTTATAATTCTTCATAGGGTAGTATGTTTTCTTTTCAGTGGTTTTGTTGAGGTATAGGTGTGGTTTAACACCGAGGATGATGTTCTCCAAGGGGGAGTGTTCTGTAATAGACCTAAGCTAAAATTTCATGTAATAAAAGCTAATAAAGGAAAAAAATAAGACCACAGTTAAGCGGAACTTACTCCAAGATGAATATTAGGAAAATATATCCAAGTGGGTCGCAAGATGTGTTTATGCCTACGGGAAATTGGAAAAGGCAATGACTAAGGAATTAAAAAGGAAACAAATATTTTTTCCACATTTATTCATAAAAATTAAGGGAAATTAGGAGAAAAGGAAGGTGAAATGTCACAAGTTGCATGTGAGGAGGAAACTGAAGGAAAATAATTGAAAATAAAGAAAATAGAGGCCTAATTAATAGAATGATTTCTGAGGATCAGTTGGTAGCTTTTTGACAGTTTAGCTTTGGAGCTCTCTCTCTATTCTCTCTCTCTCACTCTTGGACACTTGAGATTTCTTGGAGCATTTCAGCATTGGATCAAGAAAGGGAAAATCAAGAAAAGGAAGGGAAATGAAAGGAAATGAAAACAAAGATAAAAAAAGGAAGAGTAGGATCAAGTAACTTCAACATGAATACTTGCAAGTAACATATTTCATGTATTATTTTCGAGCTGGTTTTGACATGTATGGTATGTGCATGTTGGTATTTTTTTCTTTTGTTGTCGGTGGCATGGTTTTATTGGGTTTTGATCGTGTTTTTTAGCCTTGCCTTTAATTTTTACGAATAAGCATGGTGTGATTGGATTGTTTTATATTTTGAGCTTTGGAATTTCTATATGGTTTTAGAATTTGGGGCAGAGGTGGTCTCATGTTCATTCCCAAAGGCTTATTAATCCCTTGACAAATTTTGGCAGGATACACGATAAATCCTAAGGGTGGTGTCTCGTTAAGGGCCTAGTGATACGGTTTGGATTGCAGTAAATCCTAGAGATAAGGAAATGGAAAAATTAGTCAAGGATGGTGATAAGATCCATAGGAATCCCAAGCTTGGTTTGGTTTTGTGTTCTCGGTGCTGGTTTAGGTGAGATCACGGTATGGTGAGGGTGGAGGTGGTTTAACCTATGGGTTCCCTTGGTTGTTTTATACTGGTTTATCCATGAGATCCCACATTCATGCTTGGAATATGGCATGAGGGTGACTGGCTGAAAGAAATATTTGGTTCCTCCATGTCTATGGTCGGGTGGTACATGGAAGTCCTAAACCTGGTTGGCTCTTGCCTATGTTTAATGAAAGCTAAGTTCTCTTGCTTTTGTATTTGTATTTATGCCATATTTAATGGCTATTATCTTATGGTAATTTCTGTGGCTAAATGTTGGTTATAAGAAAGGACAGGTGACTTGTTATAGTCATGGTTTATTTCATGTTTTACTTGTAACTGAAAGAATAATGGATGAAAGACCTAATTAATGTTAAGACATCTAATGGGAGAGGGTAGTGATCCTTCTTGATAAGTTTCATATGAATTTTTAGTCCTTTATGTTCACTCTTGTATTCATGACCTGTAGATTGTATTGTTGCCAAGTGTTTGAAAAGATTTCAGTCTCGGCTGGGGATGGTCAGGCCTAATCATCGTGTCATTTTTTGGTTTACAAGAATTTTCATTGTGAAATTTATGAGCTCTGAAAGTTATAGGTATTTGTAGGAAGGGTTCTAGCCCCAATCCTGGAATTTAGCCTTAAAATCCACAGTCGCTGGCACAACACTGAAAAATTTAGTCCACAATCGCACTGATGCAAGCTTATGCATGCGACTGGGGGGTTCGAGTTGCACTAAGGCCTTGGAAAGGGAGCGATTGTGGGTAAATATTAGGGAAACATCAAGTTGGCTTAGGGGATAAACACCTGGAGGGTTTAGGTTACTCTTGGAAGGTCTTGTGGCACCACAGGGAAGTCAGTAAGGTTGTTTGTCGACTCCATTTCCTTAAGGTTACCTAGTAGGTTGAGTCTGGTCATCACTTCCCCTCATCTCATGTTTACCCTGGGTTGGCTGGTTAATTGCGTAGATGTGAGGGGAGGTGGTGCATTATAGAAGGTGGCACTACTGGTGGACGAGGAGATCTTGTTCTTGGTGAAGCCACTTGATGGTGTACGATTGCGAGTGTGGTGTGGTTGGTAGGCCAAACATGTTCATGACCTCTTCTAAAATGAGGTTGATTTGTCTTCTACTGCCGAAAATTAACTATAGCAGAGAACCGTTCACCCACATCTGTCAATGGAATAGTTGATCCCTCTCCTCTAGATATCTGGGCTCAATATTTTTGATATTGGTGGTGGAAACGGTGGCATTAGGCTCTGCATCAACAATATGTTTCCCTTTGTAAGTACCCTTGTCGGGTTTTGACTCAGAGTCGAAACATGAATTTGATTGGGAAGCCCTCATCTCAGCCACGAGTGACTGGTTGGATTGAAACTCACTTGTGTTGTGAGTGGGGCTTTGATGGAACTCATACCATTTCCCTGTGTCCTTCTTTGTCTTCATGGTTTTGTTATTTTCTTACAGCTTTGACGAGTTTTCCTCAGACACCCTGCCTTGGCTTTGTCCTTTGTTATGTGATTTGGGGGAACCTTTCCCTTGCTTTGGATTCACAAATCCAAAGTCTCACTTCCTCTGTTTAAATTTATGCGCAATCTTGAAAATGTATTGATAGGCAGTGCCAAGAAAGGAGATGTCCAAGAACTCCATCTTATCCTTGATGTAGTTTAGTAGACAACCATTGTACTTGAGTACCAAATTCCGCTTAGAATCCTTGATTCTGATCTTCGTATGAAGGGTATGAAAAATATTTTTGAACTTCGACATATCTTGGTTCCTTCCCTGCACAATGTGGTCTAGTTTATGTATTTATCTTCATAGATCCCGACAAGGTAATATTTTTCCTTGATGGTGTCTCAGAAATAATTTCAAGTGGGTGTGACTAAAAATAATGAGGTTTCCCTCTCGCCCTTCTGTTCATAATAGTTTTCCCACTAGTCCTTGACATGGGGGGCAACTTTAAGGAGTGAAAAAGTAATCTTTAACTTGTTAAAAAAGTCGTGAACCGAAAAATATCCTTCAAACATATTTAACCATCTATCTATGATGTCTGAATCTACTAGCCTTAAAATATGGGAATGTCAAAGTTGAATTGTACCTTAAAGGAAGTGGCGCCTCCAGAATGGTTTCTGGATGAAGATGTGTTTCTTGTGGGTAGCTGCAGAAGGATCTAGGAAACATTATCCATCATCGTGTTCCTTTGTCACTCAAGGACTTCCTTGAGAAATATTTTGAAGGGATCTCCTACTCCCTCATATTTATTTTCTTCCACCATGGGAGGTTGTCGGGGTTTGTGAGGATGGTCATGGAACGGTTCAACCAATTCTAGCCCTAACTTATTATACCCTGAAATCGATGGGGACATGTAAAGAAAAATAAATAAAGAGAAGACCGCTTTGATACCATAGATCCAGACTTATGCAGGAACGCAAAAAAATACATATATAAATATAAATGCATAGATGTAACATAAATAAATGTTCATTTCATTAATATCAAATAATTGAAAGATGCATAGAAGCATAATGGAAATAAACTAGCTCGGGCGATGGTAGCTTATATTTGAGAAGATACATGGCGGCTACATGTGTCGGAACTGTATTACAATGAGGCTCAAGGTCCTTTTTATTATTGAGCAATAATGGGAAACCATAAAAAACCAAAATCCTCACCCTATGAGATGGAACACCAAGATTTTGTGGGCTTCGTCGGGGTTAGTTACGCAGCCAACTTCCTAGGGTCGTAACTTGGTCCTATGATCTTTGTTTGGTGCATACGATACCTCGTTTCTAATATATCTTCGAGTACTACAATATTTGTAGCAAGGCCATACTTATGTCTATGGGCTTGCTGTAGACCTAAAAAAAATCCATTTAAGGGGTCAAAATGGCTCTATAAGTTTAGGACCCAAAAAACCGATAAAAAGAGTAAATGCTTCTATAATCAAGGAAACTGATGAAACTGACTGGAGGTCTAGGTGGAATAGGCGGGTGGCCACCAATATCCACCTGGATCAACCTCACCATTTTCCTTCTCTTATGATAGAAAAACTTTGGGATTTTATCATATTTAATGTACATAAATCTAAATAAAGAGCACCCATTCTTAGCTTCTCATATTGTGGTAATTAGCAGTAACATTGTCACATGTGTAATGTTGGTTATAATATTACAACTTTCCTTCTTCCATGTGGAGTAAGGTATAAGGCTGGCGCAGAGCCACGTTTGGCAAGAAACTCAAAAAGTTTTACTCTGAATGAGTATGAAGGTGTTACATATGTTTCCTTCCCTTCATTTCATAAAATATAATCCTTCATTTTTAAAGAGAGAAACATGGAGAGGGTAATATACAAACGAACAACAAGGCCATCTGTACTTACCCCAAAGGTAACGATGATTTCCATATTAAAGAAAATTGTTTGCCTCAAAGAAAAATTATCTTATTCCTTCCCTATGTTGCAATTGGTAGGTTAAATAAGGAGTATGAAGGTGTTGCATTTGTTTCCTTCCCTTAATTTCATAAAAGGTAAGCCTTCATTGTTAAAGAGAGAAAATATGGAGAGGGAAATATAAAAACTAACAACAAGGTGATCTCTATTTTCTCCAAAGGTAATGATAATTTCAAGATTAAAGAAAAGTGTTTGCATCAATGTGGAGTTATCCTATTCCTTCCCATGGTTGTAATTTGTAGGTTAAATATACTAACCATGCAAGAGAGTAGTGGCTAATTTTTTTTACTTACAAACATTTTAATGGTTCCTTCTACGCTCGATATGATTTATGAGTTTTCATTTTTTGCAGCTTTAATAGTCAGTTGTGTCAGCTTCATTCAATAAACAATAAATGATTCTGGTTTTATGTATCAAATAATTTAAAATATTTTGTAGGGAACCAAAGCCTCCTTATCAAGGTTATAAACAACTTACTATGACTGTTCTGTATATTAATAGTTTTTCTTGGATATTGGTAGGGAATTGCTGCTTCATAACTCCCCTTGCTCTTTGTAGAGTAGGAAAACACCATGGGTTTGACTTGCAAATCCTTTTGGTTTATTTATTTTTATATTTTCCATCATTTTTAACTTTCCTTTATTACTTTATACAATTGGTGGATGGTGTTACTAGCAAAAAGAATAACATGAATGCATGAGAGTTGATTTTCCTCCAAAGTCTTTGGGATTTCCTTGTTCTTTTTTCTCTTAAGAATGATAATTGTAAGTTCAATTAAAAAAATGAGAGATGCATACATCATATTTTGATGGTTTATCTCATAACCACAATGATATAATATTTTTGATATTTTATTTATTTTAGCAATTTTTTTTTTCAAAATTAGAATTGGTGTTTATTTCAATAATATTGAAGAAAGAAATATTTCTCTAATGTTTTTTTTTAATACATCAATTTTTTTTTGTTTCACTTCATCTTGCTATTTAAACCAATATTTGATTAATTTTTTTTCTTTTTCCGATACCTTCTATAACTTTTATCTATAAGAATCCCATACCAACACGTAAAAGGTAAGTGCGTCACTTAAATTATTGAAGCCATGTAATGCATTTGAAAAATATTGTTTATGATTTTGAATTTCTTTTACTTGGGAACTTAATTGTTATTATTTAAAAATAAACTCTATAAATAGATACCAAGGGAAATTAAAGTTAATTACCCCTTGGTAGGTAATGTAATGCATTTCGAAAATGTTATTTATGATTTTTAATTTCTTTCACTTGGCAACATGAATGTAATATTTTCAATTAAACTGTGACCTACAGGCATATTAAAATTATAAATAAAATTTTCTAAAATGTATTACATGATCTACATATTAGAGTCCTTGAGATGGTGTTAATTTGCATCTATAATGTAAATGGATAAATCATATAAATATTTCTAAAAATCTAATGTTATTTGCTCATTTTTTCTGCAAAGATGGTATACAGTTAGGTTTTATTTTTTTTTTTATTTTTAGTTATTTTTCTACGAGATATTAATTTTTAAATTAGGAAAATAAATTCCGGTGATAATGCATAATTTCCTTTCATTTTAAGATCATAAATTACCTAGTATTTTCACACACAAATTTTTCTTATAAATAATATGTAATTTAATTAGAGAACCTATTTCTAATGTGATGTCAGAGAATTGGAGACTTTGCATTGATTTTCACTAAGTAAACAAAGTCACAATAAGAAATTAGTATCCATTTTCTAACATCAATTGTTGGGAAAAATACTGAGAGGGGGGGTGAATCAGTATTTAGGACTTACTCAAATCTTTTTACTTTTCTTACTTCAAAACCCATACGCTACTTTTCTGAACCAGAATCACGTATACACGCGGATATCCTTCATAAAAATTGCGTATACACAGAGATCTTATTATGCCATTAATTCTTTACTTAGTTCTATGCAACATTCTTTCTTATGATGTTTAGTTAGCAGTAAGCATGTGCAGTAATAACAGAATAAACCATCACACATAAGAAACACACATGAACACCAGGATTTTAGGTGGAAACCCAAGTCAGGAGAAAACCACCGCTGCCGTTGTCTCAGCCTTCAATATTTTATTATAAAGAAAAAATCTTACAACCATGTACTGGCGCAGACTCATACCAGCACGCAGGCACCCACCTGCAGAAGGCTACAACCTTCTCTCATTTACCAGCCTCTCCTGGAAGGGAGCTACGACCCCCTGCTCTCATTTACCAACCTCTCCTGGAAGGGAGCTATGACCCCCTGCTCTCGTTTACCAGCCTCACCTGGAAGGGAGCTACAACCCCCTGACTGAAGGCTACAACCCTTAGCACCACCATGGACCACGTTTCATCAATTTTCACACTGGATCCAAAAGCTTCCTTTAGAACACAACTTGCAGGCCACTTTTCATCATATTTTCAGACTGGACCCACTCCACACATTTAAGCTCAATCATACATCAAAACTGATACTTATCAATTCAGACAACCCAGATCTGTAGAATACATCATTAACAGATAGCAGTAACACAGCAGAACAGATCAGACATTTCATACTTCATACTTCAGCAAACCCTAGTTTTCATACGCGTTTTCCTTTCATTGGTTCGGTGTATATACGTGCCTTCATTCATATAAACCCGCGTATACCTCTGCACATACTTCAGAACTGATTTCACAACCCATACGCGCTTTCGCTTTATCCAACCCGCGTATATACGCGCTTCCACTGTTATAAACTTGCGTATAGATCTTCAAACATTATAGAGCAGCTTACTTCTTCAGATCAGATATTCAGTTCAGATTTTACCCTTTACTTCAGACAGATGTTCGCCTCATCTCAGATCTAAGCATTCCATAAACAGATCTAGAAGTTACAAATACATTTCAGATCTAGATTCCCTTCTTCATCATTTTCTTCATAGGTGCATCACAGATTCAGATCTATCATCAAACTGTTACCCTTTCCATTCAGACATATTTCAAAGTGAAGTATTCATTCAAACCCAGACACTTTCACACACCTTGCACAATGATTTTCTTCTCCTTATATAGATCTAGCCTTTGACAATACCATGAGCCAAAACCACACAACTTCCGATGGTATTCCTGGATAGGATCACATAGACAATCCAACGCTCAATACAATGGGTCAATACCATGGTAAAGTCCCTTGGTTTTAGTAATTTAAAGCGCAATTAAGCATATGCGACTTGGAACGTACCTTTTCGTGTGCATACGCACCTTCTATTAAGAAAACCCGCGTATGCCTTATGACATACACTTTTCATCATTACTCTTGCACATACTGATATTCCTTTCTTCTGCAACTTCTGTACTACTTGTAGAACATCAGATTTACATCATTAATTAGTATATCAAGTCAGTTTCCATCAAGTACAACTTCATCAAGTAGGTTTCCATCATCTTCTTCAAGTGTTGCCATCATCTTCATCAAGTGGGTTGCCATCAAGGACAACACATTGCATCATATTGCCAACAATCTCCCCCTTTGGACTTGATGGCAACCACGATGGTGTTTGATCACCACAACAGATAGATACATTAAGCATAACCATTATTCTCCCCTTATTCAAACACCATGTCACTCTCCCCCTTTGACATCAAGGGCAAAGGGCGGATCAAAACCAACATAAGGTTTTTCTCCTCATGTAGATAGAAGAGCACTGTAGATCTGATGTGCATTGAAGTTACCATGCTCCCCCTGAGTTCATGCTGAATGTTCAAACATATTTTTCAATGAAGTACATGACTCTATGACCTTCCTATCACCAAGGACTCATACTTACATCAAAAATCCAACCAAGTGGATTTACATATGAGACTCAAATACCCAACCAAGAGGGTTTACATATTTTGACTCAAGTACCCAACCAAGTGGGTTTACACATTTGATCAAGTCCTTACATGACTGAATATTACAATTTTACATCATAGGTCTCAACATGACCTTTTCATCAAATTACAAATATGACTTTTCATGACCAATACTAGAAGGACCTCAAGAGAGATCATATTTCAGAATCATCATAATGCCAACAATCCATTATACTCAACAAGGCTAATGCTCTCCCTGAATATGTGCATCCAAGTATTCTTTCCATATGCCCAAGGCTCCTCCTTAGCTTGTGCAACCTGAACACCTTCAACAACAAGTCATCAGCAACAATCTCTGCATGATCTGTCCTTATCTCTGAATCATAAGACTTCCATCTCATCCATGTGTGAAAGCAAAGAATATCCTTCAGCAAAAAGCAAGCAAGGCTCATCCACAATCATAAGAAACCATGTAACATGTCATCATCATTTAGAACTGAGAAATAAACAGATACAGTGCCAATAATACAATCATTAGTAGTCAGACTGATGCTCCCCCTGAACCTATGCTCCTGATCTTCAGTTGTCATACAAATTTTCTTATCAGAAGTGCATATGCGACTGTCTCCACTGTAACTCGTGTGTATACGCGGATTTTGTTCACAGAACCTGCGTATGTAAAGTGAAACATAGAAAATTTCACATTCCTTCATCTCCCCCTGAGTTTGTACCACCTGTACATGTCTTCTGCATATCAGATGCTCTGTCAGAAATAATCATAACCAAAATCACTAAAACAATCATGAAAATCACCATACATCGCTCCCCCTGTGACAATACATTACTGATCTCTATAATGTATCTCACATCACTCCTGCAGTCATTAAGAGAAGTAAGCTTCAGAAACGGATGACTGCAGTAGGGTCAGTATTCCCTACGTTTCTGACCGGTCCTCCTTCCTATTCCAGCTTTGCTTGAAATTTCTAATTGTGTGCTGAAAATTAACCAATTTCTCAGATCTGTTCATCCTGCATTCTTTTTCCACATGTCCATACTTGTTACAAGCATAACATCTTATATGACCAGAGAAGTAAGCATAAGGATCATAGTGTGTTTCTCTGTTCTTTCTTCTATTGCAATCAGCTGCTTTATGACCATCCTTTTGCATGAAAAACAATATCCCTTGAAGCAACCAGAGTACCTTTCTGAATAGAATCTGTTTGATTGTGACTGAAATGATCTGATTCTGCAATTTGCTGCAACATGCCCATAATTATGACATTTAAAGCATTCAACATTAGTGAATGATTTCCTTTGAGTATTCATGATTGTTGGTTGACCTTTTGTTTCTTTTAACACTTCAGGTTTTGCTTTGACATCCTTTGAATCTTTAGCACTTCCTTGTGAACTAGATTCTCCTTTAACTGTTTCATGAAAACCCAGACCAAGTTTGATAGAAGGAGACCTTTGACTACTAAGAATATTGTCTAGAATCTTAGTACTATCTTGAAACCTTAAGAGTTTATCCTTTTCTTCTAATTTACCTTTGAGAATGTTTACCTCAACCTCCAATTTTTGGCATTGCTTCATCATGCTTTCTTCAACCCTTTTTCCTTCTTCTACTTGATCATTAAAATTTAAGATCTCTTCTTTCAACCCATTTTCTTGCTCTTCAAAGATTTGTAAAAGTTCTTCATTCTTCTTATTTGATTTTTCCAGATCTGTTTTGAGCGAGATGATTTCTGCTTCACGTCCTTCCTTTTCAAATGATTATAGAAGTTCTTCATTCTTCTTATTTGATGCTTCAAGGTCTGCTTTCAGAGAGATGATTTCTGCTTCAAGTCCTTCACTGTGATTGGTTACTTTGTCCTATAGTCTTTGATACATTTCTATCTGTCCCTTCATTGTTTCTATTTGTTCATTCAATCTAGAGATCACATCCTTGAGGATATATTCCCTCCTTTTAAATTGATCCCAAAAATTACTTTCATCATTGATCTTGAGATTTGCTTCTAGACTTATATTGTTACTTTCACTATCTTCATCATTGCATGCACAAGTGAGTGGATTACAAGAACAACAATCAATACCTGTTTCCTCTTCTTCATTTTCTACTGCACATGTTTTCTGAGATATCTTCTTTTCTTGAGTAGCCTTCTTCTTTTGCTTCTTTGCCATGAGCACTAGCAGATCTTGGTCAGAATCTTCTTCATCTTCACTTGACATTTCATTATTATCTTCATTTGCATAATAACTCTTTCCCTTTTCAAATTTTTTATAAGGACATTTAGCAGCATAATGACCCACTCTTCCACAATCAAAACATTTGAAGGGAAGCTTACCTCTGAATCTTCCAGTACCTGGTTGGAGTCTTCTCACAAAGTTTGCTTCTTCTTCTTCTGAAATATAACTTGATTCCTTGACAACTTCCTTTTATTTTCCTTTTGCACACACCTTAGAGGCAGCTTCTTTGATTTGAGAGGGACCTCCTTGTCTCATTTCATAAGCAGTCAGGATACCATGTAATTGAACAATAGTAAGAGTTTGCAGATCTTGCCTTTCTTCAATAGCTGATACTTTAGATTCAAATCTTGAAGTCAAAGATCTTAAGACTTTTTCCGCTAGAGTAGTATCGGTTATGGTTTCACCCAAACTTCTCATATGATTTACAATATCATCTAGACGTAAAAAGAAACTGGCAATACTCTCATCACTATGCATCCTTAAATTTTCATATTCAATTCTGAGAGTTTGGAGTTTTGCACTTTTTACCTTTTTATCTCCTTCATAGCTCAGAATGATTTTGTCCCATATTTCTTTTGCTGAATTTAGCTACATCACTTTGGAAAATTCTGGTTTAGACATGATTCCTAACAAAACATTGACTGCTTTGGCATTGACTTCATATTTCTTCCTTTCTGCTGCATCAGTAGGAATACTTGTCGGATACTGATAACCTTCTTCCACGATTGCCCATACTTCTGCACCAAGACTTTGCAGATATGCTTTTGTTCGTACCTTCCAGAATATCAGATTGCTTCCATTGAATAGAGGTGGCTTTATAGACATTACTCCTTCTTGACTTCCCATTGCGATGGATCTCCTTCAAGCGATCAAGCTTCTGCAGAAGAACCTGCTCTGATACCAATTGTTGGGAAAAATACTGAGAGGGGGGGTGAATCAGTATTTACTGCATATTCAAAACTTTCACTTTTTCTGCTTCTAAAACCCATACGCTACTTTCCTGAACCAGACTTGCGTATATACGCGGATACCCTTTACTAAACTCGCGTATACACAGATATCTATTTATGTCATTAATTCTTCACTCAAATCATTCCTTCATTTATTCATCAGATATTCAATAAGCAGTAAACATGTGCAGTAAGAACAGAATAAATCATGACACAAAGCATCACACATGAACACCAGGATTTTTAGGTGGAAACCCAAGTCGGGAGAAAACCACCGCTGCAGTTGCTCATCCTTCAATATTTTATTATAGAGAAAACATATTACAACATATGTGCTGGCGCAGACTTGACCAGCACGCAGGCACCCACCTGCGCTCGTTTACCAGCCTCTCCTGGAAGGGAGCTCCAACCCCCTGACTCGTTTACCAGCCTCTCCTGGAGGGGAGCTACGACCCCCTGATCTCGTTTACCAGCCTCACCTGGAAGGGAGCTACAACCCCCTGACTGAAGGCTACAACCCTCAGCACCACCATGGACCACGTTTCATCAATTTTCACACTGGATCCAAAGATTCCTTTAGAACACAACTTGCAAGCCACGTTTCATCATATTTTCAGACTGGACCCACTCCACACATTTAAGCTCAATCACACATCAAAACAGATACTTATCAATTCAGACAACCCAGATCTGTAGAATACATCATTAACAGATAGCAGTAACAGAGCAGAACAGATCAGACATTTCATACTTCATATTTCAGCAAACCCTAGTTTTCATACACGCTTTTCTTTCACTGATCCGGCGTATATATGCGCCTTCATTCATATAAACCCGTGTATACCTCAGCACATACTTCAGAACTGATTTCACAAACCATACGCGCTTTCGCTTTATCCAACCTGCGTATATACGCGCTTCCACTGTTATAAACTTGCATATAGATCTTCAAACATTATAGAGCAGCTTACTTCTTCAGATCAGATATTCAGTTCAGATTTTACCCTTTACTTCAGATAGATGCTCGCCTCAACTCAGATCTAAGCATTCCATAAACATATCTAGAAGATACAAATACATTTCAGATCTAGATTCCCTTCTTCATCATTTTCTTCATAGGTGCATCACAAATTCAGATCTATCATTAAACTGTTACCCTTTCCATTCATACATACTTCAGAGTGAAGTATTTATTCAAACCCAGACTCATGCACACCACTTTGCACAATGAAATTCTTCTCCTTATATAGGTTTACCCTTTTTCAATACCATGAGCCAAAACCACACCTCTTCCGATGGTATTCGTAGATGGGGTCAAATAGACAACCCATTGCTCAATACAATGGGTCAATACCATGGTAGTAACCCCTGGTTTTACACATTTAGAGCGCAATTGACCATATGCGACTTTGCACGTACTTTTCCGCGTGCATACGCGCCTTCTATTAAGCAAACCCGCGTATGCCTTATGACATACACTTTTAATCATTGTTCTAGCACATAATGAAATTCCTTTCATCATTACAACTGAGTTGCTCTGTAGACACATCATATCACATTAGATTTACATCATTACCAAGTCCATCAAGTCAAGAATAACATCATCAAGTAGGTTGCCATCATCGTCATCAAGTGTTGCCATCATCTTCATCAAGTGGGTTGCCATCAAGGACAACGCATTGCATCATATTGCCAACACTCTGCATCACGGAGCACCTGACTATAGAAAGCGATGGGCTGCTTGTACCCTCCTTAGTTTTTCTGTAATAAAACTCCTGCCACTATATGAGGTGATGCAAATGAAAAGATCATGAACCGTTTGGCATAGTCTGGTCCTGCTAGCACAGGGGCTCCTGCAAAGGCATTTTTTGTCCTGGAAAAGACCTCTCGTGATTCTTGGGACCACTTTACCTTGTTATTCTTCTTCAGCATGTCATTTATATGTCTAACTATCTCAGCATAGTTAGGGATAAACCTCCTCAGAAAGTTAATACACCCTAGGAACACCTGCGCCTACTTCTTATTTCTGGGAAGAGAAATGCCATTTATAACTTTTACTCTCTTAGGATCTATTTTTACCCCATATTTGGTCACAATATGTCCCAAAATCTTACCCTCTTCTAATGCAAACAATGACTTCTGTGGATTAAGAGAGAGACCATACCTTCTGCATTTCTCAAAAGTTCTACGCAAATGCTCAATGTGCTCAGTATCATCCTTTGAAAAAACAGTGATATCATCGAGATATACCACCACAAACTTATCTTTCTCCCCAATAAAGGCAATGTCCATGGCCCTTTGGAAAGTGGCCCCTGCATTCATCAACCCAAAAGGCATCCTTGCATACATAAATGTACCCCATGGTGTGGTAAAGGCAGTCTTCTTCTGATCTTCTCATAGTACAGCCACTTGATTGTAACCCGAGAATCCATCCATCATCGACATCCGAGAAGCTCCTACCACCTTCTACAGGATGTGATCCATCTTGGGCAGTGGATCTTTAAGGATGCTCGGTTTAAATTTCGGAAATCAACACATAGCCTTCTTTCTCCATTCTTTTTCCGGACATGGACTAGGTTTGCTACCCACTCAGAATACCTCAATGGCACAATGATTTTGGCCTTCAACAGTTTCTTAATTTCTTTCTCAATGGATGGAAGCAACATGGGATTAATTTTTCTGAGCTTCTGCTTGTGCGGCTTCGCATCTCCTTTCAAAGGGATTTTATGTTGCATGATGCCGATATCAAATGTTTTCAGGTCTTGATAAGACCATGCAAACACATCTTTGTAAGACTGAAATAATTTTTGGTAGAGCTCTTTATATTCTCCTGGGACTTTCTTGGACAACCTTAAAATTTTGGGGTCAGCATCAGTACCAAGATTTAGGTCTTCTACCTAATTTTCTTCTACCACTTTTTTTGGCTACAGTGGGACATCGTTCTTGTCAAACAATCTTTCTAGAGACACCAGCCCTCTAGGTATAACGTTTCCCTTCAATTGCAACACTTTATGACCTGCCACCTTTTCCTCCCATTTGTTTTCTAAAAGATCTTCAGCCTCTTCTTCTTCATAAACATTATCTCCATGTTTGAGAATTCTCCGATTGTTTCCATAAATATTTTCACTTGCTCTTCATCCTCAAACACCTGCCAGTGCTTGATGTTATCTGGGATTGATGGCCGATAATGCACCTCAATTTCATATCTTAAGAGAGGGTTCTGAGGTGGAAGGAATGTACTAGCAGCCACTGCAAAGGGAATCAACCATCCTGTTCTGCTCTCTAGGCATAAATTGAATGTTAAATGCCAAGAGAAAATCTTCCACCAGGTCCCGCACTTCGTTCCTATAAGCCCTCAGCCTAGGATTTTTGGTTTGACACTAATTCTTCACTTGTCAAACCACTAGTTCCGAATCTCCCAGAACCTTTAAACTCTGTATATTCATGCTTCTGGCTGTCTGTAACCCTAACAGGAGTGCTTCATATTCGGAAAAATTATTAGTGGCTTCATATTCTAGCTTGAAAGACAATGGGACCCATTGGCATGTAGGAGAAATCAGTAGTACTCCAGCACCATTACCTTCTCTAGAATTTGCTTCATCAAAGTGAAGTGTCCAGATTCATACTTCATGGCTCTCTGAGGGCTGCTCGGTCTTGATTTGGCAGAATGATGGTTCTAGAGCATAATCTTGGTCTTCCTCCAGCATTAAACATGAGAAATCACCTTCTTTACTGTAGAATGGTCAATTAACTAAGTTTTCAGCCTTAGTAACCATCTAGACAAATCTGGTTTCCCTGTACAACCTCCTCTCCTGGCCACCAAAAACTAGGATAGTAGCATATGTTAAGTCCAACTTGATTGACCCACCGATTTTTGTCCCCCAGGACCTTGACAGAAACATGCCGAAGCGAGCTGGGATGTCAGCCACCACAATGTCCATCACCACACTTTTTGCTGGGATTTGGGCCAAATTGACCACCAAATCCTTGATCATACCCAGGCATTTAAATCTTTTGGAATCAAATGAATAGAGGTCCTTATATGGACGGGTGATTTGTACTCCTAGTTGTTCCATGACTGACAGAGGCAATAGATTATGGGAAGCTCCTGAATCTAACATATAGCTATGTAATAACAGGTCATGAATCACTAGAGACACATAAAAAGGAGGAGTAGAAGCATCTAATTCCTCAATGTGGGGGCCAAACACAACCATGGGTCTTTCTTCTTGAAGGTTGAGACTATCTGGGATGTGTGCTGCTTCTGGAAGGAGCATGAAAGAGGTGACCTGGGACTGATATGCAAGCTGCTTCAACAATTCAGTCAAGGGAACTAGGATTTTGACCTTCTCAAGCTCCTTTTGTAGAATAAAGGCAGGAGAGGATTTTTTTGCTGCGACCTCCTTTGACCCAGACTTGGTATTAGGGGGAATGACTACTTTTGAAGAGGAAGGAATTCGATCATTAGACTGCAAAGGTTCGTTTAGAGGCCTCTTACCTTTGTCTGTGACCTTTTGCATTGTTGACTCCTTCTAAGCAGGTGCTTCCTTCTGGGGTGGCTCTTCTTCTTGATCTTGAGTACAATTCCTTTTCCTAGAAGATCTGAGATCATATCTTCTATTGAACTGTGCTTGCATGAAATCAACAAATTGCTTACAATAGTCATCAATCTCTAGGTCTTTTGTGCCTCTAGCCTTCTCTTCTTCTTGTAATGAGATCTCAGTTTCATCACTTCCTTGCAAGGGGCATTCTACTCCATCACTATTCGAAAAAGCAAGTTATGCATCCTCTTGCTCATAGGCAGCATCTTCAGTAGTAGCATCTACCTGACCTTCCAAGTATAGCGGGTGTGGTACCTGATCTTATTGCTCTTTCCATTCCCTTTGCAGTATTTATACGGGTGGTTTCCTATACTGAGGATTGTAACCCCTGTTTGGAGCATTCTGGAAATTCTTGGAGGATGAATTCTTGGCCTCCAATTCAAGTTTTACCAGCTTACTAGAAAGGTTCTTAATCATTTTGTTCATTTCTTCAATTCTGTTATCAGCTGAGTCTCTATCTTGGCTAGAAGTAGACACCTCCTCTTTGCCTTTCCTTCTAGCATCTTGGTCTGGCTTTCCCTTTGATTTACCACTGGAGGCAAAATTTTCCTCCAACTCTAGCGCATCTATCTGAGCATCATCCAGGGTGGAAAAATTTCTTTCCCTCAGAGAGAAACTGAATTCTGAGTCAAAAGTTGCTACGAAAACAACTTTAGCATCAGTTTGATGAAGTTTCATATCAGCAGGAAGGCTCAAATACAATTTTTTAAACCTCTTAATGAACTCTGACACCCCTTCATTATGTCTTTTCTTGAGTGTGTTAAACTCAGTAAGACATTGTCCATGATCTTTCTTCTCCCCCCATTTTCTGAGAAAAATATCTTCCATTCCTTCCCAAGTGGTGATGGAATGGTCTCCTAATGTCTTAAACCATTTTCTGGCTTCGCCATCAAGAGATTGCACAAACAGTCTTAAGACTACATCTAGGTGTTCCACATTAAATTTCGCTGCAAAAGAATAGAAGACCTCAAGATGTTTTTGAGCTTCAATCTCATTTTCCCCATTGAATCGGGGTAAGATCTTCAGATAGTCTTGTGGCATATCATTCAACACTTGAGGTAATGCCAGGGGGCATATTTATTCAACAAGAAGCCAGGAAAATTGGCCATTGGGGGAGGTGGAAGTAGTGCAAGGGTTTGGTGTGTAAAAGGAGGAGGAGGAGGTGGAAGTGAAGTATGAATGACAATAGGAATGTATTGGACAACAGCTTGAGGTGTTGACGGGAAAACAGGCTGCTAATAGCAGATACTTCGATGACTTCTTTGACCTCTTCGACTTCAGGAGTAGGGTGAAAGGTGTAATATGTGGTATCCCATGACTCAACTTTTCCTTTAATTCGAACCCCTCCCTGGGGTGGACTATCTGAGTAGTAATCGGTATCTCCCACAGTGGAGTCGGGACCTTCCACTTGGGCAACTTGGGAGGAGGAGGACAGAAAGTCTTCTAGAGAGAATTTAGGAATCTCAATATGGACTGATTGTCTTTCCCTCCAACTCCTTCTATGTAGGATCTTCTCTAGGTCAGACACAGAAGGTGTCTTTGGCTGAGATGTATCTGACCTCAGCTGTGGCTTACAAAGAGCTAGGACTGCAAGTAAATTTACCTGATAAATGAATGCGGAGTCGCCAAGGTGAGGGATCTACAACTCTCAACTCTCCATGTTCACCTATTTGAAGAGTGAATAAGGTTTTGTCAAGGCCCAGGGATTTAACTTTTCTCAACTTCGCTTCCCTGGCAACGGCGCCAGAAAGATGTTGTCAACCCTAGAGACAGGCTTGAGTTGTAAAAGACCAGTGCCTATGATCTGGATTTATGCAGGAACACAACATAATGAACATATAACCATAAATACAGAGATGCAGCAGAAATAACACTTCATTTCATTAATATCAAAGAACTAAAATTTGCTTACAGACAGAATGGAAATAAAACTAGCTAGGGCGCTGGTAGCTATCTCTGAGGAGAGATGTGGTGGCTACAGGCCTCTGAACTGTGTTACAATGAGGCTTGAGGGCCTATTTATTATTGAGAAATAATGGAGAACCCTAAACATCCAAAAAACCTAACCCTAGGAGATGAAGCACCAAAACTATGGGCCCCGTTTTGGTAAATTACTGTTTCAACTTCCCAAGGACGTAACTTTGGCATACTATCTCCGTTTGACGCTCATGATACATCATTAGAAAGCTCTATCCGAGGACTACAACTTTAGCCATGAATATCATTTTGAAATGGAATGATATTTGCTGGAGGCGCTATGCCCAAAAAACTTCGTTTAGGGCCTCAAAACGGCTCCAGAAGTTCAGGACCCGAAAAAATACTAAAAATAGTAAGTTATGCCAAAACTAAAAAACTGAAAGAGACAATAGTGGGAGCCCAAGTGGAATAGGTGGGTGGCCACCAATATCCACTTGGATCATTCCTCCCCCCTTAGGAAGAAATGGTCCCCATTGCGTTAAGTTCCTCCATGAGATGAGGAAATTTCTGCTGAACTTGGTCCCTGGTGAACCGCTTTCCTTGGTGCAGGAGTTGGCCAGCTTTGACAACCCAATACAGTTGGATCTTCTGTTGGTGAGTGTTCTTGATTTGCATGTCCATGATACAATCTATGGTGGCCTATTCCATGAATTCTGGGTTTAACTCTGTTGGTGTGAGTTTTTCTACAATGTCCGAGGTGTCCAGTAGAGGTGGGAAGTAAAGACGAAGGCGATCCACATTGAAGACTGGGTGCAGGCCAAGGAATGGAGGAATACTAAGCTTGAAGGCATTGTTCCCTACAGCCTTGGTGATGGTGTATGGCCC